>OW387142.1:40337725-40937725 GCA_936440205.1 Lepidonotus clava | reverse complement strand
CCTCAGAGTCTTCCCCCCCCCCCCACACATACACATACATAAAAGCATCCCATTCTTTAACACTACACTGAAAACACAAGGTCGTCAGGAAGCCAGTTTAAAGTTGTCAGAGGGTTGTCATAGGTGACTTTTGGGTTGTCGCAAGGCTCATTTCAGACCACTGATGCTGTGTGACAACCCTCCGACAACCCTGTTACAACTTTGTGGGTGGTCAGAGGGTCGTCATTGTGGATTTTGAGGCTGGATGACAACCCAAAGGTTGTCATTTTCTCCTGACGACCTTAGGCCAAAAAGGTTGTCAGGGAAGCAAAAGTGAAAATCAGGTTGTCACAAGGTTGTCGGGAAAGAAAATGAGACTCAAAAGTTCTGCCTGACAACTCTAGGATTGTCAGTGAGTGGTGCCAAAAACGACAGCCCTAGGTTGTCATGGCCTCTGTCTGTGACAACCCTAGTATTGTAAGTGAATAGTGCCAAAAACCATACAACTCCTAATACCTAATACAACTTAGGCCTCCTAATTGTAATGGGCATACATAATAACTAGTAACATTACATAATAGGAACCCAGCAAACATAAATACATTGTTAAATTTACTAACTGTACTGAAGACCCTGTGACAACCCTGAGTAGTTCCAGTAGATCAAACAACCCTGGAGATTTGTTTGACAACCCATGGTTGTGTTTTTTTTGGCACCATTGACTTAACAACCCTGAGGTCATCACAGATATCCACATGATCTCATATAAAGTGGTCACAAAGTTGTCAGTATCTCATTCAAAGTTGTCAGAAGTGCGTCATAGGGTTGTTGATTTTGACACCAAGATTGTCAGAAGGTTGTCATAGGGTTGTTAATTTTGACATCAAGGTTTCCAGAAGGTTGTCATAGGGTTGTTGATTTTGGCACCACTTTTGACAACCTTGTGTTTTCAGTGTAACAAACCCCGCAAAGACAGTAAGGGCAAGTTAGGGCAATAACTTGAACGTGTTATCTGTGCCTGACAGAACCACCGTGGGTCCGTACAGGTGCACGCCTCACTGTGGCTCATCTTCATAGGGGTTTCTACAGGTGGCGTCAGAGAGCAATCTCGTGTTTCTTTGTAAGCCTTCCTCCAGTTCCCCGATAAATCTTGATTAGGGAGCTCCAATATTTGACCCTGTAGTTTCCGGATCAGGGGATCAGGGGATCGGGGGTGTTTGGTTGTGTTAGTTTTCATACATCAGACTGGCACAAGAAGTATTGACTGAACTACACGGAAGCCTGGTGATATAACTATTACCAATTATGATTGATCTCTTCTTTGAAGCGAGCTAAACCTACATGACTAACTTTAAGGGTAGGGTAACTCGTTGAGTTATGGTGAATACAAGCAACTCAACAAGTAACTAGATACCAAGCTTACTGTGTGTTCCTACATTTAGAGTACATCAATAGGCTTAGAGCTTGATAACTTCCAAATTTATTTACCAGCACCTTGAACGGTGTCTTGAAGAAAAAAGAGGAAACATGAGGAAACATGCAAGATTATTCATTTGGTAAAACAGAATAATGGAAAAAACAAGGTAATCGGTAAATCACGGTAACTGTACAAGTATTCTCTATTCATATAACAAAAGCAGTAAAACACCAAACCACATAGAAAGGGGAAGACACAATCACACTAAAACCAAAGGCGAAAAAAGAGAAAATAGGAGGAGAATAAAGCAAGCGGGAATAAACTGCAGCAGCCCGGTCCTTGGCAGGCAGGCCGGCCTCAAGCCTGATTACAAAAATGGCTCCTCCTTGTCAGTTTCTTTTTGCCTAATAGACCCCGAGGGAGGGTTTATGTCCCCGGGGAAAGTGCCTGCGTTATCAATTGGTATCAGGGCCGGGAGGCAGTGACGTCCTCCGCCATGCTGGTCTCTGGTGGGTGCCGAGTGTGAGACCAAACATGGCATGTCCACTAATGTAAGCCATGGACATCACCGAGTTACATCTAAGTTGAGTTACAATGTTGTAACGTGGTAAGGAATATGGCTAGACACTGATATAAGATTGTGCCGCAGCATCACCAAGAAGAGAAGTAACACGCCCATAACCCAAAATTAATAAAGGTTGACATGTATCATGACACCGGGAGGTCCTAAGCTTTTCAAAACTGCCTGATCACACTAAAAATAGCTTCTGATTGCTACGAAATCATGATGGTTTCACGGTAGGCCGACTGGTGCGGAAAGGAGCTCTGTAGTACAGTTTGGTGCCTGATGCCAGACCGAGCATAAATTTGGGGTCAAAGGTAAAAGATCAGCGGAATAAGTGAACCAATAACTTTTTAAGTTGTGTAACTGTATCTTGTTTCCCTCTCGTAATAGTTAAGCCTTAGATTTTTTAGATGTGTATGAATATGAATATCAATGCATGCCGACATCAAATCAGGCACTCCAGACTACCAACTGCTCTTATTAATCCAAAAGGATTTGTTCCACTTCAGTATTTCACCGGACCTGAAAGCAACCAAGGACTCAGGGATTGATAGACGTCTATATCACTGAACTAGGTCTTTCTTGAAACAAAAAACTGGCGTATAACCTTTAGGCTGTGCACATAGCTGTCATACACATGCTCGTTACACACAACGTTATTTGAGTTTCTGACAGTCATATGAACCTCGGCTATCCTTTGGCGTTTTCAGTTGACAGATGCCAGGCTAAATCTTGTTAATGAAGCAGTTAACCCTAGACGTATGCATGTTAAAAAACATAGTTTTTATGGCTTTTAGTTCATGTTCCAAAACCAGTATAAAACGTTTTGTGCAAGTGTTCATATAGACATTGTGCAGACTTTGTCACGTGATTACTTTTTGGTGATCACTACGTGATGATCACTACCATGTGGCTGTGAAATAAATCCAAAATTAATCAATTCTATCTGATGATAATTGTTTATCATAATTCGTAGATTGTCCATGAAAATATGTTCTAAATGCTTAAAGTTGCAAATAAACATGGTTATTAATTTATTACCAATGTGGCCGCCACCTTGTTTTAGGAGTTGTGGCACAACGTCCATTACCATAGACATACATAATTACTCATAGACACTCATTACCTGGTTTACACTCGGTGCTCCGCAGACGCTGGAAGGCCTACATAAGGGGGAAGCCTTACCACTAGTGACAAGTGAGTGATTAGCACACCTTGATCCGCAGTTAACGAACCTACTTACTAACCCAATGCCTGTCTTTAGACGCCGCCTGATGCAATTGGATCAAATAAGATGAAGCGGCAGGCTGGCCTGGATACCTTCGGGGACGGGAGTTGACCGGTGGTCAAGGACAGCCCCTGATCGGTCAGTTAGGTGACACCGGTCAGCCAGCATATCAAGATGTGGTGCAGGGTACAGGGCATATGAGGGTCCCGATATATTGGGTCAGCAGCATCGGTACTACATTGTTTGGCCAGAACATGGTGGTTCTAGGGAAACCACTTAATTGCACTTTAACAGTTAATCAGATATTTCAAATACTTTACTGAATATTATACTATGGACGGTATAACTTTTTTTACATGATTCCCTTGAAAGCGTATGTGGGTTTGACGTCACTGTTTAAAGGTATATGATCGACTGGAATGACACTCGGATGTACATGGTCATATGCTAGCTATACATAGCAACCAAGATCTTGATTTGCTTACATTAACTGATTACAGTTCTTAAGATACTAATATATTGGCATATTTCTCATGCAAGGGTCTGGCCCTGGAATTACACTCACAAGTATCTAGCATCAAGTTGTGACGTTCCTTGGTAGTTCGGGGTTTCCGATTTCTACAACAGAGGGACGTGGGGATTGTTTCGGATCTCAGACGGACGGGGAATCCGGGCAAGAAACCGAGATGTGATATTTAGAGTCGTGCCTCGCGCACGAGGGGGGTTTGAGTGGATCGATCGGGAAATCGGTATTCGTCGACGGGGAAGGGGTGCATCAGCCGGGCTGGAACGAGGGGCCCCAGCCACCGGGCGGGGTACAGGCACTTCCGTTGACGGGCGGAGGACTGCGGGGGAGGAAAAGTGGTAGGGGGGCAGGAGGAAGCCGTTTCTATCTCTCTAGTGCCGTTACTCTCTTCGAGATCTCCTGCGGACGGTCCACCCTTGGTCTCGGTCCGCAGGGGATGTCGGGCCGACGGTCGCCTATTGTTTGGTAGCGTGGGGCCGAGCCGGTCGCGCCGTCGTTCCCCCGGATCCTGGGTTTCCGTCCCCTATTTCGGGCCCTCGTGCCATTCCGGGCCTTCGTTTCTGGGACTCCATCCGGGCCAGTTTCGGGCCTTCGGGCCCCGTTTCGGTCCCTGTCCTAAGTTTCGCCTAGTTTCTTCGAACTTCTACTATTTTACTTAAACTTCTAGTTAATTAGCTCCTATTGGATCATCTTATCGGTTACCAAAGGAAGAAGACACATGTTGACACAAAGAGAACTGTAAAGGAACTCATTTATTCTCGGGCCTCACCGCCCCTTTTATAGTCTAGTGGTCAGCCCTGATTGGCTGTCTTTGATCACGTGGTTACAAATGATGTCACTTCCGGTTTACTTTATCACTTCCGGTTTACATATTTCTCGGGACATTCGGGTTTCGGGCTTTTACAATTTCGGGCCTTTTCGGGCCTTTCGGGTTTTACAATTTCGGGCCTTTTCGGGCCTGTTACAAAACATACTTTACTTTGTCGTATTATCTTACTTTTCATATTTCGGTCTTTACCATTTGATGAATAGACATTCATCACAAAGTCAATGAGAGCATATATATAAGATTAATTCAGCTCCTATACTCCCCTAATTAAAAATTTCTCCTCCATAACTTTAAATGGTATTTTGAAACATCATGGCCAGAAGGCAAGCAAAGGCTCATAGATTTGACTCAAAACACTGGCTATTATATAGATCCTCTCATGTGGCCGCCAATGCAATGTGTTGCTGCTCGGTGCCCTCATTGAGCCATACAATACGATTTAGACAAACAAAACGTGAACTGGAACCTTTATATCTGTGGCCCCAGGTGGCACTCATTAGGTTTGATGGAAACAACTGACGTAATTCGAATCTGCTTAATTCTTTTATAAACGAATTAGGCCTGAAATTAGTGAAAGTGGGTTGCTGGTGTTAGGGTGGCCTACGGGTACTGCATTAACCCAGCAGCCCCTCTCATAATTACTCACACTAATTGCACCTAAAGCACAATGCGGTTCCACTCCACTATGGTTCCCTATAGAAGCACCCTGCAATCACCACAGCTCTGTGAAAAGGCAGAGATTTTAAACAAATTGACTTTCAAGAGCATTTATCGTTGATAAAATGAAAATTTCAAAACATATTCTTTTGCACCACATTATAAGTATATAATAGTACAATTTATTATGTAGAGTTACAGAAGAATTTTCCTGTTTTCCATTGTCTGGTTTTAATCGTCCATGACTTGTTCATTGTAAGTGTGAATACTCGTTATTTTTTATTATAGATGACCCAGAACAAAATCAACATGACAACACAGAGCAGAAAGTCTGTAATAAAGAGTATGGCCAAAAGCTCAGAAATTCCCCAAAACCAGCCACACGTACAGGACACACAATAACCAGATGGCCCAAGAGCTGCTTTGTACAATATAGAATGAAGAATTAACCCAGGCCAGAGAGATATACTGAGCTTATTGAACCCTAGCCTGAATTATAGGTAGGCCTTGCTTAACTGCTTAGTGTATCTACCCATGAGCTAAAATATTCGCCGCCCATCCCACACGCCCCGTAGAGCTACATGGATTTGCCATTTGCGTTTTAAAAGAGTCCCATAAATGACCCCGATAATGATGACGTCACAAAGGACGGGGCTCCCCCGAGACGTCGGCCATGACGTCCTACAGCGCATGCGCACTGAAGCTGAAGGTTAAGCGCTGTTATATCGACTGGTAGTTAACATTGAATAGGAGGGCAGGTGGCCTCTCGTCCATAGAGGGCCTCAGTAAAGAGATGAGGTTGGGGAGGGTAATTTCCACTTTAGATGTATCTCCCAGCGCAATAGTGACCACATGCCTTATCTCTAAGATGACCACGGTAAATGTTTAATAGAGGGCATGGAGGGTCAGTGACCTCGTGACTTCCCTTATGACTTGGATAAAATTCATTTGCTGCTTTTAGTAACGTGTGATTTTATCTAAACGATTTTCCATGCAAAAACATGAATGCTTTAGGGAGTTTTACTGATTGATCAAGGTAAGGGAGGAAGTCCCACTTCATCATATCAATTTTGGTATTGCAATTGATAGGAATATCAACTCCCCCATCTTTGACTTTGTACGTTTACAGGTAAGAGGAATAAATTAAGGTGCATTCATCCAAAATACTCTGTATATATAATCCAGTTCATCTCTTCCTTGACAAAAATGTATAATAATTATATTAGATAGATGTTAGATGGATAGATAGATAGATAGATAAATGGATAGATAGATAGATAGATAGATAGATAGATAGATAGGTAGACAGATATATATGAGTAAAGAAAGGTTTACATTATTACAAATGACAATTTGCGGGGACAAAATAGAAGAAACAACACTATCATTTTTTTACCCTCGATTCTGTCCCAACAGAAGAAAACTCCAAACAGTTCGTGTGCCTTCATGTATGGCTCACGTATTTCTCTTCCATTCATTCCACTCCTGCTATAAGCCCATTGATAAGGGTTGCTGACTGTAGAATAATTGATATTATTCTTACTGCATTGTACTATTTCAGTAAATCCCACCTTGGCCCTGTTCCTCATATTAATCACTGTTATTATGGTGGCCCATGCAACATGGCAGTGGCTGAGTTCAAGCTACAATAAATCATCTAATTACACCTGGTCTACATCATCACTGAATCTCCACATAGCCCACAACATATCAACATGGTGTCAGGAGTGAAGATCTACAGAAAGGAAGAGTGGATGGCCTGGGAAACTCTCAGAAAAGGACATTGAAACCTGCATGCTATCAGGACATGTGATGCAATACTCTGACTCTGTAGGCATATATCATGAATGCATTATTTAGGAGTTATCAGTGACTCATAATGTGAAATACAATTGAAAATCAATAAGCCATTGTGACTTAGACCCATCCACAGACATTTTCAAATTTGTTGTTGCTATTACTCCGACGGGCCGACGGGATCTGAAATAATCGAATCCTATAAAAACTGATGAAAAAATCCCGAAAAAAAATTGAAAATCAAGTTGGAAAAATCCCATCGAGAGACCATTCCATTTTGACTCCCCTAACATACGGAACGGACCGTGGGACATGAAATAAAATACAAAAACTCTTGAAAAAATTGGAAAAAAATCATTTCAAAAATTCTGAAAAATCCTATCAAGTGATTCTTCAATTGTGACGAACTCTAACGTACGTAACGGATTGCGGTGCGTAAATGAAATAATTCAAAACAATTTTTTAAAATTCAAGAACTATTTCTCTTAACTTTAAAAGTTAAAGACCTAAATATATACATTGCTACAACTTGTGTTTTCGTGACCATAAAAATTCCAAAATGGCCGATTGCTTCCGAAAACCCGAGGAATTGACATTCGATGGAAACGTAGCGAAATAAAGGAAGTGACGTACATCACATCAAAAAGTCTTACCCGCAGAAGAAGCCTATTCGTAATTGCAAGTTCTGTGGAGGTGACCATCCAGCATCTAGATCAGTGTGTCCCGCATATGGTAAAAAGTGCTCATCCTGTGGTTACCTGAACCACTTCAGCAAATTGTGCGAGGCACAGCAAAACCGCACCTCATCTAAGGATGCTCCCCGACCAAATCAACAGCGTCAATCTTCAGCAAAGAAGAAACCATTCAGGAAGACACGAGCTGTCAATGAACTTGAAGAAGAAAGTGATGAGGACGACTCGTACTTCATAGACGCCATCGATCATAGACGAACCATTGCTATGAAAAATGAGATTCATTACACGGTTCATGTCAACGGACATCCCATTGCATTGAAATTGGACACTGGTGCGAAATGCAATGTTTTGACACTTGATGCATTTAATCGCCTGAAGAATGATGAGGAAATCGATACCTCAAAGAAGTCGCGTTTAATCGGCTATGGTGGTCATTCATTCGACACACTTGGCATGGCAGGTCTACGTTGTCAGACCAAATCAGGAACGCATTACCTGGAGTTCAATATCGTCGATCGACCTGTTACTCCCGTCCTCGGATTGAAGGATGCTCTTCGACTCAATCTGATTGTCTTAGATAAGGAGGTTCATCAGGTCATCACCCCATCTGATGAGGACATTTTCAAAGAGTACGAAGACCTATTTGATGATAAGTTAGGTGAACTTCAAGTCATATACCGAATGAAGGTGGATGAAAACATCACTCCTGTAGTAAAACCATCGCGGAGAACACCACATGCCATGGAAACCAAGGTGAAAGCCGAACTAGACCGGATGGAAGAGCTTGGAGTCATTACTCCCCAGTCCGAACCTACGGAGTGGGTCTCCCAAATGGTTGCGACAAATAAAAAGAATGGAGAAATTCGTATCTGCATCGATCCGCGGGACCTAAATGAAGCTTTGATGAGACCGCACCATCCCATGCGGACGGTTGAAGAAGTCGCATCAAGGATGGCAAATGCCACTGTCTTCTCGACTTTAGATGCAAAATCTGGTTTCTGGCAGATAAAGATAGACTATGAGTCATCATTGAAACTCACATTTGGAACGCCATATGGACGTTATCGATTCCTCGAATGCCCTTCGGCATCAGTACAGCCTCCGAAGTGTTCCAGAGAGCGATGGAGGACATATTCGAAGGCTACCCTTGTGCTATCATCGTAGACGACTTGCTTGTCTGGGGAAGCGACCAGGCGGAGCATGATGCCAACCTTCGCAAGGTATTAGAGCGAGCACGAGAGGTAGGCCTCAAACTGAACATGGACAAATGCAAATTTCGTGTCAACGAGGTGTCATACGTTGGTCACAAGTTCACCGCTGCTGGCTTGAAGCCAAATGACGACAAAATTGCAGTGATCAGAGACATGCCCATCCCTGAAGACCAGGCGGCATTGCAGAGGTTCTTGGGGATGACGAATTATCTTCTCAAGTTCATCGCAAACTACAGCGAGAAGACTGCCCCACTACGTGAGCTACTTCGCAAAGACAATGAGTGGCATTGGGATGAACCTCAACAGACTGCTTTCGAGACACTAAGAAACGACATCTGTAACCCGCCAGTTCTACGGTTTTACGACCCTAAGAAACCCGTGACACTATCCGTCGACGCATCGAAAAATGGTTTGGGCGCAGCGTGCCTTCAAGAGGAAGTGCCAGTCGCATATGCATCTCATTCGATGACAGATGCCGAAACGCGCTATGCGCAGATTGAAAAGGAGCTTCTTGCTGCCGTATTCGCATGTAAGAAGTTTCACGACTACATATATGGACGCCCTGCCATCATCGAAACAGATCATAAACCATTGATAACCATTGTGAAGAAGCCGTTGCATGCCGCTCCAGCACGTCTTCAACGCATGCTCTTACAGCTGCAATGCTACAACCTTGAGTTTGTGTACAAGAAAGGATCAGAGCTCTACCTTGCCGATACGTTGTCGAGGGCTTGTGGTCCTACGAAGATCTCCGTCTCTGAAACTCGCATGGATGAACTCAAGCAGGCTACCAAATCTGATCCTGTGATGATAAAGCTCGCCAATCTGATCAGAAATGGCTGGCCAGAGAAGTGTAGTCGACTCCTACCCGAACTCCGACCTTACTTCGCCTCGAGAGATGAACTCGTGATTCTCGATGATGTCATCATGAAAGGTCAACAAGTAGTGATACCAGAGACGTTGTGACCAGCTTATCTCCAACAGCTACATAAGGGTCACCCTTGTACTGAGGGAACCAAAAGCCGAGCTAAAGACACTGTGTTTTGGCCTACAGTCAACAAGGACATATCCGACTTTGTGTCAAAGTGTGCACCCTGCAATAGCGGCAAATCCCATCAACAAAAGGAACCATTGTTGATCCATCCAGTCCCTGACTTACCTTGGTCACTGGTCAGTGCCGATCTATTTGAGTGGAGAGGGATTCACTATCTCGTTGTAGTTGACTCTTACTCAGGCTGGTTTGAGATGGACACTTTGCACTCGCTTACATCATCTGCCGTTATCAAAAAGATGAAACGACAGTTTTACCAGCACGGATTGCCTGAGCAAGTACTCACCGACAATGGTCCCCAGTTCTCTAGCAGAGAGTTCCAGGAGTTTAGTGCTGAGTACAAGTTCTCGCATGTGACAAGTAGTCCTTTATATCCTCAGTCAAACGGATTGGCTGAAAATGCTGTGAAACAGGCAAAGGACCTTCTGGAAAAGACTAAGCGCGATGGATCAGATCTATGCTTGGCCTACTGAACCTAAGGAACATTCCTAGAGGAAATCTTGGATCTCCCGCACAGAGACTCATGTCGAGAAGGACTCGATCAGTGCTCCCAATAGCAAAAACACTTCTAAAACCCAAAGCAATGCAAACACAGGAAGTTGCAAACAACCTGAGGAAAGCGAGGGAGGCACAAAAGAAAAGCTATGACAAATCGGCGAAACCCCTTAAACCGCTGGTTGACAAACAAACTGTTCGTATGCAAACGGAAAAAGGCCATGACAAACTTGCCATTGTAAAGGATAAAGCAACGGGACCAAGATCCTATGTAGTCTCTGCAGACGGACGAGACTATATCCGTAATCGCAGGCACCTCCTTCCAGTAAATGAACGAGTTGTACTGGATGATCATCAGGACATTGATCAGGCTCCTACAGTGAAACACCAACAGCCTGTTCTGCACGCACGCACCAATAGCACTCCTCCTACAGTTCAGCAGCCAACACAGCGTGCGAATATGGACAATACTCCTCAAGGAAATCGTCCAGCTCCTCTTGCCGTGAACGAGTCACCGGCACAAGCAAACACACCTGTTCAGTCACCCAGCGTGAACAGGTCTCAACAAGCAGAATGTCAGTCCATTAAGAAAACAACTGCTCGTACAGACAGAGTGGTTACAACCAGAAGTGGTCGAGCTGTCAAACCCAGTTCGAAGTATACTGACTTTGTAAAGTAGACAGGGACATTGTCTATTAGATAAGCTAGTTTGGTGTTCATTGTGCTAAACATTGCATAACATGTTTTATTTCAACCTTGCATTGATTTATGCAGACATATATTCCTTTTCAGCTGGTCAGTTATGCATGAAAAGACTTTGCATAAAAAGAGACTTATCAGAAGGTCAAAGACATTGAGCAAGAGACTTATCAGAAGGTCAAAGACATTGAGTTAAAAGTTATCAAAGAGTTGAACTTTTCTTAAAAGAAGAAGGATGTAGAATAATTGATATTATTCTTACTGCATTGTACTATTTCAGTAAATCCCACCTTGGCCCTGTTCCTCATATTAATCACTGTTATTATGGTGGCCCATGCAACATGGCAGTGGCTGAGTTCAAGCTACAATAAATCATCTAATTACACCTGGTCTACATCATCACTGAATCTCCACATAGCCCACAACATATCAACACTGACGGCATGTGTAAACTGGGGGAATACGAGGGGGCAGAATGCGTTTCCTTGGATTTAGACTTTGGTCCAAACCCCATTTAGCCAATTTTTAGTATTACCAAAAGCACATTTTCCTTCCGACGTCCTAGGTCCGTCACAGGCTTTAGATACCTATGTTGCCATTCCGCAATACACTGATTTTAAACTCGGTTCATTCATGGTACGTCACGTCCATGCACGGGCAGATACAGGATTTTGGAAAGGTGTGTGTGGGGGGGGGGGGGGGGGGCACCCGGCAGCACGCATATAAATTGTGGGCTAAGTACTAAAACGTCAGACATTCGCGTGCACGTACACAACATGTTTCCTCTTGTGTAAGTCACCACCAAGGGGCAGGTTCAGGACACCCTGAAGGACATCTCCTTAGAGTTAACGAGTGCCTTTCAATTTATACCTCTGACATGCCTTCAGCGCACACATACAGGACCACAGGAGATCACACTTCGACATTATACACTGATGAACTATGGAGGTTAACTTTGTTGTTGATTACGGGGAGTAATTATGGAGTATTCTTCATCTCTTTTTTCCATTACGTTTGTTAGTCCAAGTTGCAGTCTTCTCGCCATTAACCCGCAAATCATCTCTTGACGTAGCTCTTCATTTGGAGCAGGCCCGGCTCAACTGGCCCTGCCTATAGGCCTAGGGGACGTCGCTTCAATAGACTTATAGTAATGTGAGCGATATTGTGTTCACTAGGCTGCCCTCCTACATATGTGACGTCGCTTGTATTATCATTAGCTTCACAGTATACATGACATTGTCGCATGTATTGATTCTAAATTATATATACGACATGTTAGTAGTATATGGAAATGGGAATCTTTAACTGACGCCCTCGTTTTTATGTGATCCACTGTATATGCAACAATTTATGATTACATACTTTAATACTTGTCAGAAACATAATTCATCTGATATAAATATATATGCGATGTCATGTTCATACTAAACGCGACGTCACTTACATCGCCAGATTCATTTTTAACCACACGCTACATTGTCGCCTGTATTATACACGCGATAGGTTAGTAGTACACGGAAATGGGAATTTATAGATGTTTTATTGTTGAACGGTTCATAATTCATCTTATTCAGGCGACGTCGTGTACACACTCTACCTATACGACGTCACATATACGACGTAACATATATAGACGGTTCGTTCCAGGCGCTTTACCTCCCAGAAGCTGACATATTGTTCTTTTATTCTAGGTTGCTGAGAAACACAGACAAACAAATATATATAAATACATACATTTGCATACGTGCGTGTGTGCCAACGTGTGTGTGTGCCCACATGTGTGTAGCTAGAATATCATCCTTTTCCCATAACCTTTCACTGTCAACACTTGGTACTATATAGGTGTCGGAGAATCCCACCCTGCCATAACTCCCCACTCAGAACGTTGACCAGGCTCCCTGAGCAGCTCGTTTAAAGCCAACGGCTCAGTTTCAGGTGATCAGAATTGCTCGCACGTCAGGGCCCGGTCGTTATGTTTAATCAGCTTTCACTCATGTAAACATGCAGCATCAATTCTTACATAAAGATTCAACCAGGCTGACCTCCAGCCTCCGGAACCAAACAATTCATACAGCTGGCTGATCTAATTCATGCACTGAGTTTGGAGGCTTAAAACAGAATGATACTTGCATTTAGTTGACCAGCACAATTATTGTACAATTTTTCTCAAAATAGAGTCAATTCTCGCAAATGTTTATTCTAGAATTAAAGACTTGACCCAAAATTCAATAGTGCCTAGACTTTGTGGGATATAGCCTTAGTTTTAATCTAAATAGTTGCAGTTATAAATATGTCTTTTTTAAAAAGCTGGTTGAATTGGAAAAACGATAGAACTGGTGCAGAGTAGAACTGCATCAACATTGCATTTGATCTCATGTAGGAGGCCTATTCAAAGGTGACATTGACGAAGAAAATGTATTTAGTTCTCCGCCTATAAAAACTACGAGGACAGGTGTATAGAAAATGGCTCATGGTAGCACCGTTATATGGTTATTTATAGAACATCTAAGCATAAACGCATTTAAGTATTGTAACTGTAGCATTGTAATAAACCGGCTCTCAGGAGGGTCTATTTGACAATACTACAAATACTCTCCACTGATCGATCCCAATCAATATGTGATCATGTGTGTAAACTTCGTCCTTGTCAAAATAACATGCAATATATCAATTGCTCATACTATCTCGAGGTCCCCTCGAAAATTTTGTTGACAAGCACCCCTGGTATTAGAATGGTGTGTTACACCTTTTTTTCATAAGCAGAGACATTTACATATACACAGTCAACAAATGAAACACAGCTCCACGTCCTTTTGTTTTGTAAGCTGGGTTACTGGCCCTACCACCCATATATAGGCTAAGTATTAACATGTTTTGCCCAGATTCATCCCTTTTTATTTTCGCGGGGATAGTATGCTTACTTAAAGTTGCACGTTGTCCTTCTCCCCTTCCCTTTTCAAAATCTAGTTTTTCTTCAAAAAAGTATCTACCGGCATGCACATCCATGACCAGCTCTCATTTACACAACAGCAGTAATATGATTAAATAAACTAAAGGAATAGGTAATGGAATTCATAACAAGTTTGGGAGGAGGTGCGTGCACAAAACCTGTGATGTCGAATCACGATTTAATCCACTATGGAAAATTCCCCCTGGGAGTTGAAAGAGAAGAGGGCAGGGTCTCCATCTATTAGTTACAGCCGGGGGTGACAGGCAGGTCCCTAATTGATTGAGCCCCACGGGTGGGGAGGTCGACCCTGTAGTCTGGGCAACAACACTGCACGACTAGAGGAAATTAGGCAGGTGAGACCTGACAGCGTTGTAACGGGTCCTGGCACGTTATTGCGGACGCCGTCCTACCTCATATCCGGTCGGCCATTGTTTAGGCTGGGCCCCCGCCCCTGTTGTTATTCTGCTTTAATCACACCGAGGTCTATTGAAGTGTAATAGAGACACTTGCCTTAGGAGAAACTTATTTGGATGGAAGGTATGATGCTTAATATGAGTTTCACTTATCATAATAAAGCAACATACATACATAAACCATAATATTATGTTAATGTAATCTCTCTTTTGTATCACCTAGTTATGTCAGCTTATTGAATTGTGTCACCATTGCTCAACCTGGGTGGATCAGAAAGGGGACGGAGGATTCAGTTCTTATGGGCCATAAAACGTCTCACTTTCGCATAGACGGGCACAACGTTTCCCTCCTTGTATAGTTTTGGGATGTATGTCCATCAGAAGGGGAGTCAGGACGCTGGCATGAAAGTGGTTCTTTTTCAATGACTTTCTCATCATGACATTATCACTGGAAATGGCTTCAATTATTTCTAAATTCACAAGATTGTAATCTACTTCATGTAGCATATCCCTCTAGAATAGGCCCCCTCCCTACTCCATGGCGATGATAGTGAATTGTGAAAGGACAATCAGGGATTCATACCTAAATCCCCAGTTATATGGGTCATGGTAAACTTAGGCACTACTGGCCATTGTGTCTTTAGTAAACAGCAAAGGTAAATAAATACCATATCAATATCCAGGTAGTAGGCTTTTAGATAATAGTATAGGTCATTGCTAACCAAGCATATAACTCTGCAACATCAGAGGTAGTACTTATTTCTGTCCTATTGTCCTAGTATGTTCTGTTCCCATTGCCCATGTCACAGTTCTACAGTTCCACTGTCCCCTATCCAGGTCCCACCGGCCTCTGTCCCTGTCACCTATCCCAGTCCCACTCTCCCATGTTCCGACCCCAAGTACCATTGTCTCCTGTCCAAGTCCCTTTATCCCCTGTCCCTGTCCCATTGTACCCTGTCCCTGTCTCAGGTGAGCCTACCGCTGGGTCTCTGTAATTGCTCACGCTGTGAGAGTTCTGCACTGATTGAACCCATGTTCAAAGCGCCCTATCCCTTCCCCTTCCCCCGCCTGCCCGTCCCTTACCCATTACGTGCACGCTTCATCCCCACGCACCAACACGTTGATGCCGCAGGAACTAACACCTAAATAATGCTTATTCTCCCGGACTTGTGTATTGATTTTACGGGTACGTATGGTGTATTCCCACAAAGCAATGGGAAGAGATTTAGGAATCGTCGGTACAATATCATCCCATTTGTTTCCTAAAGCTACAAGGAAATATAACTATGAGTAATATGTTGTATGAAAAGGTACTGTTGATTGATAGTATACGTAAAGATTTTTTTTCATATGAGGACTGTTAAAATATGTCACCTTTCATCGAAAGTTTCTGCTAACCTTTACACTGAAAATAGCTTTCTGATGACAAACAAACTGGGTCTGTAAAGGAAACACGGGTGTAACCACATGATCAAAGACCAATTGTCATATTATTGTAAAGGTCTCTCTCAAAGCCTATTCCATGATCGTGAGTAGACTAAAGGTGTTTGGGTGTAGTAGTATGTCCTCCTTGATACAATAAGCTCCGCACCGCACAATGCTACGGGGAGTTGTCCATAACGCACTGGGCCTGTAGTAGGAATAAAGGAGAGTGGAGATGTTCTACTACGAATACTATTAGCGTGATTGAAGCCCATTTCCCCCTTGTAAAATAGGTGCCATTAGCCTGATTAAGTTCCCCTGAAAACCTCATAGTTATGATGGATTAGAGCCCGCATTGGTACTCAGCAGCCAACGGAAAAGTGTTTTTGTTATTTAAGTTGATTTTTCTTTATAGTTTATGATAATTTGACTTTTATCAGATACAATCAGTACGCTATCGCTGCGATGAATGGAATTATCGTTTTGAGAATAACAATAATAGAAATATATACAATGTATGTGTGTGCACGAAGCCACATCTAGGATCAGAGGGAAAATGTTTCAATCTGGTACACTAGAACCATTCAATTTCTTTTCATATCTTTCATTAAATATATCCGTATATTTACCAAAGCCCATTGGGGGCGCTGCCTATACGGGCGACGTCACTTAAGCAAACTTCAGTATGTACGTGACAATGTCTCATGTACTGATGTGACCTTCCTCGGTCGGGGTTCCCGATTTCTACGACGAAGGGATATGGGAGTTTGGTTTCGAGTAGGGCGAAAAGCCTGAGCAGGAAGTCGAGATGTGCGGTCAAGAGGAGTACCAATAAGGAACTGTTTATTCCGGGCCTCACCACCCCTATTTATACCCTCATACTCAGCTCTGATTGGCCATCTCAAGTCACGTGATCATACTGACGTCACATCCGGTTTACATTGTTTTTGGGTTTTTGGGTTTCGGGTTTTCGGGCTTTCGGGCTTTCAGGCCCTTACATAAAACTTTTACTCTATTATTCCATTACTTTTCATTACCTAATTCTGACACTGATGAATGGACATGCATCACTACTGATGTACTTGTAGACAAGATAATTTATGATTGTGTAAGAAGTGTATGGAAATGGTAATTTGAGAGTTACCGCCTATATAGTTTATTGTCTACACGTGACATCACATAAAGGGCACTGCCTATATATGTGACGTCGCATAGATATTTTGCCAAACATTGTCGTGTTAATTAACTTCATTGTGTACTCGACAACGTATCGTTACATGCACAGTAAATAGAAATGGGTGTGTTGTGCGTGTCGCATACACAGTATCATTATATAAGCTACGTGTGTATTTTTCGCGTGAGTAGTATATATGGAAACATCACTAAGTCTTTGGTTCTTGTCGCATACGTAGGTCATCTTATGTTGGCGACGTTGGTACACACCCTACCTATGCAAGACGTCGCACAAATAGCCGGTTCACTAATGGCAGGACACGGGTGGTAGTACACAGAGAAAGTAACATAAGGTTAAAGGAGAAGAAGAAGAAGAAGAAGAAGAAGAAGAAGAAGAAGAAGAAGTAGAAATAGTGTAGATCATTCCATCAGCATACGTGACTTTTTGGTATGTTCTTGGCGAGCCAAAGGCTTCTGGGAAGACGCTCTATTTGCCCGTTCCTACAGTGTTGGTACTGCATTTCTATGTATACATATAATGTTTCCTGATGTGGACATCTTTTTAACACTTGTTTGTGAGGCATTCTGCTGGCCACATTCCCCCATCCCTCCCTCCACCCTACCGCTCCCTCCCACCTTTCAGGCGTCCTACACCCCAGCCCCATCCCCCCCTCCCACCTTTCAGGCGTCCCTGAGGCGCTTTTCGGCCGGCCGGAAGTCGCCCGCCCCACAGTTCGCCCGCTGCCCCCTGGCGGTGGACGTGGATTAGTTTATTGGTGCGCAGGCGCAGTGTCCGAGACGGACGTGCCCGTTACTTCTAGTCCCAGCCAAGCAAAACAAGTCGATTTTGAGGAGAGAGGGCAGGCTGGAAGAAAGGGGCGGAGATGATACGTGTTGGTTTTTAGCTGTTTGTTCATGTGCTTGTATGTCTAGCACGTATCCTAAGGGTATTCTTCAAATAATGATACTGATTTTGAATATGGAGTTGCAGAGCAGATTGCAGATGTTCCCATCACATTTCCCGTTACATTACATTGGAAGTTCCTTTTCTTGACAAGAAGTTCCACTGATAACCTTGACAAGAATATATAGGCATGCGCTGCCCCAATGTTGCTCGAATCAAAGCTGTTTTGGTGACGGCTGGACGGATCTAAAACCTTAATTACCCCTAGGCCCATTGAACAGTTGATTTAGCTTCGTCTTGGTTCCACTCCTATACCTTTACATTGTCTCGTTCCTTTCGTTATCCACGTACTACAAATACTGTCCGGCTGTATAGACCCACCGTCTCTGGATGGCGGGAAATGACCCCATTTGGTCCAAAGCAGACATCAATAGGTCCATACGGATGGGTGCCATGCCGCCAAAATTGCGGGGGATTGCACACCGGTTCTAGAATAACCGAAGACGTACATGAGGATGTGCAAAGGACGCTTCATGACCTATAGGGATTATAAGGAAGTGGGAGTGTGTAATGTATGTCAGATATGCCGGATTCTTGAGACTAACAGGTATGTCAGCTGTTGTTTTATTCTACATGGTACATGGTTCTTACTATTTAGCCTATTTGTCAAGGCAGCTCAGACTTTTATGTCACATTACAAAGGGTAAATATAACGAGGCAAAATATACTTAAATCCCCATACCTATTATTGTATTGGACCTCGCCTCTTAGTTTGCAATATTGAAATTCATATTTATGATTGATGAAAATGGAAAGAATCGGCCTGCAGAGATTGATATAACACCAGCACATTTAAAAAAAAAAGCAAACTGGGTCTAGCCATGAAGGATATTGAACTCAGTAGAATGTATGGAGCAGTTCCCCGCTGGTATGAGCAGCTCAGCCCTCAGCCCCACCCCTGACCCCCTCAGCGGGTCAACAGGTCGTCACCTCCAGGTGTCCGCCCAATAAACTATTCACCTGCAGACGGGGCCGGGCAGCGGGGCCAGGGCAGGTGGTAAGGGGGGAGGGGAGGGGAGGGGCAGGAGGCAGGGAGGAGGGGATAGGAGGTAGGGGGGAAGGGAGCGGGAAGGGGATGGGAGGAAGGAGAAAGGGGAAGGGCAGAGGGGGTAGAGGGAGAGGGAAGGGGAGGGGGAAGGGGAGGGAAGGGAAAGGGGGGGAGATGAAGGGGCTGGGGAAGAAGGAAGGGGGAAGTGGGAAGGGGAGGAGGAAGGGGATGGGGGAGAGAGAGGGAAGGGGGGGCAGAAGGATGATGGAGGTGGCAGTGGGGCAGTTGTGG
The DNA here is from genome assembly GCA_936440205.1 of Lepidonotus clava. Classification (NCBI taxonomy): domain Eukaryota; kingdom Metazoa; phylum Annelida; class Polychaeta; order Phyllodocida; family Polynoidae; genus Lepidonotus; species Lepidonotus clava. Next base: position 40,918,375 of record OW387142.1, on the reverse strand, counting down.
GGTTAAGGAGGAGGGGCAGGGGGAGCAGGAAGAAGCTTTAGTAGGGGTTGGGTAGGGAGAAGATGGCAGAACAGAGGAAGGGGAAGAAGGAGAGGGGGAAAGGAATAAGGGATGGTATATAGGGGAGGGAGAGGAGCAGTTTTAGGGTCAGTATCTAATGGACAGAGCAGAGGGGAGGAAGGGGATGGAGAGGTAAGGGGTGAAAGGTGAAGGCAGAAGGTTTGGTGAGGCAGAGAGGGAAGGGCAAGAGAGCAGCATCAATGGCGATGGCGAGGGGAGGAATAGGATGGCGTGGAGTTCTTTTATTTTCTTTTTCTTTTCAGTTTATTAAGGTCTCCCATGATTCGCTATGGCACTATTGTCAACCTTGGTTTCTAATCAAATTACATTATACATATAGACCCCTATTAACTACTCACTTTAGTAAGGTCTACCATAATTCTCTGTCATTATTGTCAACCTTGGAATCCAATCAAATTATAAGTATGTATCTACAAATGAAATACCTCATTTCATTCCTATGAACACACTCTCTTTGTGACAGTAAGTTCTGTTTCTTGAGTTAGAAATGAATGGTAAATTGATAAGTCACAATATCTCTCTACGGAAGACGTGGCTTAACCCTTTAGACCCCAATCCGGCCATGGCCACCTGATGGTGTACTCCCCAATCCGGCCATGGCCGCCCGGAAAAACGGCCATTTTTCCATAATTTTCCAAAAGAGAACAGTCTAAATGGTGTTAAGTGTACAGAAATGGCAAATACATCGTTTAAAAGCTGATTTAATTCCCTAATCCATGCTTCAAACTAGATTTCTATAATTTTAATATGCATGGGCGGGTAAACCTTTGAACATTATCATTTATAACAAATTTAAGGAATTTCTTAGGGAAACCCTGGGAAATCCTGGGGAAATCCAGCAATTCATTCTAGTAATCAGTGAGGTCTAAAGGGTTATATGTGTGACGACAAAGAATCGTTGCTACGGTTTAGTGCCTAGATGCAAAAAAAGAAACACAATAATTTTTCTTTTCCATTCAGGCACAAAGCCATCACAGTGATTCGATTCGATTTACAATAGATATATCGTATCTATTTAACGGCGCTATATGGCCTCAGGGAAATTCAGATTGGGACTTTGCCACTTTCCCATCAAAGTTATAGGCCTAATCGGGACCTTACATAAAGTGTTATCTGGTCATGTAATGTAATGCCATTATATCACTTCCTTATGTCATGTACAGGTGGACTCGGATTACCTGTGCCTGTTGTGTAACTGTACTAACACCTTGTGGTAGACCACCCGGCTAATTACAGTGTTAAGGGATTTGAAGTCGGAAGTACTCATTCCAGGCAGACGCAACAGGAAGCTGTGTGCTGAAGGGAGGATGGCTTAAAGTCCCAGCGGCGAGTCATTATAAAGCTTGAAATTACAAGGAGATAATCAAAGTCATACAATTGTTAATTGAGGGTTTCTTTCGTATTTCAGTGTAAAAGCCCGTGTATATGACATTGTGGCCACTATCATTTAAGTAATATGATATCGTTTTCTTTAACCATATCAGGTTTATTTAACTTGCTTGTGTAGGCCTATTTCCTCTTAAAGGGAGCCAAAACCAATAATTTCAATGACATTTTCCAACCTCAAATAATCATGGAAATCCATTCCTTGTGCCTATTCCTGCATGGCCCATGTTAAAATCTAAACTGTGACATAATATTATGGTAAAAGATCCTTGCCCAAATCAAGGTTTGTTTACAAACAAATGCAAATATTACCACTCTTGTGGCATTCTACTTCAGTTTGAGCTAGTTTTCACAGCTAATACTTTACCACTGACCTTAACTGGACTCATCTAACATATAAATACTTATCTGAGTTTTGAAAATTGTGTCAATTAGATTGGTTTTGGCTCCCTTTAAGCTTCAAGAACCTGGCTAACATGGCTAAGAAGAATAATGTGGATTATTATCATATCAGAACAGGTAAAGTTTTTTCTGATTTTCGAAAATCACTTTGTCATCATATAGGCATATCTATGTTGAAAGTGATTCCCTCTTTTTCGGATTTAACAGATATGGCAAATGCCTTCATATTTAATTTGTGTTACAACATATCTGGATGTTGCTTCCTTACCCGGCTCTTTTTTCGAGAAAATCTCCATATTCAAATAACGACAAAGATAAAAGCAAATTTAGAATATCGTAAGCATATCAAAACAGGGACCGTCTATTCGCACATCTACACATCCACGGGAACCCACGCGTAATGACGGGAATCATTGCGCGTGGGTTACCTACACATCCAAAAATTCTTGGAGATGTGGAGGTGTACACAAATCATCGGGCATGGGCCTTAAATAATCGCGCATGGGCAGCAAATCATCGCGCGAGGCTACCCGTTGATGTGTAGGTAACCCACACGCAATGATTTCCGTCATTACGCATGGGTTCCCGTGGATGTGTAGGTAACCCACGCGCAATGATTCCCGTCATTACGCGTGGGTTGTTGTCACAAAATTTGGGTCCATGCGCGATGACTTGACGGCCATGCACGATGATCCACACATCCATGGATGACGGAAATCATCACACATGGGCCCATGGATGTGTGATTTTTTAGATGTGTGGTTTCTTTTAGATGTGAGAATAGACACGGCCATCAAAACATCGTTGGAGAGAGAAGGGGAGTAAGTCTTTGCTCTGCCCAGCCCAAGTGACCAGCCCAAACCCTAGTTCCAATGTGAGAATAGGTGAGTGACTAGATCTGATGAATGCGTGGGAAGGTAGGTGTCAGGAGCGGCTGATGGAGGGCTGTATAATGGGGGTGGGGAGGTGGGAAAGGGTCCATAGCCCTTCCAGACTTTACAGCATAGCAAACATAACTACACCTCCCTATTCACTACTTGCACGGGGCTGGGGCGCCACCGTCGTTCACACCTCAAAACGAGGTGAACTGCTGGACAGGCATGAAAGCCACTTTATAAATAAATATGTATATGTGACAATCTGCGCAAATAAGCCAAACCTGACAGCACTGAGACCAAGAATATTATTTTAAAAGACCACATGAACCAAGATAAGAATGAATGATATAATTGTCTCAGTTCAAAAAAGATGGAAGGACAAAACTCTTTCAGTGTAGCTTCAACCTGTGCATGTCCATTTCCTCTATAATCTAATGTAACAGAACTGAGCAAAACTTCTTTAAATTTCAATGATTTTGCCATATTCTTTCATAGGTTACTCTACAGACACTGGTTCTACAAGGTGATGCCCATAAAAACAATATTAATGTCTTTGAATGTTTGTAATAAGAATTCCTGCCTTATTATCACAGGTAGACTCAGCATTGATAAGGCACCTGTATGGTACCTTGCCTCGTTTTGATGTGAGGATTTGCCAATATGGCGGACGTATGCAAGAATACTGCAGGATATTCACATTTTTATGAAATTTTGTAAAAAGTAGGCCTACATATGAAAAATATATATTTTCACAATTTATACTTAATTTAGATGTATTGGAAGATGATTGAAACCATTTGAAAGTTGAAAAAAATGAAAAAAGAACCTAAATGAAAAGCAACGAAATTTCGGGAAAATATTTATCTCGAGGGTCTTGGGTTTTCGTGAATGTTTTCTGGATGGCAGCCCAGACCACTGAGGCCAGCTGATGACATTGTAGTGGCTATAAGGTATATATTTTGTGATGTGGTTTTGCTCATAAGAGATCTATAGAAGACTAATTATATAAGGTAATCAAGATAGCAGGGGTGCCAGTCCCAATCAGACACTGGTAGGGTGGGTCCATTCATGTAATTTACTGGAATTGTCCAACCACTCAGTTTTTATTGAATTATATGTTCAATGGCAAATGTGAATGGGGCCTTGATTGTCTATTGATATTAATAATGCTTTCAATTTATTACATACAACTTGTCTATGCTTGTCTTTTTCGATTAAGCTCTCTTCTATATATGATTTGCTAAACTTGTGGATTCTCGTTCAGCTTCGAGTCTGTATAATTTCTCCTTGCTAGCATACCAAATGATTTTACTGATCTGTTGCATATAATTCGGTCCCTCTATATCCTTTGCAGAGAAGCACAATGTTGAAACCCAGCATCTTAAAAGGCAACTTTTCTGACCAACACATAGGCCTAACATTGAAATAAAATCCCTCCTTGTGTAGTGGTTTTGGTTCAGTATATAAATCTGTAGAGCATTGGTTTGTATGGGAACATCTGTCAAGTGAAGATCTCCACCCTGTAAAAAAAGAAGTGGATATACAGAATTTGGCTTTTGTAGAGTAAAACATATCTCCATAATACATGGGCGAAATATTTATGGAACTCCTCCATGGCTATATAAAATAGAAACAGTAGGGCCTATTATCAGATTGTGAAACTTCTGGTTGAATGTCAACGAACAAGGACATATATGAATGATTGAGAAAGGTGTAGTGAAAGTGTGTGTAAGCTTATGACAGTGTTGTGAGACCTATTGTTACAGCACCCTGATTGATTATAGCAACCAGCACTACAACCTGTAGCACCAAAATAACCCATAGCGTGTTAAACATCCATCTTTAACTCCCCTTACAACTTTAACTAAAGATGGAGTCATTATAAGGTAGAAACCTTTCATTAACAAGCTACGCCTTTTTCATAATGTATGCCTCTGGAGCAGTGAACAAAAGGGGTCAATATCAAAGCCTACTGGTTTATTAATGAAACTAAAGAACTGTCAAAGTTACAAATACACCAGGAACGAGGAACCGATCGTTGTTTCACTAGAATAGATAATATTTGACAATGATGCAGTGTTCTGGCTAGCTGGTCAATTGAAATGGTTTTCGTAGATTTTTAAATAGTTATGGAAGCTGTATATCGTTAGAAGTGTGTATGTCCTCATCCTATTGCAATAGTTGGAACACGACATCGTATCTTTGTGCAACAAACCTATATACTAAGAAAGGCGAATCATGCTGCTATTGCTACAGCAAGCATCCCACATTGTTCTATGTTGGATTGTATTTCTATTAGCGTCCTTCAATCGAATGTCTGATTAACAGAACAGTCATTGGATCTTTTCAGTCCCTCAGATGAAACAGCTCGGATTCAAAAATGAAACAAATTACACATAAGTCTTTCATTCTCTTACTGAAGTCTCGCATATTTCTCTCTGAGATTATTCTAATTGGATGCTAATGGTGGATTTTTAAAAAAACGACGTAATGGAATGAGTTTTTCCGTGAAGTTTAGATAGGCCTAAACAAAAGTAGTGAAGTTTAGATAGGCCTAACAAAAGTAGTGATTATAAAATTAGTAATCAGAGTTATAGATATTATATCAAACCTAGCAGCCATTTTGATAGATTGTCTTAGGTAATAAAGAAATATGCACGGTTTTCCTAGATGATAAGGCATTGGCCTTACATTGGACACCAACAAAAAGAAGTGTTCTGTCGTGGCTCTCATTGACAACGCTTGTCGTAGACAGCTTGTCCCTGTCAACAGTCACTTACCCCGACTTCCCAGACTTAAGGGGCTGTCTCCCCTCTCTTACCCTCCGCCAGAATGCCTGCTAACAGTGACTGACATTGGTTTTATAGCTCTTCCTGACATTTGAGGACACGGGTAGCTCCAATGCTATAACGGTGGGATTAGGAGCAAAGCTGCCGTTCATAACTGTTTATGGAACAAGGTAAACAACTAGAAATGTCGCCGAAAGGAGGATTTTCTTGTTGTAAATACTCCTTGACTGAGATGACAGTGTTACCCTTGTTTATCAGAGTACCAGATCATCTCCCAAAGTGTAAATCAAAAACACGGTATTATAACGTATGGCGTTTACCAAAGACTCATTGAAAGGGGATAGACCAGGACACCCAAACCCACACCCCTGACACTAGAAGCAGTAATTTTGAAATTTCGGCTGTAACATCTGCTGGAGGTAATTGTGAAGTTTTAACAATAAATCTAAAGATCAAAATTAATAAAGAATTTCGCAATTACACTCACCAGCTTACTATTGTCGGCAGTCTGATAACATTTAGACCATAGGCAGTCAAACTGCAGCCCTCTAACGACACTTTGCCACAACTGGCTTGACGATTATCTTACCAATCCTACCTTATCTATGATTAATCATTGCAAGTATGATAACTATAAGAAAAAAATGGAAACCTATTTGATCCTGTTGCAATTTGGACAAATTTACGATACGATAACACTGCATCGATGAAACAGAAAGGCCATCATGCCATACCAAACTAAAAACCCCAATAATAAAACCACGTGACATCGACCGCTGCGCCTGCGCGACATTGCCCTCCTCCAATCAGCGCAGAGCACACTCTCCAATCATTGGTCATCAGGCCCCCAGGCAGGAGAGGCGCCCATATCACCCAGCCTGTGCTGGGAGGTCAGTGGGCTGTCTTTATGGGGCCTGTTGTTGTATGAGGGTCAGGTGTGGTCGTTAAGGAGGGTTGTCAGGGCAGGCTGATTCCATTGACCACTGGTCAGCCTGGTCAGTGCTCCTACCCAACTGGTCAAGTCCCCAGAGGCCTGATGAGGCTAATCAGAACAGGTCACGTGACCGCTGATATCACCAGGGGGCGCCACCGCAGTGTGTGTAAGGTCAAGGACGAAAGGGTCAAGAGGGAAAAGGGGAGCGTTGGGGTTTGTGGTATGGTCGGGGCTACCAAAGAAATGTACTTTGGCAGGTAACTACATTCCACTTTGAATCCAATTTCCGTTTATAATCCTAGGTGTCCAATATGGAGTGTTACATCAGCATTGTATAGGCTTATTGCAGCTATACACATTGCATGATTTGAGAAATGTAACTTTTGTTTATATTTGTATCCAAGACAAACATTTTCCTGATTGTCTCGAGAAAAAATATAGCGGCACAACGAAGCCTTTCTTTTTTAAACATCGAGCTATTGATAACTTTACGACATCAAATTATTCTCAACAGAAGGAACTTAACTCAAGACCTGAGCCTCTTACAAAATTAATGTTATGACGATGGGCATTTTGGCTAAAGCGGTAATTATGATATTCTGAAAGGCTTCCTTTAATAAGAGATCTTTAAATTTTATTTCGAAACACGTAGACAATATGGTTCAGAACTAACTTAAAGATATGTGCAATTTCATGTTCACTTTACCAGGCTCTCGGATCTCTTTTTTTTAAATAATTATATATGTTATTTATCCTAGGTTTCACAAGCTCGGCTGGTAGTCGTTTCTCACTAGGTATCTGTCCCCTAATATCTTGTGGCTCTTGTCGACATTTAGAATACAATGTCTCAAACCCTCAAATAATCCTTAGTTCATAAAATTAAGGTAGGCCTACCCATCACCAGTTAAGAAAACACATTGTTTGGAGGAGCAATCTTGTACCCGTCTTTCTAGTTCGCCATATGTCACAGATCATCTCAATATGCTTCTTACAGATTCAGTAATTGCACCTACAACAATCCACTATTTCAATAACATTTACATGTGGGGAAAAACAGACAATAAAACATCGACCAGACATTGACATTCAAGTTCCATACTTTTTAGTCCAGGTACTTCCATCCCTCCTCCTACTGTCTCCAATCAGGAATATTTGTAGATGCCCATCGCGACAACTTAAAGACTGACCACTTAACGGGATGTGATATTAATTTAAGACTTAAATATCGATAGAGTCTAATTATACCTATTTATATCTATTGTGAGGCCCAGACCTGGGACTGTACTGCGTCATTCAGTTAAATATATATAGTTTGTCTTATTTTCATCATATTGTGGGTTATTTTCGGCACTGCCTGGAGTCTTTATGGGTTGACTATGTTGGGTTTTTTATATGGTTGTTCTTAGATACGAATGTCTGTAGGCTTGGGTTTTCTCCAGAGTAACATTTATGTTATTTCCTATGAAAGATATGGCATGTTAATTTCAGAACGAACTATGATGCTACCCATATAGTGGGGTCTTTTAAGGTCATTTTTTTGAGAAATCGTTACGCGGTGGATAAAAGCACCAAATTTGGTATGAGGCACCTCTGAGGCATAACTATCAAAATTGGAAGGGGAGCCACCTTGAAATATCGATAGGACAGATGTGGGGGCTATTTATGTTTCAAGTCAATGCGACGATCCAAAATCCAAGATGGCTGACCAATTTTAAGAAATATTATGATTTTTAGCTACTAAAGCATAAGGCCAGGGGAAATGGTTCCAATACCAGTTGCTAATAGCCTAGAGGGCTCAATGAATGTGATATTCATCCAATACAATACCATAAATTTCAAAATAGCTGAATTCATTAGCATGATACCTTTGATAATGACCGCTGGATTCAAAAATAGTTCAAAAGAAAGGATATAGACTTTACTCTTTTGCCACAAGATTTCTTGATTTCATTTGGTATGATGATCCCCTGGGACCCCTTCTTTGAATTTAAAAGGGGAGCCACCTTGAAATATCAATATAACCCAGACGGGGTCCAAAAATCCAATATGGCTGACTTTTATTGAAATAATCTTATATCTCAGCTTCTGAAATGCCTAGAAACACATTGCTATTGTCCAAATTGGTAGATTATAGGACAGGGAATTCAATTATTTACCTTTCGAATCTATACAATAGGTCTAATCGAAGCTAGCCAAAAGTTTTAGTTAAATACCTTAAATTTCAAATGTTAAAAATATACAAAGTTTGTCAAAATTTCATTTTGGTATTTGAAGATGGCTCCCCTTCTAGATTCAATAGTTATGCCTCATAGGTGCCTCATGCAAAATTTGGTGCTTTTATCCGCCCTGTAACGAAAATGTTGTTAACAGCCTTGTACATACATAAATGAATCTATAGCTATTTCCATATATAAGCAGATGATTTTGCTGCATTTTGAGTATTGTAGTTTCTTAATTGATTCAGCCAATATGGGAGAAATTATTAAATTAGATAAACTTCAAAATAGAGTACTGAGAATAATTGAAAATAGAGGTAATAAATTTGATCATTCAGACTATGAATTTTTAAGGCGGAAGTATAATATTGATATACTGAAAAATCGCCGAGATCGACAATTGTGTAATATCATGTTTATGGAAAGCAAAAACCCACAGAATATCTATATTAGGTTAATAAGTATGGGAACGAGATCAAGCAATAAAATTAAATTTAAGGTGAAAACTACAAAGTTTTCGAAAGTTAATAACTCTCCTTATTATAGAGGTGTACGTTTATGGGATTCTATAGAAACTAAAATCCAACAATTGACTTCTTTGTGTCAATTTAAAAAGCATATGAAGAGGACGTCATTTGTGAAATGAATTATGTACCTAGAGTTAAGTATCCTAATTCTATGTTAAATTTTTGATGATCTTAAGATCGTTTGAGCTATTTTGTAAATATTTTATAAAATATAAGGCCTGTGAATATCCTTAAATCTTTATATAATAATATTATAAGTACGTGCGGTGTTTACTGCTACTTATTTGACTTTTGACCATGCAGTGTTTACTGCTACAATATCAACGACATTATTTGTCTGATATTCATTCAGATACATGGCCTATTGTTATTGTTACTATTACTATTATTATTATAATTGTAAATATTTACTGTCTTGTTTCTCACTAACAATACCAATTAACTGCTGGAAGATCTTACATGTAAGAAGTGGTTTTCAAATATATATATATATAAAAAAAAACAGACCCCACTAATATCTACTGAGCATCATAAGCTACTCATGTCTTCTGAGGCAAGTGTGTACGTATTTAGTCTACATAATGCCCTTTCACAGTGTGGTAAACTAAAAGATAACACCCCGAGAAACTCCAAATATGATTTACTGATTCGCCTGAGAGACATAATTGATTATTGATCATTGAGCAGGTTCAGGAGCTCAGACAGACAGACAGGAGTACGCAGACACAGACAAACAAATGGCCAGACAGACAGAGAGACACACGAACACAAATACACACACGCACAAGAACACACACACACACTGACTGAAAGGCGGGCAGGCTTCCATATAGGCACGTGTACAGGCTTCCATATGGGATGTTAGGGTGATAAATGGGAGACAGGAAGGATGGAATAGAAGATGAGCGAAAGAAAGACTGAAATGCAAGTGTGTATAGGGAGAAAGGCAGGATGTCACGACTACAGAGAGGAAGGCATTAATACGGACGGAACGTGGTATGAATGTGCAGGATAATGAAAGTATCTACTTTCCTTTTGTACTAAAATGTTTTTACCTTTGTATTTACCCTTCTCCTTACTCTTTTGTTACCTTTTTGTTAGATTAGACCTATTGTAACCTTTTTCTTCTTCTTTTCCTTTTTTAATCTATGTACCTCTTAAGGTACAAGAGGTGTTCCAACACTATCGTGTTACTATATTGTATGACTATCATACTTTTATAACCTGTCCTATTTTGCAACGTCATCAAATTTCCTTTCACATCAATTATTTCTATCTTACATGTTGCGCTATTGTAACACTTACCATTGCACTTTCCTCCCCCCGTCCCCCCCTCCCCCCCCTCCCCTAGTGGCCCTGGTAGTCCAAACACACACACATGCAGGGCGGGCCCTATTCAATATTAACCACGCTAAAACTGTTTAGGTACTTGCAGGGGGAGTAAATACTGTAGGCTTAGCGGGGTAGATTAGTGGTCGTCACGTGTTGGTGGGCCTTGGTAGGCCTTGGTGGGCCTTGGTGGGACTTATGTCAACCTCCACCAGCCAATTAGTAGTTTACTCTGACTGCTGGGGGCCCCGGAGGCACACAGTAGTCGTCTCGCCATGTATACTCTAGTTATATACATGTATATACTAGTTATTTTGTCGTTGATGCATTTTCGACGATAAAGGAAAAATGATAAATAGGTGCAAAACGGAAGCCAATGTTCATTACAATATCTAATGAGAGAGAGATATTTTCGCAGGTATTTCACTGATGTGAATTATGCAAAAATGTGTAGGGCACGACAATTAATTTGGATACCTTTGCATTTATTAGTGTTTAGTGCATTCCAACCCATTGAAAATCAATAGTGGCGGAGGTATTGTCATACAAAAACTGTATCTGTCTATCCGTAGGTGTTAACATTGAAATGAACTTTTAGTGCCAGCAAACGAGTTTAGCGGTGAAATAAATAATACTTTACTCCTCTCTACCCCCGCCGTACCCTCACAACCCCTCATCTATTCGGATTACCTGCCTCCCCCGTCACTTACGTACCGGCCCTCAGCCCCTTCCATCACCCACTAACCCTAATCCACCGGAGCACGCCCATCGATAAACGTCGGCCATACCCTGATATACAAGAGTGGGGGTGCCAGATTTATGGGGAGGTAGTAAATCCACTGCTGAACACCTTCATCTTAATCTGACTCAGGATCTATAACATCGTAAATTGAGATATGATCTTGCATACAAATGATAAGGAGATTAGTTTAGATGTCTCGTGCGTAATATCAAGGTTTGAATATGTAAGTCTATTTTCGTTTCGTGATAGGCCTACTCCTAATAATTTGTCCCTAGAATTACTTGAGTGAATAGAAAGAGGTGGCACCACAAACCTATGTAGTAGAATAATTTGAGGATTACATTGTTACACGTATATTCGGTGAATCTTATCGGTTTCCTTGAAAGGCAATTTGGTGAATCCTTTCTGCACAGGTACGAGCTATTGAGATCACTAGCGGCTTGCAATATTGCAAGCGATGTCACCATTTCCCCTACCCATTATTTCTACTTTTTCACAATGTTACTTTAAATTCTGTGGTTGCTATGCATATGCATTGCCATAGATACCGGCCAAATGTGCGTGTTCACACATCAAAATGTAAACTTCAGGTTATGGGCTACGATTTAAAACCTGGACTACATTAATCTCTCAGAAATAAATCCGGCATTCCTAAATATTAATTGAAAATAGTAGGCCTAGATTAAAGATATCATGTATTCTACTCGAACTTCTAAAAACGGTTAGAAATCGATCTGTAATCGCACCGTGGATTATTGCCTTAAGACAGTAATATAAGCCATACTCTCGGGCTGAATGTAAACAGACTGCTGGGGTGCAGATGATCTAACTCAGCCTCACCTGGGGGTCTTTTTACTCCTGGTTCATGATCCGGGTGCCAGGTACCGACCGGGCTGGTCGGGGCCCGGAAATTCCTGGATAATTCTTTTGTATATTGTTCCAGGGAGCATGGAGCTGGCTACACGTTTAGGTTGTGTGTTTAAAGTTAGCGGGGATTGGGATAGAGTAGGTATCAATGTGAGCTAAGCTCGGGGTTAAGATAGGATAGGGTTTTTAACAAGACTCGAATGGTTTCTTGAGTAGCTAGCCTTTATTCGTGACGAGGCATTAGTTACACGGGCCTTTATATACAGGTATATGAGTTAATATACCCTAGGATATTTTGAATGTAGATTGACTTATGAAACATTGACGAAATGTTAAGTGGCAAAATTTGGAGAAGGTGACTACTGTAGTCCACAAACTATAAAGACACATTTTCTAAACAAACATATTGTATTCTTCAATTGTTTAATAAGACCCTAACAGGAAATTCTAGGCTTGCTATTTTTCTCCATTATATTTATCATTTATACATGTCTTTTCATTCCATGCCTATGAATTTACCCAAAATAAAATCTCGGAAAAACAAGAATTGCGCTTTTTGTTCATGCTTATTCCGTCTTTAACAGCCTTTTGAATTTCCAAAGTTCCTTCATAAAAGGTTGAAAGAAGTTAATTTTATGTTCAGCATGTATTTAACTAGGATTTGTTTTGTGTCGTTCTCAAAGAAGAATCGATCGCTTCAAGTAGGTTTTCGTGTGCATTCAAACGGCACGTGCTTCCATAGAGGCATTTTGTTTTCACAGCACTTATGAGTAGGGTGCCAAGTGTTAATGGGGATACCAAAGAACTCATCAAAAGTATTGATGGGTTTGGACGGAGTCAGAGAAACCCATGGAAAGTCATCGAGACCCATCAAAATGCTTTCTCGAAACCGATCGTTTGATGGGAACACTTAAATAGACACTCACCTGAATTTTAAAATGTCAGATATTTTCCAATCGATTTTAATTTTTTAATCTATTCCTGATTGCATTATCAAAGGGTTTCAAGGGGTTGTTCAACCACCTTTCGTCTCTCTCGTTCAGGTCTCCATGAATTTAGTCACAGTACTTTTCACAAATCAAAAAGGTGAGCTGGCCTTGATATAGCTGAAGTACTAGCTGCTAAATGGATCTTAAATCCAAAAATATCATAATAATAATCTCATAGAAACACTTTAATTCGGCCAGAACACGAAACTGGGGTACATTCTAACCCTCATTTTGTTTTTCAGACTTCAGACCCGGTAGTGTGATCACCAATGCTGAGTATCCTGAAGAAGCCCATTCCATCTCCTTAAAAATGTCACGTGACAACACTGTGACGATGCACTGGATCACCCGGAACCCTGACACCTACCAAATGTAGGCTTTTTAAATCCCTTTCAGGGTATTTTAAAGTGTTTGTGTTTGAAAGGCGATTCTTTCATAGGAATAAACAAATATTATGAATAACATACACCGACGGTTTAACACGGTTTATGGCGGAACTGTCGTGGAATGATTTCCATAAACTTGTGTTAATCTATAGAAAAGTATGACAATATTTTAAATCAATCCCCTAACAGATCATTTAGATCACATGATTACTTTTGTGGGGTATACAATCAAGGTTGTGGAGTTTTATACATCCGCCCACAGTTGCGTGCACGGAGCAGCTTAATACTCACAGTTCATTATGGTGATCGATACCAACCCAGACCCTTAAAAATGCCACAAGACACTCAAATGCTAGCTGTGGCAAGAAAGTTAATTCATTTCAATGTTTCAGAAATGAGGTTACAATTGGCGTCCCATAGGCGCAGGTGCCGCTCATGTCTGCGCTATAGAATCAATACACTGAGCTGTTCCATATTCACTGAGCAGCTCGCCGAGGTGTCAGACCACTCAGACACAAGGACACCACCTGTTACCTCTGCTGATAACAATCTCCGACAAGCTGACGTCGGCCAGGCATTATACGGGGGTCTTCTGAAAAGGGCAAATGGAGAGTGACGTCAGGGATTCTGTACTGTATGCTGGGGGTGTATGTGTCGGTATGCCTGCTGTAATATACATATAAGGAGAGGCTTGGGGTATGCTAAATATAGTTCTGTATCGCATAATGTTTTATGTGGCAGCTATATTGAATTAAACTTTCCCTGATGGTATTTGTACATCATGAGCATAATAATCTCATAATGTCACGCTATAATGAAGGCAGCAACTGCATGGCATTTCCAACATAGTTTCTATAATAATACCCGATAACATTGGTCTACACTAAAAACGGTCTATTTTTGTAGTGATGGTGTTGTTGTGCGTCTGGCCTATCTGTCTCTCCCCCATCCAATCGGCCTCTAACTCTCACTGTGTTTATGGGAGTCCATATATCATACGGCTCGACCACACCGCTATGCATACGACCACTGCAATATTCATCGGCCTTTTGGTTCCTATGGAAACCCACTTTATTACGGCCAGTCAGGCCTGATCTGGTTTAAAAGGTGATAAACGAGGAAGCTGTCACTGGCCATGTCTAGCCGAGTATACTGCACGCACCTCTCTCTCCCATAGGCTAGATATACGTATGTATGCACATCCAATACTTCTTAGTATGTCGAAGCCATCTGGCACCTATTAGTGTTTCCACACTATGCCTTCTCGAGCAATAGATTCTTCCTTCTAAGAATGCAAGCTGGAAAGATTATAAAATCTTATACTATATAACGTCATGCAGATTATATGTTTATTTTAGCATATATACAGTCACAATCTTTATAAGTGTATGCCTTAAAAGAGGTTAAAATGTTAATTACAGCATATAAATGCCATGTTAAATCTGCCATTGGCTACTACATCGCGCTATTTAGATGGAATACCAATGGTTTATCAGCAGCCATTTAATCAGGGCAATAGTGTTGAAAATTCAGGGTAACTCTATGATCGTTGGATCTCCGATCCTGAAATGAATTCTGGTGTTGATGCACCTATCATAATAGTGGAAACAAGAAGCAAAGATTTAAATGCTTCATTTCAATTTTAGATATATTATAGTGATAAAAGAGACTGGGCCTTCTAACAGCCCCTGGGGCAATGTGTGAAATGCTGGATGCAATCATGAGCTGTAACACTCATTTCACAAAACCGCCAGGGGTAATGTATGAGTATATTCCAGCACTGGCGCAGTGATGAATGATGAAATTCTACCTCCGTCTCACAATACTACAATAGGATAGTATCGCCATACCCTAAAGGTATGAATGTATATTCTTTTTCCCATGCACCTATGCATGGACCCAGTATACTATACTACATGTATAGAATCTTAGGGCGACCAGACCGGGGTCAAAAGATGCGTGCGTCATTAATGGAAAGTCCTTTGTAGTGGGACGTATAGGGGCGGATCCAGGACGTTGAAGATATGGGCCTATATAGTATAGTACTAAAACGCCTCTTGGTGTAGTTCAGGGCCCCCTGGACCGCCGCAGGCCTGGATCTGCCCTGAAAATAGACTTTAGTATATTTAATCAAGACGATACAGGTCGGAACGAGATACCGTACAGTTAGCTAAGGCTCTGTATGTATATTGTCTCGGTGATTAGGAGGGAACATATGGCTTGTCTGATTAGGATTCCATCCTGTACCGAACGATTATATAGAGAGGAGAGTATTATAATGGCGGAATGAGAAGAATGCGTCTGAAAGTAGTTTTGCACACAGTGTATGTTATAGTATTTATGGACCATGATCGGATTTGCTGTATTTGCCGTACAGTTTAAAAGCCTTATCATAAAGTATGGAATTGAAAAAACAATTTTTGAAATCTAGTCTGTAGATGGAAAGATAATATCCCCTCCAAAGTGGACATATCCTAGAAGTTGCATACACCGTTTGTATGCACATTTTATTGATTTGACTCGGAAAAAACACGTAACATACTAGCTAACTTTAATTAAATCATTAATAAAGGCAACTTAGATTAATAAAATTATTATAAACTAGGTCAAATCATCATTACCATGAGCGAAATTGTACTCTACAACTACAAGGAAATTGTATTCTATTAGGCCTACTCATAAAAACCAAAATTCAGTGTTACAATCATCTATGTAGTTGACAACAGTATTCATTACTATTTGCGTGTCAATTAAAAGCTCAGTTTCAAATGTAAACGTATGATATAAAATGTTTAAAATAACTTGGGCCCGGCCACATCATACAGGGAGTATATGGAGGTGGTTTTCACAGAGGGACGGCTGGCGACATGATCGATCTTTTTACACGGTTGTTGTTTTAACAGAGATTGACACGCATGGATAAACAGTGCGGCGGGGACGGAATGGGCTCAACACGCAAACTGACTGTTTCCACAACAGCTCAAAGGCAGACGCCCCATGTTGTTCTTCTTTTCCCCCACGAACTTGATTCAAAAATAGAACTAATCATATCGCTGCCTGTTGGGTATGGTACGAAAACGAATGACGCATGCATTATGCGGTATCTGTTGACGTCACTAGACTTTGTGGGGTCAATGTGTGCTGTGTAGAATGACGTCACACCGACGTCGTATATGAAATTTTAATGGAAAGAAGGATGGACGGTTAACGCAGCAAATTGCATGGTTCAATTACCATTTAACGTGATAAGGCTATCCGGTTAAGCATCTCCGAGGAGTCAATATCTTAGAGAATGAACATATCAGGCTATATGCTGGCATTTGATAAATACCTTCAGCGCAAATTAAAATATTCTAAGCATCATAATGTTTCACTGAAACTCTATATATATATAGGGGCCTTATTTATTATCTTCAGACAATGGCAGAATGGCCATTTTCAGCTTGAATGTAAAATCTAAAAGTGTAAAAAGGAAAACATACTACATCAAATGCGATTGGGAAAGAGCATTCCAAGGACTAACTGGAA
The DNA here is from genome assembly GCA_936440205.1 of Lepidonotus clava. Classification (NCBI taxonomy): domain Eukaryota; kingdom Metazoa; phylum Annelida; class Polychaeta; order Phyllodocida; family Polynoidae; genus Lepidonotus; species Lepidonotus clava. The sequence goes on along the minus strand of OW387142.1, from coordinate 40,901,321 downwards.
TTAGAACCGTCAGACTTGATAAGAAAAAGTGAATTACTATTAAAGGCAAGGTTTGAAAACTGCCATATTTAGATCATAGAATTTGTCTCTATATTCCGCTGATAGGCATATATAGAGAGTGTAAAGGCTGGCCACGTCGTTTTACACTCAACTTGGCCCAGACTTACCGACACATGAGCAGCTCCCGGCGGCCTGTCCATCTCAGTGAGTGGATGACGACCTGCTCAGAGCAGCTCGGGACCACAGGGGGCTGACCCTCGGTCACTGAGCCTAATTGGTTTAGCAGGGGCTGACCAGGGGAACACGTGGGCGGGGTGGGGAGTGCGGCCTAAGCCAGAGCACTAGGGCTGGACTTAGCCTGAATCTCTGAAAGAGCGAGCTTAAAGCGGTGCTATGTTCTTATTGGGATTACTGGTAACGGCTGCTTTACTGGTTATAAGGCAAGTGTATAATTGTGTATTAGAATGGGATATTGCTATTGAGGCCCTTGAATGATTAGTATTTATATAAGGGTTTTCCGTTTGAACACCGTCCTTTAATCAAATGTGAGGTCAATGGACGTATATCAAATAGGGGAATAGCTATAAATAAGGTTAAAAAAAACTCTAGTTTACAATGAGACATCACCTTGCGTCTCAATCCTGTTCCTCCTTCTGCCACCTCTGCTCCTTAGTTCAGATCCATGCCAAGAGGGAATTGTCCAGATTTCCATCCCCCCTCTTTCATCAAACCCTGTTAGGATCAGTTTCTGCTATGGGGGCCCTCCCCTCTAAGATAATACCCCGTCCTAAGCCTCCTTAGCCGCCCCTACCCCCTCTCCCCCGCCTCTCAGGGGCCGAACTTGCTCTTTGGGGGATTAGGATTAGAGCAATAAATTATGGCGGCTTATCCATGCCGAGTATGGATTTCGCTGAGTCAGCCGAACGACGGGCCCAATCAGGGTGTCCTGGTATGCCGTAAATCCCGCCAAGACGCCGGGAGGATGTAGGAGGCCGAGTGTTAAGGTTAAAAAAGAAAACACCTACATTTTAGTAGAGATATCAGAGTTACTATCACCCCTATGGACATTGAGCATGTTTCACCTAGATAGCTATTTATAAACTAGAGATGATGGATGACAGACTAGATCGTATACATGTATGTTCCGAATAATTTATTTAAACATAAAGCCTATCTGTAGAATCGATGTTATACAATGACGGTGAACATACACCTGAAAGAGCACGTGTGCTATTCTGAAGATGTAAGTAAAAACAAATTTAAAGAAAAAAAGTTACTTTTCTGAAAGCAACCTAAGCTAATGGATAATGACGCAATTCCTGTTGATTTCTTAAAACAAAATATCTTCAAGTTGCTGGGTTTACATCTGGACTCTTACAGCTGCCCTTGTCCTGACGCCCTTGGGTCTGAGGACGCATTTCTAAAGTAGCAGATAGATTACATGAAGACCCTCCCAAGCCGGCCATAACTCTGTCATAATTATCTATGGGACGGTTCTGGGAGAACACCGTACACATCCTCATCCTGCCAATCGATTTAACTTGAATGACTATCGAACCATGTTTGTGTACGGTGAAACACAAACCCCTGCATAATTTACTGCTTCTCCATCGCCGATAAAGTGATATAAATGGCCGTGGCATGTTGTTGTAATCTCCCATTTTTTTGCTACCTGTGGATGCATGCCAGATTAGCCCTATGGTAATTGCCTTGGGGATTCAACTCAAATACCAGCAAGATAAACAAATTGACACGATATCGGAAAACAAACATGGCGACATCCGTTCTCATGAATGGCAAGTGGGGGAACGTGAGCGAACACGATCGTTATTCTTCACTAATCAGACTATGCAAGGCGATATCCTTTTTGTCTTGAGTGGAAAAAAATCATCGCTTGCTCTCATCTTTAATGACATTTCTATAATCCTCTTAACGGATGATTTGCCGCATTCTAATGAACAAATGGTGATTAGAGCCTCCGCCACTAGGGGGAGCGACGACAACCGGAAGTTGGTCGAAAGGGAGGCTGCGAAGATGCTGCGGAAGCTACCTCATGATAATGACACACAATGTGATCTTTGGCCAGTAATACAATCGGTTACAAATTGTTAGCGTTCCATCTAGGACAAATGGTACAATCAATATTTTACAAGAAAATGAATGTCCACAGGCATAATTAGGCCTATAAAGGATTTTATCAACCCTGAGAGACCTGAGACCAAAGACAACCAAAGAATATGTAATAAAAAAATTGTTTCAATTGCCTTAATTGATAAAATACCGTATTACCTTTTGGCAATAAAAGCAATTAAGGTAATCATTATTTTTGATTACATCTTTCTTTGGTAGTCAGTTCACTTAGATGGCTCCCAGGATACCTTCCATTCAACCAATATATGCTTCAGGTTCTGTGATACTAACTTAAGTTAGTCTCGTGTGAACCTAGCTTTATGAAATGACTAACCGCGTCATCAGCATAACATGCGCATCGTCGTGACAACTCCATTAAATCATCTCATGTTGGGTAACTCATGTTCGGATAAAGTTAGTGCTTCTTATGGAAAATTAATTTAAACAGAAGAAACTTTGGACTGGTTAGAGTAGAGTTACGAAACTCTATACTGTCCGGTAATACATTGGAATTGAAACGTTGATGAGACACTCAATGAAGAAACCAAATACTCCCCTGGTGCCGCACCTTATCACAAAAAAAGAGTCTTATTGAAAATGTTCCTGTCAAATCTCTTGATATTTAATAGAAAAAAAGAAACTAAAAAACATGAAACAAAATATCATCACACATATAGGATCCTTATTCTCATAGGGACCCATAGGGATTATAGCAAATACGGCATACAAGACGACCCCCACCCTCCTATTATCTCTTTAATATTGCAATGGGATGGCACTGGTGGTGATCCATAGTGCAATAAGCGATTCAGGAAATGGTTTGAGGAAAAACTTATAATAAGAAAATAGTAGAACTTATTACAGGCTTCTGAGCGAGTGTTGTGAAGCTGCATTGCTTTTTCCAGGATACACTGCGTCAACGGTTTTCATGGTGTAGTAAAAAAAATGTGAGAACGCAGTGTCACTGACTACCTACTGCATTACCTATAATAGGTCAACAGAGTGATGACTGCAAGACCACACTCAACATCGCAGCCAGTAGTGTATTGCGTCAACGTGGTTGCATCGGGTGCACCTACACGGGCGGCGGTCAAAACGGGGAGTAGTATGTGGAAATGGGACAAGTTCCAGGCTCCTCGGACCACTCTTACTTTCAGTTACCAATGGCCAATATCTATTCCGCCTGATCTGATTTTTCTATTGCATCAGACCTAACTTGGCTGTACTTATGTGGCGAAGTCTGTGGTGTTTGAGTGGACCTATTAGTTCGACAGATTGTGTAAATGAAGTTTGTGTGTGTGTGTGTGTGTGTGTGTGTGTGTGTGTGTGTGTGTGTGTGTGTGTGTGCATCTGCACATATATATATATATGCATGTGCCAATGTATATGTGTCTATAGTTTGTATGTATGTCAGTGTCTGTGTTTGACTGTAAAGCAATTCGATGCAAGCAGATGATATTAATCGGGGATACGTTTTGAACTATGAGGTTTTATTTTACTGTTCTGTATTGGGGTGCCAGTAACCGTCTTATATTAGTTATTCCAGTATGCTAGCTCATGTTGATTGCAGTATGTGTGTCCCTTGATGTTTCACCTCGTTGTTCACTTCAGTCCACCTCTGTCCTAGCTCCACGTATAATACGTCTGGCCCTTTCCCCCTGATATGACTAGGTGGTCAGTCGTACCGGTAATAACACAGAGGCAGTAATATGGCTGCGGCTGCCATGCTAAGAGCTCGCTACATGTACCAGAGAGCAGACAACACAGTTACCGAGGTAAACATGGAAGGCTGTGAAGCGGACAATGGGGCGCCAAGTGTTCTGCATGTATTTGTGTTGCACAGTACGCGATTTCCCCATACCGTCGCATTCCCTCTCAGATATTTGGAAATTTTACTGTTCAAAACAGTTATGCCTGGATGGAATTTAGATTTGAGATGCATTCACCTCTGCATTTATGTTTTTTTTCTTAGTTTGAATTGTAATTAACAAATTGAAAAAGAAATTGGTCAACATAGTCGAAAGAAAGCCACAGGATTGCGTGGTTAGTACAATACTTTTTTGGGGTTAACTCATCGTGTGATCACCATCTTGAACGCTTTATGTTAAGTAAGGTATCTTGAGCACATTTGAAGACTTTAAGGATCACCGTACATCAAAAGGAGTCGAATACGTTCATTACGTCCACTATATAACCATTTACCTTACACCCACTATATAACCATTTACCTTACAAGCTTAATGTAACTGTCTACTGATTTCAACTACATACTGCATGTACTTACAATTTGCACCCTTAAAAAGAAATAACTTTCAGAAAAAAGTAAGAATATCGTTTGATTTAACATACAAGGATTTGCGAGATTCTTTGGCATTCTACTATATTACACATATCAGCAAACATTTATGATTCACAAATATCAGCGTGAAGTGTACGTATTCCATTATGCTATTTTGTCTAATTAATTCTATTTACATTTGGCTTGCCATAACTGGTACCTAGCGTGCCAAGCCTCCACACTACAGTGGGACGCCGGCGACAAGCCGACGACAGCCGCCGCTGGTAGCGGTGTCACTCTCTGTTAGCTTATAGATGGTTCGGCCTATAAATAGACCGACCGGAAGCAGGCTTTCGGCCGGGTCCAAATGTCGTCTGCCTGGCGTGGCATGACTTGTGGGACGCGGGCCATGACATGTAAACACACAGACACCTCTCCCGAGCATGGCCACTCCTGCCAAAGCCCTCTCCTCGCTCGACTGTTTTCATTGTTTTGTTGTTTTTCCTGTATCTCTTGACTTTTCTCTTTAAAAGTGCAACTTTTCCAAAACAACAATAATGAGAGAAAAGTTTAAATATAACATGATCGATGATATTACAATGAGTTTGGAGGCATGTCGGTATCAAGGAGTTATTTCTGTAGATATGTCTGCCAATTTATATTTTGAAAACTTCCTCTGTAACTGTCTTTGTCTATCGATGTTGTTGAATACGTCATACCTCGCATGTGGCAATTTCAGATATGGCCACTTAGTCGTGTCGAATAGAAAGGTCTGGACCTATGTATAACCTTTATTATCTAATATCAGTCCTCTTCCTCCCTTCCACCAATATACATTTGGAAAAATAAACTTAGCGTTTATTGATACACTTTATAATTTGAGATGCCTTTTCTGACGCCTCTGCAATAGTAAGTTAACAGCAGCTGTCACTTAATTGGCGAAGTATTCAGCACGTTCTTGTAGCCTGAAGTGACGTTGGCCAAACCTGCGTGTACACACAAGAAGTCCTCTGGGGAATCGGCCTTGGGTGGCATTGCGTGATCAGCGTCATCAAGAAAGCGAAGGTTAGCTGTGACGTCACTATGGCGGTAGTGATGAGGTCAGCAGTTTCCGTGCACACCTCCCACGTCTACAGGATCTGGTTAACTGGGGAATCAACAGGGTAATATGTCTTTATATTAAGGTGATATATAGGTAGCGTACAGTTGTTTATGGTTAATTGACTTCAGCTTATTCTGAGAGTGAACAGTGGTGAAGAAGAACATTAATTATTGGGAATAGATGGGATCTCCTGTTACCATGCACTTTGTGCACTGGACGGCTAATTTGAATAGCCTATCTTTATGGACAAAGGTATTGCAAACCAAATTTAGGAATCGCGCAACTATAGGACAAATAGAGGCCTAACGGAAATTAGAATTCTTATATTAGAATTTCTTATATCTTGGGTATAAAGACAAAAGAAGAAGAAAAAAACTATATTGGATGAATGATTAAATGTATCCTCTTTCGGCTTGTAATTGTGCTGGGAAATTACCCGTCGACGTCCTACCCATAATGCATTATATCAATAGCCTGAAGGTAATCGAACATTCAAGGACAAAAGATAATTACGTCTGAGACCTTTTTGATCATTTGTTCATTCTTCCCTGTTTGAATTGAAGATATCATTTATTGTAAGTGTAGGTTTATTACAGTTGGCTCCAAGCATCTGTAAATAACTCGTGCAAAATATCATGCAATGTGTTGAGGAATATTCAAGGACACAGATAATTTCGTCTGAGACCGTTTTATTATCATTTGATAAGTCTTTCCTGTCTGATTTGAAGATATAATTTATTGCAAGGGTAGGTCTGTCACAGTCGATCAGAGTGAAGTTCCAACCAACTAAAAGAATTATTAACTCATGCAAAATGTCATGCAAAGTCTTGACGACCATTGATGTAAGTTCTTTAGCCTTCCCCTCTATACCCCCCCCCCCCCCACCCTCCGCAATTCTACGACCCATTTCTGTCGCCAATATATTCCAGGTCTTAACTTGATGCCGTCAGCCTATAACGCTTCTCTTTGAAGCGGCGTCGGTGCCTTTCAGAGGGCCTAGACACGCGCATCGGCCTAAGAATAGAAATGCCCTCTCTCTTTGCAAGGTGCCTACCTTCTATTTCTGTCCCTTTTGATGTACTCTGCATGGATGGCGGAGATAACACTGGATCTATGTGTCTATTCTGTGTCAGCCTATGGATCATAAAGGACTGAAGCCTTAGCCATCTTCAAGGACAGCTGCAGGGCAGGCGAAGTTGGACTCATACTTTTACCAAAGGATTTAAGCTGTATTCTTGAACAAGCCGTTTATGGTGGTAGTGTAATAGAAAAAGGAAAAGGGAAGTCTTTATGTCCACATAAAGGTTCTTTGTTCATTTAATTGTATTGATTTCAGTTATAGAAAGAAAATCTCAAGATTAGATCTAAATAGAAGGATAACGCACCTGTTCACCTGTTAATCCGAAAAGAACCATTAAAATTGATTGACCTACTAAACATCTCTGATTAATTTACTCTATACTGATATTATTCATGTGAATGTTGTTATCATTCCACTGCCAAATAATGCCCCCAGAGCTATGAATATGCATAGAGAATAGGCGAGAAACTGTAGAGATTGTCACTCTCTCTAGAGTCCCCTCCTTGGTAAAGTCCAAGATCCACCCTTAGTTAATAAACTGTATCTATGAACAGTGTACATATATGCTTTTCGCACAAACATGCGAAGTGAACTTGTTCCCCGAAACCTTTAGCCTAAGCCGAATGGACTACATATCCCAAAACGGAGGTTCGGCCTTTACCGCTAGCAGGGCGCCACACAATTTAAACAGTTCTGTATTCTGTGTAAACACTGATTACAATTCATATAATGTGTGTGAATATATATATATATATTATATATATGTATAATATATATATGTATAATATATATATGTATAATATATATATATGTATAATATATATGTATAATATAGGCCTATATATGTATATATATATATATATAGATATATATATATTGCCAGCCCCATGTCCAATACTCTTTGACCTATAGCATGTTGAATAGATCTTCCTCCCAGGCAGACACAGGAGGCAATAGGTGAGAGGATATTATACTTAGCTCTGTGAAAACAGAGATCTCCGAGCAGATACGACCATTCAGCTGACAAAGCCGACCGGTGACGCGCCATCCTGGAGGTAATCCCTGAACTGATGAGATGGGGGCTTCTTTTAAGTGCTCGAGATCGATATCATCCATAGCCATGTTTTGGTGGTAGTTACGTTTCATGTATTTAACTAGGCGATTTTGACTACTATGAATTTGGAAATTTGGAAAATGTTCATTGGACATAATACAACATCCCATCCATGCTTTATACTATTTGAAAGATTATTCGACAGCCTTTCTAATGATATAGCATCCCTCTATCTAGCCTCTGTTCCTACTGTCGATTCCCGAAATCGCAAGTAAAACTGGAGAGTTGAATACAGCTTTTTTGTATCATAATAACAAGTTTATAATGAGCGTAGACTTTCTAACTGTAAAATTCGACCGAAAAAGTCATTTTAAAAGTTTCCAATGGCTGCCACCCATCCACTTTCACAATCCTAGTTAGGCTGAAAGAACATTAAAAGAATTAAATGGTAAAAAATTGATCCGCCACTAGTTCACCGCTATCTTATCCTTTGATATTCTTTGCGTCTATAAGTTCCCTTCATCTGTTTTTCCCTTCAACCCTCAAGAACTCCACCTCGATTCTTTGCACCCACAATTAGGTTGATAAAAATCTGACAGTGCCCCGACTTTTTGAGTCTCCCAGTGGCGTGTCTCCTGTATCCGTACCGGGCCTTTGATGTGAGCTGCTCATAGAAAACCACGACAAACCAACATGAGTTTTTCTTATCGAGAGCAGCTCCTTTCGCTGACCTACTTCAGATCAGCTCGACCATCTGAGCACCTTTTAGGAGAAAGGATGAAAATACGGAGTGAAAGTTTGTTATCGAGACGCTTGATACGATTCCCCATTTTGCTCTTATTCAGTTGTAGAGTATTTGGGCTACATCCGTTGGCAAAAAGACGGGAAAACGTTTAGCAATGCGTCACCAATTGCCTGCATGTAGTTTATGGTTAAAATAACTTTACTTTACTAACCGTTGTCAAAACAAAAGCATTTATAGGAAAATCTGACCATAGTTTTTGAGAAGTGGATGCACTCTATATGTGATCTAATGTAAAGATAGTGAACTCAACTAGGATAAATCAAAGTTTTAATCACAATGAGATAAACAGACAGACAGACAGATAGACAGATAGACAGATATAGACAGATAGACAGATAGAGAAAGATAGACAGATAGACAGATAGAGAGATAGACAGACAGATAGACAGACAGATAGACAGATAGACAGACAGACAGACAGACAGATAGACAGATAGACAGATAGACAGATAGACAGATAGACAGATAGACAGATAGACAGATAGACAGATAGACAGATAGACAGATAGACAGATAGACAGATAGACAGATAGACAGATAGACAGATAGACAGATAGACAGATAGACAGATAGATAGATAGATAGATAGATAGATAGATAGATAGATAGATAGATAGATAGATAGATAGATAGATAAGAAATGAAGAAATCTCAGATCCAGCCTTTCTATTGTGTAAAACACAACCTTTTGCAAGGATTCATAAAATACCATGTGCTTAGGCATTGTTGGTGGAATGGACTTATTGATATAATCACCCAGAATGCACCTTGATTTAGTCTGCAGGTGCGTTAGAGTTCTATGAAACAGAGACTTACGTCCATGGCAATTGATAATAAGGTACATTATCTCAGGAAATCACAGATGGCCAATGAAGACGTTAACAATGACGGCATTGTCCCTGTATTATGAATACTGACAGAGGTATCTAAAATTGTTTGTACAATATACCATACACTAAGATACTAACAAAAGATTCAAAGAGGATTTGTCATCGTTACAAAGAACCCTGTGTATTGGCTATTGAAACGGGTGGGTAAAATGGGGAAACAGTTATGAATTCTATTCACGTTGCTTAAGGTTATCTACACGTATGAAAAGGTGTGGTGACCCTCGTGCACTGAGAAAAACTTCCCAGTGAAATGTGCATTAATTTTAGACTTCGTATTGACACAGTAATTCGACGATTGGTACATCACTTTTATTTCTTATTTATTTATTAAACCATGCTCAAATCCATGAATTGATCTCCCGTATAGGTAGTACAATTAGTAATAAGATGCGAACAATTATGTGGAAAGTATGATTAAATAAATGCACTTATGCTCAGCCTTATATATCATAAGATATAACCATAACCACTTAGAGATTAGATAGGAAGATATGGATAATCGGTCGGAGAGCTGTTGGATATTATTAGATTTGGAGTCTAGACTGAAACAAACATGCCATAGTCTAGCATTACATCAATTTCAAAATCAAAACAAATGTTTCAAGTGGTCACCAATATTGCGGCTACTCCATTAAGAGGTAACATTACACAATCTTCATAACATTTATAAGTGAGTTATCCAAGACTGTGTAAAAGAGCTTTACTAGACTATCCATCACAGCCTTAATCTGTATTGAAACTGAACTCTGAAATCCCGGCTCGAAGGAAAATGAAATGAACATATCCAGATAAGCTGACAGCAACTCCAGTCTCTCCCACCGATCTGAAGCAGAAATGAAGCAATTAATCTTTCCCGTGAAGACCAAGGTCGAAAATTGTAAATTGTTAGAGGGACAATGGTTATGCATGCCATGGAAAGATGCCAAAATTTGCGACATAACAATGACTCTTATATCACGGAAAGATGACAGACTTTTCGACATTTCGTTTTAGACGTCTGAACGGTGATGCAACTATCCATATTGCATCTAGTCATTTAAAGAGAGGAGCCAGTCAAATTTCAATTCTCGTTATTTTACACTTTTTATGCTAGATTTAATGCTTATTTAGTAGTATGCCAAGTTTCAGTGTGATTAATAATTATTGACAATTTCATGTTAGAAATGAGCTTAAACCTTTATTAAAGCTCATATCCCTCTGACCATCAGAAAAACACACATCTGTGTGTGACGTCACACAAAAAAGCAGTTATATTCAAATTTCAAATTTCATAATTCCATATAAACTATATTTTTTCAAATTTCCTTCTATAAATCATTTAATTTGGTGATTTTAATCTCTTTTAGACTTACAAAGAACAGTTAATATAATTCTCTTTGCATTTACTTTAGGTTTATAATTTTTCAACTGTTCTGCTTGTGACGTCACACACAGACAAATGCACTGTGCAGGCTGCACCAGGTGCAAGGCAGGGTCACTCATTTTGATTCAGAAAAATGTGTGTAAAATAAAAACTACTAAAGATAGCTCTATACAATTTTGCATGATTATTCCCTGGGTGATGGGGATTACGACAATATACCTTTTTACAGTCACTGGCCCCTCCCTGAGGGTACAATGTTTTGCCCTCATAGATGGTTATAGCGTTACAAATTGCTCTCGTTTTCTTTGGGTGAAATGCCGATGCAACGTCTGTAAGGGCTCCAAGAGGTGAATATAAAACATTATATATCACGATTTGCCTTGTAAGCAGTTACAGTAGTCGGCAATCTTTGTATGTAGAATCGTTGGTAGACATTTTATCAAACTCCTTTAGCCCAAGTCGCCACCGCCCGCTGTGAGCAGCTCCGGGTGGGCTGCGGCAGTGGAGAGCTGGTGGCGGCAGAGAGCTGCTCAGTCCCTCAGTATTGACATGAGAAATGGACGGTTAGACGCACACAAACACTGCCAGCCAGGTATCGTGTTACCCCTGATAACAACATTGACGACCGGCGGGGTGTGCCAGCCACGCAACCAGGCAACTCGGGGAACGGGGAGAACTATGGGACTGGGCGGTGGGGGGGGGGGGGGGGGGGGTATGATTTGTGATGTGTTACCTTCTGATTTCTACCAAAGGGATTGGATCTTTATAATTATTGTTCCTCCTTATCTATGCAAAACTGAACAATCCATCCCCAGAAGATTAATAAGGATGCATAAGAAAAACATGTTTTACTGACGTAGCGAAGGTTTTAGTGACTTACTGATTTATGGTTTACTAGTAAACCATATTAGTTATTTCGCGTTACACTGAAATACAGACCATTTGAAAATAAGTCAGTTCATCTAATACCATCATAGTCTATTGTTTACGTTTCAAGATACTCAAATAAAATGTTGCATAAATGTACCTGCATAATAGCATCTCTATATCAATTACTTGTCATGTCAGGAATAGCACATCACTGTGAACTCTGAGGTTTGATGGATAAATGTCCTACAGTTTAATGTTCAACATAAATAAGTCCTGCCACCGCATGGAACCTTTTCAGTTTAAGACAATGTAGGCCAATAGTCGAGATACAGACTGGGCTCACAATATTAGAGATTCCCACTGCAAAAAAGCAATTCGCAAAAAAATCACGTGTGACCAGTACCGTGTCTCTCCAGTTAATGTGTCATGTACATACATTCAGACACATAGTATCGATCATAAGATTGGTTCTACGTGTTTGTCCATAAGGGATCTGCTGGACACGCGTGTGTTGGGGCTGTGCATGCTGGGGAGGGTGTCGGTGGAGACTAGGGGTGCCATGCACGTGCGTTGTGTCTATTTGTGGGGCCCAGCCCCTGGTGGTTTGTTTGTCGGGGAGTCGGGGGGGGGGGGTGTTCCTGTGTCTGTACACGTTTAGCGCGTGACTGGGAATGCCCAGTCCCACATTGACTGGGATGTCCAGTCGCCCCCCACCGACCTACAGGACATGTTGTTTATCCTGTTACAGCATGTTCTCTCCTTTATGAATAAACAACAACACATCTGGAAATAGCGAGAGCTATTTCTTTGTAAGTAGTATACCGAATCCGGTAACAGAAAAGCCCCCTTCATATGGTGTGCTTACGGATCTCATAACGAAACTGTTGTTTCTAAATTCTGTATGAGAACACTTACGCCAGCTTTTTTTTTTATAGGGGATTTCTGTCTACAGGAAACAGATTCCTATGTATGCCCACTGTAGACCACTCTAGGTGAGGGTAATTATTTTGTCATGAGTTTAGTGTAGGTAAATGAATATTCATTCTAAGTATTTGAAAACTGTGAATCATGATTTTGAATTCATAACCGATTATTTATTGACTCCAACCAATCTTTGGGCATAGTGTCTTGATGGCATCTCCACAAGCAGATGTACAAATAGATGTATGGAATATGTCACTCTGGAACAAATATGAGATCCTTTCAAGATGGTGCAGGCGAGATGATGTTATGTTGCCCAGAAGAGGGACGTCGTGTTTATGACTAGTAAATGTTGATGATTGAATTTTAATTTTGAATGCATCTTTAACTTTCATGTGATGCTATTCAACATGAATAAGAGGTTTATTAGACATCGCATTGCCATGGAATTGGTAATGGCATATTCATGACATGCTAGTAATGACATGCAAGTCACACGACCTACGAATATAGAAGGACATACATAGTAACCTCTCCATTGACGGTAATATGTCTACATGTCAAGTCCTATACAAGGGAACATTGCAAACAACGCGAAGGCTAGCCTCTTGGATCCTATGTTTGACGTATAGGCACTTGGCCCTAGATACATAGCTAGACGGTAAGCTAATCTATCTATACGTCTTAGATGGGCCGTTAGACAGGGTGCATGGCGACTGATGGCAATATGAAAGCCCAGACAGCCGCTGCCCCTACCCCCTATCCCAACCACCAAGCCACCCCCTACCTACATTACCTACTCCCCCTTTACGCCCTATATCTACCCACCCACTTACCCCACCCCTTACCAGGTGCCCCACCCCCTGCGGCCTGTCCCTCCCTCCAGTACTGATGGGCTGATGATGTCATAGGATCCTGATGAAATGACCATTAGCCGGGTAATGCGGCCACAACCTGTGGCTGGGGATGAGGATGGATTAGCTTACCCCGGCCGGCAGTGGGTGGTGGTGGGATGGCGGCAGGGGCTGAGGCCAGCAGCACCAGCTGCCGTACTGACGGGGGGAGCGGCGGGAATAATCCATTCTCACCTATGGAGGCTTTACTTATGTTTGCAGAGGCGCGCCCCTTCCTTCTTTTTCTTTTCTTTTTCTTCTTGCCCCCCTCCCTTTTTTTTTCTTTTTTTTTTGCCAAATTTAGATTAATTCCAAAAAAAAAGGTGCGTCCCCTTATGTTTAAAAACTGATATACCAACACTGATTATCTCAGATATTATATAGTGTATACTCATATCAGTGTGTGTATTTATGTTAAGGAGAGGAAAGATATAATACTTATCCTACTTTAAATGAGAAACGAAATGTTACTAATTGATATATCACAATATGTACATGATCGAATTGTTACAATATGGAGTTCGCTCCTTTGCATATAGACCTGGTCAGATATTGTAGATTTTCGTGGATTTTAACAGATGTGATTCATATAAAAATATCATGAAACATAAATGTTGACATCTATCATCAAATGTTCTTTCTGCAAAGTAAAATAGGTCCAGCGGACTATACAAATAATTGTGATTCATAATGATTTGTATATGAACTACAGATCACTAACTGATGCAATAGCCTTAGAAATCTCCCGGAGGTCTAGAGTGAATATAAATCAAATATGAAATGTAGATCACATCAATAAATGCAAACACTACATGGACTGTATTTGACAACAACAGTAGCAATATCGGCAGGAGCAGAAGGCAGGTATTATCTAGGATTGGCGTGGTATGGGACTGTAGTTTGTCTGGCACTGTGGCCTACTTACTGTGTGTGGTCACAAATCGTTACGATGTAAAGCAGCTCATACAATATTGATACAAATTGGATCTGAACAGAATGATTTGCTAGAGTCATTCAATACTATGTTTCTTTTATATAGCAGTGTGCAAAGGTTGGGCTTAGCATGTAACAAACATGACAAATAATACATTACTAGAATACATCATGTGTACTACATGCAGGTCCCAAAAATAGATTGAAAACAGACACTGCTTGAACATTTTATTGGCGAAGTTCACATGGGAAACTAGAGCTTCCCTAACCATTATACGTATGAGTAACGGATATACACATTCCTATAAATCTGTAAATCTCCCATGAAGTCAAACCACCTGTAGGGAACATTTCTGTAATCCAATTGATCCCAACAAGGCAACACATTTTTTGACATTTATATCTATTAGTATCAATGTAAGGATGTAAGAGATGCAATGCAGATATTGAGCTTTTCATGAATCATTTTAATTCAATCATCTTGCTGTAACATGTAATATTAGTAATATTAGCAGCCATGATTAGGCGGTTCTGATCATGAAACTATGGGTTAATGATCAAACAATTATAGGCAAAATAGGTTACAACACCACCATCGACCCACAGACAAATGAATGATTTCAAAGGCCAGAGACATTGATTGGATGAAAACGATATGCGGAAATTCGACAACCCTCAAGGCCCCCCGCCCCTCTCGGCTTCCATGAATCGTGGTCACTGTTAAACCACCACCAATAACACTGGGTCTGTTAATGCATAATGCATGGAGCATTGCCGGAGCCACAAAGGCCTTTATAAAGCCGGGGAAACGCCTGTTATTGATATGCATTAAATGGGCCTGCATAATGCATTCAGTAAGACCACTCCCCCTCTGCTGCTGCCCTTTTTCTTGTCTCATAGTGGTGTCGTTGGCCTTTCCATGAGGCGCCCAGCTGGTAAGAATGGGTCTGCCTGATTCTGTGAGT
The DNA here is from genome assembly GCA_936440205.1 of Lepidonotus clava. NCBI lineage: Eukaryota > Metazoa > Annelida > Polychaeta > Phyllodocida > Polynoidae > Lepidonotus > Lepidonotus clava. Next base: position 40,886,036 of record OW387142.1, on the reverse strand, counting down.
TAACTCTGTGAAAGGTGGTGGATGTTGCCAGCAAATGTTGCTCTATAGTTACTGTTATTTACAGTGATTCCGTTAAGATTGCAGTAAATATCTGAAGTTATTACTGAATATAGAATCTTTTCTTTTACCAAATACGATATGATCTGCTTTAGTTACTGGCAGTGTATTCAGTGTCAATTTAGTATTTACGGATTGTTTACTACACTGATGTGTAGTATAATCATTATCATCCTCTTTTTACAGTTTTCTGACTTTGATTGTTTTATTTATTTGAAGCTTGCGGTGTTATGAAGATCAATAATTGTGATGTTTGGGGGGAAGGTGTAGCTGAGTCTCACAACATGGGTGTATTTATAAGAGGAGTCTGGTCCAAAGTTTCCTCCAAGGACCACGGATCACAAGCAGGCAGTTTCTTGTCGAGTTTGAGTCAAGGGACCGAAGGCCATGGTTATGCCTTTGATATGAAAATCCAGCCTATGTTAGAATTATGATGGCAACTCTTATTTATATATAAATGGAAGACCATTGTCATAATGAATAATTAGTTTGATAAATAAAAAGAAAAAAGGAAGAAAGGATCCCAGATTCTTAGTACGATAAATAATTAGAGAGAGGAAAACTTATAGTGATGCAAATCCCCTACATAAAACATGAAAGTTCACTTTTTAAAGATTGTGTGAAAGAATGACTACATGATGAAAATATTAAATTCAGAGAAAAGGTCTCATATTATTGGCATACAGCACAACATAAGATGGACCCATTACTTTAAGTTGGTCCATGATGACAGCCCCCGTTGTGCCGTCCTAACAAGGCACAGAGTGACGGAGGTCGGGCCCATCAGCCAAATGACTCCTTTTCAATGTGACGTCTTTGTAGGCAACAAAAGACTGAGGGCTTCTTAAAGAGGGTCGGACCAAATAACAGTAATTTCTCATCGTTTCTCTCATCCCCTGCCTCCATGTTTTGAGCTGTGCGTTGTCACTTTAACAACCCCACCAAAACGCCGGCAAAGACCCCACCAAAACTCGGTTCCATCTCTGATGACAGTTCTGGAAATAATACAGTTTGTATGTGCATCAATATCATATTGTTGAGGTGAAACAGAAGACATTTGCTTCCTTGTAATCATCGATTTTATCATGCTTTTAACAATGCAATATTCATCGATGATGGTTGAATGTTTCTTTTGTTTAAATTGGTTAAAAGTCCAAAGGACATGGAATTGCGTTTAGCTCCTTGTGGAGTTTGGTAACAATCACGAACAAGCATTAGTTTTACAAAGTAATGCATCTAAACTGATGCCAATAAAATCTAGAGATGAACCACACAGGCAAGCCTAGCATGCGATCACTAATTCACAATTTGGTAGTGTTGGGTTTGAAAACGACCAATTTTCTAGTTCATTAAAAAAGTACTTTGTGTCACTGTGATCAACATGAAATTCACGTGACAATTGCTTATCCTCTGCACATTAGGGTTATCTGATTCATGCCGATCGTGTTTACCTATGATTGCTGAATATATGCATGTTAAATCTGAACAGCTACAAGCCAGGTGTTCCTGATCAAAACGTCCGGCGATTTTATGATATATAATACATTTCAGTATTTTTCACCACTGGGCGATTCATCACACGATTGGCGAGATCCAGCCAGCCAAGCATGTGACGTTATTATAACGTTGTAGCAACGTTTGTGTCTGTGTTGGTTCTTGCTATGTTATTCTAATGATCCCAATAGCGTCGCTGCAATGTACTGCTGGGACGTTACACTGCAACATTATTACAATGTTCTAGTTACGTTCATCAACCTAAACAGGATGTTCTTAAAACGTTCTTACGTCGCAACCTAGCTGGGCAAATCACATTATTTTTGTTTTTTAATGATCATTTAGAATACTTGACATGGTATACCAAAAACAGCCCACTCATGTTTCAAGCTGCTTTCACCGACGAAGCAACCTTTCATGGACCTCCGACACATTACAAATAATAATAACCACTTAATATAGAAACGCTTTACAGGGAGTCGAGGGCAGCCAGGCATCTTTCACTACACGGCAGATACATTGTTCAAAGTAATACGACACCCTCATAATTATGAGAATATTGTTACGGAGACAGGGAGTAGAAATTTGAGAAGCAGTGGTAAAATCAGATTTAATCACGAATTTACTATAAAGGAAAGAGTACTGCGTAGCCCCTATTATAGGGGTATAAGATTATGGAATGTATTAGATGAGAGTGTACAAAAATCTAAAAATATGAGATGTGTTTAGAAGAGGTATCAAATAATGTATATTATATGTGTTAGATGTATAAAATTTGAGTGTTAATATGGAATATTACATCCTAATATCAATCATCAATATGCATAAATGTCTGTATATATATACCATTATCACTACATCGGAAGAACTTCAATACCTGTATGAAGAGATGTTTCAATAAAAAAAAAAAAAAAAAAATAATAATAATACAAATAAACACCCCAACAATACAACAGAGAAACCAGATTCCAATGGATCACTAAACACTGTCCCTCCTGCAGGCGCCCCCCCCCCCCCCCAGGTACATGGAGGGACCACTCAATCCCTCCTCCTTTCACAAGACGAATACCATTGTGTCTCGGCGGGCATGGCGTTATTTGGATTCCGGTTACACCGGATGGTAGCCCGACAAAATGGCCGTCCTGGGGCCTGGAGGGTTGCGCCGATTGGGATTTGTCGGTAAAGCTGACTAAGGATGAAATAGGTTCAAAACATATTTGTTTAATGACAAAAAGTAAATCTGAAACCTATCCCGTGTAGTTGATAGCAATATCTGTATATTTTAGAAATTTTGAAATCGTAAAAAAAATTTAAATATTTTTCTCATATCTCCGCCCCAATAGTCCAGAAAAGCGTCTTTTGGGGGAAGAAAGTTTGGGCAGTAGCATACTTTAGGTTGGACCTTGTCTATAACAATGAGAATTTAGCTTTTCTAATCGGTGCAAATGTAGTCAAAATTGAGCGATACCTTAGAACTATGATATCATGAGTCATAACTTTTTTTTATAATACCAATTAAGAATCAATGGCTTTCATTGAAGGTATGTGGCTTGCTTTAAATTAAATCCCCCTGCGCCCCCCCACCTCCACCGCCCCTCTAGATCAGCCACTATGTTATGAGCAGCACCTGATATCGAATCATTGGTGCCGGAGCTGACATTTTTCTACAAAAAATATATCACGAGCAACGGCGAAGAAAATATATATTTCTTGAGAAAGAATTCAATCAATCTACCTTTCAAAAGCCCAAGATTCTAATATAGCCCAAGTCACATGCCAGGTCATTTGTGGCTACCGTTTATGTTGCTTTTGTGGTTATCACACCAAAGCATCCATGGAAACACCACTGTATATTGGAATGACTTTAAAGCTTCAAGTATGTCAAGCTGAACATGCTGCCCTAGAATTATGACATGCTGTGAAAGTAAGTAATTGGCGTTGTTTTGCCCGTAATGACATATTAACACTACCTATGATTATCGAGATTGACGGTAGGCCTATAACATATTAATGCATATATAAGACATGCAATAAAGATAGAAGACATGCAATACAACAATGGTGATGTATCGTGACATAGTCTGCTTATCACGAATAATATGATATGTCGGCATTTCTTATGAAATTCTAAGAGATATTTTTAGAGATATAGATTAATTCTTTTAAAGACGAATAGAGAAAGCTGCGGGTCCATTCATAGTCATACCAGTTATCTGTACTGTTGGTGGAAAAAAAGCTTTCTTATGATACCAGTATGCCTTAAAAAAATCGATAGCTAATTGGTGGGATCAATAACACTATATTCTGATCCCTCTAATTCAATTTCTATTAGCATTCCGGACATTTCCGATTAAAAACAAATAATTTAGGCCATTCAAAATATATCAGATTCTAACATTATATTTCCATCACAATATTGTGTTATTCTCAGAAAGCGTACGTCAGATGTTCTGGTATAATTATCAATTCGCCTGCCCCATTTTCTCTGCGAGCATCCTATAGACCTTGTGCAAACAGAGTTATATAATTTGCAATCACCATACGATCCCCATCATTGCTACATGGTCGAAGAAAGTAGGACTTGAAATGAGTAGCTATATTCCATATCGATAATCCTAAAGATATATAAACTATATGATGGAAATATGAACCCCATTTGGGATACCAATTTCCTGTCCTCAATTCCATCATGTGCACTCTGTTTTCATTTTCCTTTAGATATCACTCACTTTGCCCATCCATCTTCAGTCGGCATTCTTGACATTCATTAAGTACCCTATCCCAGCCATCTACTTTATACTCCATTCTTACACTCCAAATCCCATCCCCCTGCCATTCAAATTTAAGTACTCCAATTGAGCCTCCATTGGCTCCCCTCTCAGCCTGCCTTCTATTTTTGGACCCAAATGATAGGTGTCGATCATGGTCCCAGTCAGGGTGCCTTGGGTCCCTGTAATTTAGGCCCCACTGGAGTGGTGTGTCCAGTAGGGGTTGGGGCCTCCAGGGTGTGGGCCCTCACAGGGGGTAGGGGGAGACGGACAGCCCTGGAGGAGCCGTACAGCTGGCCCTAATAGCCACCACAGACAGGAGCAGCTTTATCTATGGGGTACCGGGTGTAAACATACATTATACCCATTTTAATGGTTGATTTCTTTTATCACCCACACGGCCGACGAGTGGTGCGGATAAGGGGTAGGTCGAATTGCCAGGCCATACGCACCGCTCGTTGTTTTCACTACTTTAGACATATATATTGAGATCATTGCTTGGGTGATAACATATAGAAGACCCATCCTCAGGCCGTCGGACAACCCTCAGGGCAGTGAACTTCCCGCGGCCTTCAGCCTAGGGTAGTACGCTGCCCAGCGGGTTGTCCTTTGGCCCTCTGACGACCCCCGCGGGTCTTCTTATATTAGTATGCTATTTTGGCCTCATGATTAGTCCAGGAGCCAAATCCTGAAATCTGTCAAAATAAGGATTTACCCTCCACGGTGAGCCCCCTGGATTTTTTTGATTTTTTTCAACTTATAGCATCCTAGGGACCATGAATCAAGACGGTTCCGAAGAATTTAGGTATGCGAACACTCTGTAATTACGCGATTTGTCGTTAATTAGCAAAAATTGAAAAACGCGTTATTTCTTAATTCCTCTGGAACTATGTAAGATATAATAACATGCTATATGTCATCTGAAAGGTAATTTTTTTCCTGATTTTTTGGTATATTGTTTGATATTGTCATTCATCATGGCAATGAGTAATTAAAGAAAAACTGTTGTTTTAGTCAAAATCATTAGAACTTAAGGATCCAAGGTTATACTTTGGAATTGATAAACCAAGTCCTAGGTATAGTTAGAGGGGATCTTTGGGCAGTTTTTAAAAGAAGTTGCATCTGATTTCATTAGAAATATAATGTAGAAATCATTTTTTGCTGATTAAATTCTAACCGACTACTGGTTCATTTTGCACTTATATTCTAAAAGGAGAGATGATATCATGAAAACAACACAATGTATCCTAAAGTGAGGTGGAAATGATAATCACTATCTCCCTAAGCTGGTATTTCAGTGCTTTCTGAGCCATTTGGGCACATGCATGTAATAATTATAGTGGCTGTTTGGAGAGCATTTTGGCTCACAATGAGAGATGTGTCACAATAAAACTATGGTTTGAGTAAGATTTCTTTCCTCAGTAAAATACCATGGTTATGTCTCAGTTTTATTACAAACCATCTTATTAGGGGCCTTGCATTAAGTATGTATGCATGAAGGGGGGGGGGGAGGAGGTATGAAACTTTTGAAAATGTGCATACTTTATAGTGCAAATCTAATGCATACTTTTGCCCAAATGGGGTGGGGGTCTGAGATTTTTGAAAATGTGTGTACTTACTAAATAGATGGCCCCATATAGTTCTCTCTATTTCATGCTGACAAAAAGAAAAGAATAGCCCATAGTAGACTCACCCATTACCTGACCCCAAGCCATGTTTCTCAGGGTATATATATGGGGAGCCTCCAAGTATTACTTTAGAGAAGAGATGAGTCCCCAAAAGATTGTTGTCATATATCAAGGGTTCTGAATTTAAAAAAAACAGTCCTTGTATCAATATGCCAATTGCAAAAAGACCAGGAATGCTATTTGTTAAACTTGATAGGTGTGCTACCTCTTTCAAATTGTTGGTTTTAACAAATTACTAGATTGTTCTTTAAACTCTAGGATTCTATACCCATGATCATAGCCTATGATCATGCTTCACTCAGATTCATCCTACCAACTAATAGGATTCTGCCATATATCTAATAAGTGTACCAGGGGGACTGAGACCTCTGAGTGTGTATATACATATCAATATCTTTGGCAAGTCCTCAAACAAATATCAAGCCCTGAAACAATACAGAAGTACCTGATATAGCTTTCTATTTCAATTTACAAGTTCTTGGTATGGCCATTACTGGTTTCCCAATATTATCTAGTAGCATTACTACATTGAGCAGCATGTGCACAGCACCCTTGATTTGACACCATAACCACGGTACTATGGTATTAGGAGATTATACAAGAGCAACAAATTGCTGTGATTCTGGTTGTTACCTCAAACTTTCAGTTCTTTAAGCCCCAGAAAAAACATTATTCCCTTATCAAAATATAACCATTTTCATTTCTAAACTGCTATGAACAAGGATCCAATTTCCTTAACCTACAGCAAGACACAGTTTATAGGTACTAAGGGAAAGGTCAATCATGGTAAATACTCAGAGACCAAGAACTAAGGGAGTGATTACTCAAATACATAAATAATTTTCTAATCTATGATCAGCTCTAATAATCCAACACTGAATACTTAGTCTTTGATACACAAGGGTATAAAGCTAACTGAGCACTGAACCCATACAGCCTGGATCTGCTCTCAAGTAGAAGCAAAAGGTTGACAAAGTTTAATTAGGTAGATTGGTGGGAGGATGTTAACAAAAGTACAGCAGGTGGTCAGCAATCCCACAATTTACAGCACACTATATAGGTCTGTAGTGTGTTGTACCATGGGGGCTCCCCTTAACCCTCAGTGCAGGTCACTCTGGGGAAAGGCTATACCTCTCCACCACTGATAAGTTTCTAAAGATCCACTACCTTCATTTCACTGCTGTAAGACAGCATTGTCTAAACAGTTAAAGTTATCATTTTACTTCACCAGTTGCAGTGATGAATCCCATGCTCCTTTTGGAATTATGTGATAAAATGGAATAATAAGAAGGTAATAAGGATCCAAAATTTAAGCCTGCCCCACCCTCTGAGGGATCCTTTATTAGGTTGTGCACACAGTGTCTTATCAATGGGTTAACTCACACAACAAGGATATAAGAACCCTTGTCTGCCATCTTTATCATTCCTCTGTCTTTCCAGGCCTTATCTGTTCCCAGGTATGAGGTAAACATTGGACACTGGGGCCAGCAATGGGGGGATTTAAAAGTATTATGGCCTACAACTCTCACCCTCCCTATAGGAATAGGGTTTAATGATGAGTCGGTACAGGGATATATAAATAGAAGTTTGCAGCACATTGTTATGTCAATTTGTGAATCTTTGGCAATATAAGGAGCCATCCATACCCTTTTGAGTAAATAAATCAATGACAATCCTAATTTGATCAGGCAACAAAAATGAGCTTGGCTGCAAGTTACATGGACAAATATTTCTTGCTAATGTAAACTTATTTCACAGCTCCAATGTTGTCTACAGTGGACCAAATAGCTCAGAAAGCACTGAAATACCAGCTTAGGGAGACAATAATTATTCTTTTCCCATCTCTTTAGGATATATTGTATTGTTTTCATGATATCATCTCTCCTTTTAGAATATAAGTGCAAAATGAACCAGTAGTCGGTTAGAATTTAATCAGCAAAAAATGATTTCTACATTATATTTCTAATGAAATCAGATGCAACTTTTTTTAAAAACTGCCCAAAGATCCCCTCTAACTATACCTAGGACTTGGTTTATCCATTCCAAAGTTTAACCTTGGATCCTTAAGTTCTAATGATTTTGACTAAAACAACAGTTTTTCCTTAATTACTCATTAACAATATACCAAAAAATCAGGAAAAAAATTACCTTTCAGATGACATATAGCATGTTATTATATCTTACATAGTTCCAGAGAAATTAAGAAATAACGCGTTTTTCAATTTTTGCTAATTAACGACAAATCGCGTAATTACAGAGTGTTCGCATACCTAAATTCTTCGGAACCGTCTTGATTCATGGTCCCTAGGATGCTATAAGTTGAAAAAAATCAAAAAATCCAGGGGGCTCACCGCGGAGGGTAAATCAAGATTTTCAGGTTTGGCTCCTGGACTAGATTGGTTAAGACTTGTCATCTTACAAAAGAATACAAAATGTCGAAGCAATGTCACAGGAAGAATACATTGAAATTTAAAAAGTAGATGAAACAGTAAACGAAAAGGTTACAGATCGGAACAAAATTTTGGGGCGAGCTTTATGAATATTGCAAGAAATAACTTAACATCATACATTTTCCAAGACCAATGACTAGTCCCACATAGAATTATGAATTCGAACCCCTTCTAGCAGATACAAATCACCTCTTATCCTTGGCGCAATATAAGTGGCCCTGAAATGTAAGAAAAGGAACTTGATACACTCGGTACCTCATACTCATCCACATACGTATGTGCATTGTGAAATACCAGCCCTACACCTCGCCCTACCCCACAGCAGGGGCCATTCACACAGTCGTGGGCCCAGCGGAATAGGCAACTGGGGCCAATTCTTTTAGTCACCAAAAAAGTAGAGCAAAAACACAAAACTCCGCAACCAGATGTCTACTGAATCTGTATTTTGGGCAGTAGAAAGATTTAGTAAACAAAGATTTAATCGGTGTTTATTCTTTATTTCAGTGTTAAAATAATGCCTAACGTTGTCACATTATCTTAGTGGAGGACCGAAATTCGTAAAGAGAATGCCCGTCGTTATATTAATACCGTTTCAGTTATGATTTATCCGGATTACCAAATTCAGGGTCACAAAAAACCGTAAGTACTTCAAGTTAATGTGATCAACCCAAATAGCATTGATAATTTCCATACTTTTTATTAGTGCCAACGTCTCACAGGCTTTCTGAAAGCTTTCTGTGGGCGGTATAGGCACTAAGGTATTAAAGTAAATATGATGAATTCTCGATTTAAATACCCTCTCTTGCTGTCCCTCGCTCGTTTATTCCGCCTCTTATCCCCCAATCTGGCGCCTGTCTGTTCCCCTTCCCACGCCTAGCGTCTCGCACTAATCCATCAATCCATCTCTCCCCATCTATCACAAACCATCCATCAATCCTCCCACCTATATCCATCCACATATATCCATCCAATCTGTCTCTCAATCCGTCCATCCATCACCCAATAGGTACACCATGGTGACGTTGTAAAAGGAGGTGCGTTTATTTATAATACTTTTCATTCAACTCTTCAACTAGCAAACCTGATGATTGCGCACTCAATTCATGTCAGCTTCTACAAGGCTTCCGATAGGAAAAGTCATATGGTGGAAATATGATAAATGCCGAGTTTCTGCCATCCATCTAGATCATCTCAAGAACGACGCAGTACACAGCTGGAAATATTTAGCAGGTTATGTTTCACCATTGACAGGTTTAATAAATCTTCAGTTTGTAAAGTCTAAAATATCTTAATTGGTTAAACAAGGTGAGTAGAACCAAAGACAAATTGCAACGATATGGCACAGAACCCTTGATCCCGAAATCTGATTTTTAAAAGGTTTTATCTCAAGTTTGTTATAGAGAATCGTGAGACTATCAAGAAACCTCTTCTAAGCAGGAACCAAATTACATTCAGGTTATATCACTAATGAGCCCAAGATATTTCTGATTACACTAAACCCAGTAGAAAGAGTAGGTCCATCAACAATTTTATCGATCCATCAAAACATAATCATATTTATGCCTGTTTGTCTTTCCCTTACTCCAATGAACCTATTATTTAAGAGAAGTAGATTAAGTGCTACTGACAATTCATTTTGTTTCATCAACCCATTAAAATCTCACTTTTCACGCTTTTATTTCTGTTATCATAGAACACAGTTGCGACTGAGCTGAGACTTTTCCCTTCGCATGTAGCAATATTTGTGGGCAGTGAAAGGGTTAACAGTGCTTCTGTGTTTGTCATTTGCTGTGACCGTTGCCATGGCGGTTCTGTATGAGGAGTCCAAAGCCCGGCCGTCAGAACCACGTACGTCTTGCACCCAATGGCCTTATTTTTACCTGGCCCTCCGAACCGATACCCATGTCGGCGACCCTCCCTCCCTCTCTCTCTCATCAAGGACTGTCCTCAGCTCAATTTCATCTTATCCTGCTTTACAAGTTCTTACCTCTTCCTAATGTATTCTATATCCTCCCTGCTTTGTCCATCCTCTTTTAAGATATATTTCTCCTCTTTTTTCTTTATACCTTTTCTTTCTCAGATACTTGTCCCTTTTTTGCATTCGTTTCATTCTCCTTCTCCCATTCTACCTTTCCTAGGTGAGTAAATGTTACGTTTAATTGAGTTGTTCATTATCATTCTGTTCCCATCCCAGCTTGTTCCCCTCTCCTCCTATCTGACCCCTTCCTCTTCACCCCTCTCCAGTAATCCTTCATCCACCACCTTATTCTGTAGCACTCTCCCCTTTAAACTTGCTCCTTGATGCTTCTGTTTTACACTCACCATTTTTCCTCTTCATTTACTACCTTACTTCTTTGTTCCTTACATCCTTGCACCCTCTTCCTGTCTCACTTGCAGATCCGAAAGCTTACTCTTCCCATAATTCTCCTCCATTTTCGTTTCTCTTTATAAGTTAACCCTACTACCCTCAATATTTTTCTATTTCTAACCTTACCTTCCGCCTTCTTGAATACTTAACCTCTTATTTTTCTCTGCCGTCACTTTCATTCCTCCTTGAATACATTGACCCCTTCCCCCTTTCTTCCCTCCCCCTTTACTACCCTCCTTTTAGGAATACTGCTCTCAACTTAAATCCTTTGTCTAACTATTCCTTTGCTACCTTTCCTCCTGATATAAATCTACTAACTCTGTTTAACTGCCTTACTCCTTTTCGCCTCATTTATTTCAATCGCTTCCTTTACTACCATTTTTCTCCTTTCCTACCTTATTCCAGTATTTCCTTACCTAATTAACTACATTACTTGATTTCTCCTCTCCTTCTTTACTACCATACTTCCTTAACCTTCTCATTCATTTACTGCCCCCTTTTCTACCTTACTGCTTTACTACACCTCCCCCTCTGTCAGAGGCCGTGTCCCGGTCGGCAGGCTGGCCTTACCATGACGTCTTATCGATCAGCTGATAATCTAACCCTTCGGTGATGTGGCCTGGTCGCCGCCCCTGAGGACCGCCACCAATCGATGGCTGCATGCCTCGACCCAAAGCCCCCCAACTGTAGGTACTGACTCACCAGACCCCACGGCCCCTGCCACCTCCCCAACCTGTTTCCAGCCCCTGGTACGGACATAACCTTCCCCTAGCCCCTACTACCTCCCCAACCTTCCCCGTCCCCTGCCACCTCATGAATCCTCTTCCTAACCATGCCACCTCTCCAGTCCTCCCCCCTGGCCCCTGCCACCTACCCAACCTGTTTCCAGCCACTACCACCTACCTAACCCTACCCCAGCCCCTGCCACCTTCCCAACCTTCCCCAGCCCCTGCCACCTCATGAACCCCCCTATCCATGTCAACCCAGCCCCAGTCCCTGCCACCTCAACAACCATCCTCAGCCCCTGCCACCTCAACAATCCCCCAAACCCTCCCCCAGCCATTGGCAGCTCCCGAACCCACTCCCAACCCCAGCCCCTGCCACCTAACCATTCCCCAGCCCGTGCCACCTCTCCAACCATCTGCCACCCCCCTGTCCTCCCTGTCCTCTACCGCCTTCCATACTCTCCCCTTGGCCTTATCCACCTCTCCAAACCTGCCACTTCCCCACCAATCCACCCGCCCCTGCCACTGAACCGAACCCTCCCCAGCCCCTGCCACCTCCCCAACCCAACTCCTAGCCATTACCACCTCTCCAGTCCCTGCTACCTCACCGACCCTCCTTCAGCTGTCCTTCAGCCTCTCCCCTAAGCAACCACCAACCATGCCTTGCCCTTCTGCCCCTGCCCACTCACCAGCAGTCCCCTCTCCCACCTCCTCAACCCTCCCCCTGCCCCTGCCACCTTTTCAACCCTCCCTTAGTCCCTACCACCTCACCAACCCCCCAGCCCCTGGTTCCCCCAACTCTCCCCCTGACCCTGCCACCTCCCCAACCCTCCCCAACCCTCCCCTAGCCCCTGTCACCTCCCCAATCCTCCCCTAGCCCCTGTCACCTCCCCAACCCCTCTCCTAGCCCCTCCCACCTCACCAACCCCTCCCCTGGCCCCTTTTACCTCCCCAATCCTCCCCACCCCCTACCACACCCCCAGCCGTCCTGCAATGGACGCCACCTCCCCCAAACATCCTCCGGTCTCTCCCCCATGCACCCACCACTCACTGCTACCACCCATACCCTGCCCCTTGTACCCCTGCCTTGTCACCATCAGTCTCCTCTTCTTCCCCTCCCTACCCCTAAGCCAAGCCCTCAACAGGTACAGCTCCAGCTGACTGAGGCTGACATGGCCTCCTTAATGTAGGGACGTGCAGGTAAAACCCCTAACATCTCCTGGTGCGGGTGTGGTAGGCACCGAGTGTATAGGAACGTTTGAGTGGGGAGTGGGGCATGGGGCGAAAAAGGCTAAAAACGTATAGTTGGAGTGGCTTGGTTAATAGCATCTCACTTATCATAGAGCTCCATTCTTGTAAAGGTGTACTCTTGGAATACATACGACAAGGCCCTCCATAATTGGTGTGATTGATGTATTGGTGCGTACAGAACCACACTGGTCATAATTATGTCAACGTTTTCGTCTTTTGGCTTTAAGTACGATTTAAGAAAACGACGTATAAATGTCCTGGTGAAATTGATTTTTGTTTATATGTGGCTCGTGCGTAAGCTGATTGACTCTAGTGTATGGTCTGCTATAAGTTATTCATGAGAAATACATCGTCACAGTGTGGGTATGTTGGGTTAGCACGGAATCATCATTTATGTAGTAACGTTTTACATACATTACAATATCGTGTTGCAATCGGTTGAAATGTAGAAACAGCATTTAAATCTGCACGTGTGTTCTTAACCAACACCACACCCATATATACAAAAGAGATATACAGAAACCATACGGCTTCCCCTACTTGTATAGATATAGTCTGTGTCAAAATGATCGATGCTATCGAGCTCTAGAATAACGAAACAGCAAGCAAAGGAAAATACACAAAAACATCTCTATCTCATATCTATATTTCTGTGCTGCCGTCAATGGATGCCTCAAAATAAACCTCTTTTTCTATTTTCGCACGGAGGCTCTTTATTAAATGGGCCTATCTTTAGCAATAGCTAAGAGTGCCATTACACGTCTAGTATCTACACTATGTCAGCTGTTTCTTAACACCCAACTCTAAGTCTCTACTTAGAGCTAGTTATGTCTGGGAAATGTCAGACGTGATGGGGAGAGCTTTTACTATACACAGGGCCTAGTCTGTGTACTCACTCAGCAGTTTTGAGCAATTGTGAGTCGCTCCGAGCAGTTCCTCTCATCTTTGAGTAACTCGGGGCAGCTTGAGATAAGTTGCACTAGTTACAGCTTATCACCATCATACGTATTTAATGGATAACAAGTCCAAGTGCCTGACAGCTAGTTCAGGGCAACTGCTTATTCGTATCAAACTAAGCATGTCCGTGCTGCTGATATCCGCTCCGGCCATTGACATTTTACATGTAACATACCGACTAGGCTGGTTCCACCAAGATGGTTTTTGACAGTTTGTTTCTCCTAATTTCTTAAGTAAAGGATAATGATATTTCGCAATAATGTAAATTACACACATTTGGCTATTTTACATTTAACTTGTTTATTATTCATCAAATTTTGGTATTATTAGAGTGGCTTACTAAATTGCTTCCGGTATAATCAATGTAGTTCCGGTCCTTCTAATTGGTGTAATTGAGACCCTCACAAAGCGTATAGCATCTGATGACCTTTCGGCTACTTCATCTGTGGAACAAATATGACCCCTCCTCTCCTCCCCCCGACTTCCATTCTGTCTGGTGGCCTTACCATAATTGGCAGCGCTCCTACCGGCAGATAGGGCCGTCCCAAAGACCATGCCAACCCCACACGGTGACACGGACTGCTAAAGGAAGTACCTGTCAATATGGGAAACAACACGCAGTTTGCCAGTTGTCATTGTCAATAAATCAGACGATCAATTCATGGAGGTTAAAAAGATTGGGTGTCTCCGTAGAATTTAAATTGCATCATGTCCTTAAGTATTTCAATCGCAGAGCAACTGCCAGTCTACACTCAACTTGAGACATTCGTTATTGAAGAAAGATCAATAGTTTATTTGAGATTTATTCAGGCTGCATTGGGGGGTTTCTCCAACAAGCTAATAACATGTAAAATCTTTCATTATCATGATTAATACTGGGCCAACATTCTTTCCTTTATTTCTATTTATGTAGGGTGTACAAGGTACAACCGGAGAAAGGCGGTTGCTAGGAGTTTCTGATGTAGTTTCTTAGAAATGCTCTCATGTTACGGCATGGTCCTAGAGTTTTTGCCTGAGAGATATCAAAGCAAATAACACTTTGAAGATACCTTAAGACAAAGTAAGTTGTAAGAAAGGGGAGGAAAGAAAGGGTTTCAAGGGTTCTTAGTCTTGATATAGAAAGCGTTAATAATTCAAATATGGTGCGTGTTCTCAAGATAACAGGATCATATTTCTTATCTAATTACTTATTTCCTTTTTCATGCGAGGAGGGGATGTACATAATATAGGGTCTTACAAGAGATTTTCTATGATAAACAATTTTCCACAAGTCTAATGAAATATTTCAGTGCCCAACAGCCCTAAAACCCTATCCTCCCCCAACTAATTCCCCAATGTGCCAGAAATAACTGTTACAAGGGTAGTATTTCTGTTGTTGCGGTTCCCAGGTATGGATGGTGAAATCCATAACAAACGCACAGTGACAACATGGTTGGTGAGGTTGACAAAGGACAGTGGCTGAGTCTGGTTGTTTGCGGCCCGTCACGAGGTGGGGCTTCAAACGACGACAGGAAATTAGCAGTGGACGGGGTGTGTTATGAGGTTTGTCAGTGCAGTGATGTTGGTTAAAGGGAGATAGGAGAGAGGGTACAGGGGAAATATGGGATTTCATAAAGAGGAACTCCACATAATAGAGGGAAAAGTTATAAAACGTAGCTCAGTCATGTGCAAATGTACAGCAAGTTGCCCTCTTTGTGTAGTTTACACTTCAACCGGGAGGGGGTAGGGAGGGTCAGATTCCCTCGATTCATCCTTGGATCCACCAATGACATCATTTTTAGCACTTATTTCCAACCCCCTCCTCTTCCGGAAGGTTTAGCATGCGATCTAGTCAGAACTATACGTCTGCATATTAATTGCGTTGCAAGATGTTTTTTTTTTATATTTATTTGACATGTTGCCCTATTCCAAGACATTGTCAGTATCCGTCTATTTAATTATGGGATCATATCTTGTATAGTGTGAAGGCAATTATACTCTAATTTGATACTACACATTGAATAAAACTGTTACTAATAAAACAAACATGTTGTTTACGTTGAATATGATGTGTATCCTAAAAGCATATGCAAGGTAGTTATTGATACAACATCACAAATGCAGCTGCACTTAGATTATCAATGTAAACAACCTTGTATTGTACATAAAACGTGTGCAGAGTAAAGAATGGGTGGAGGTGTGGAGGAATGTACTAGGACGTGAGGCCATAGTAGTGCAGCACTAAAGGTGTTGATTATGTTGGTATAGGTGTGTGCTGAAATCCCACTAGGCGATTCTGACTGTTGGAAATGTAGTTTGTTATATTTCTCCAGTAATGTGGCAAAAGACCATGCATCCTACATACCATTTGAAAGAGAATTAATAACCTTTTCTCGTAATTTACAACATGTCCATATGATTAACCCCTACTCCCACGGGTGTAAAATCGACTTGTGGAATATAGCCTTATGGCGTAACCAAACGCACCTGCGGTAAACGGGGATGGAGAGATGGTGGACCCGCCCATGTATGTGAAGAAAAACAAGGCTTCCCATAGAAAGTTGATGTTATCACAACTTCGTCCGGAGTTAAAAATAGTAGGTAGACCTTTTTATCTCCTGTATATATGTTCACTAATGTATAGCGGTGCAATGCATAGTACTTTTTCACTTCTGGTCTTTCATAACGAAATATATGAACTTTAATTAATAATTTTAGTCTGCCTGTCTTTTGGCAGCCAAATGGATCGACTATACTATATCTATATGTGCACGTGTGATTAGGTATGAATTTTATATGTGACTAATAAGATGTAGGCCTACGATAAATTCTAGTTCTAAGATAAAAAAAAAAAAACATACACGAGAAATGGGTAAATGTCATACGAGAGTAGGGCAATAACCATATCAATCTTTTTCATGAATTTCTAACCACATAATCCGGTCAAAGTTGTCTTTGTTCCATGATAATCCCTCTTGTTAATTCTTTATTTGTTGTATGCACCTATATAATATAATTTATAATTTACCTATTTTTGAATCGGTTCAGAACAGCGCGACAACAGTATCCTGGACTACAGCTGTACTTAATTTGAATTAGCGTTTTGTTTTTTTTTAATTCGTTATTTTTAACATCACGCAGGTTACATACATGGTCTTCCTGTTGATATGATAGGTATGATGATGAAAAGTGATGGTATGATGAATGATGATGACATACAAAATCATAGCCTGTTCTGTTGATTACATAGGCGGGTCAATAAGCATTTAATACCTCTTTTAAACTTTACTTTGGTGGTCAACCTCTGCAGACTTTCAGGAAGACAGTCCCACAGTGCGATACTTCGTGACAACGGGCTCTTCAGATACTTTTGATACTTTCTTTTGATATTTGTAAATCTAATTTTGTTTCTGCTCTGAAGGTGGACTCTAGGTCTTGTCTTATTGATCCTTTCTTGATCAGAACATAATCTGTACATTAATAATGAAGTATGTTCCACCCTCCGTTCTTTCAAAGGATCTATTCTATATTTCCTAGCCAGGTCATCAGCTTTTAGTGTCGGGTTTTGCTTATTGTCTATAATTTTTAGAGAACGATCTCGGAGAGTTTGTAGCCGAGATATTTTCCTAGTTGGGCCACTGTCCACCATGAAATCAGCATAATCCCCTATCGGTAAGATGGTTTGTTTATAAATCAGACATGCAGTCTTTGTGCTAATAAATTTACGTAACTTACTAAGCTGGAAAACACGGGTATTTAATTTGTTATATTTATCGTTCAAAAATTGTTCAAAAGTTAGTTTATCGTCTATTGTCACTCCAGGATAATTGTAGTTCTGGACAGTGTCTAGTGTGTTACCCATCATAGTAACTGTTAAAATTGGTGTATCTGTGCCAGTCATGTTTATGCTCATATGCTTTGTTTTCTTGGTGTTCACAGTTACTTTATTTAACTGACACCAAGTTGATAATAAACTTAGCCCTCTTTCAAGTTCATTCTTTGCGACTAAAGCACACTCGTCAGCGGTATAGATAACAGTATCATCTACATACATCATGATTCGGATTCTATCATCGGTAAACCTGGATAACAGGTCATTATCATAGATAATAAAAAGCAAGGGTCCTAAGCTGGACCATTGTGGAACACCACAGGTTATTGGTAGCTTACCAGATGTCATCTTGCCCAGCTTGCCATTCTTATAGTAAACCACAATTCTATTCTAGTTACTGTGTGGTGTTCCATTAAGTACCTATTTTCCAGAATGTCGGAATCCCCCCCCCCCCCCACACACACACCTAGGTACATACGTACATAATGGACAGACTGTATGAGGATCATTTTCTGTTCCTATTTAGCTGAAAAGCTTTTAACACTATGACCGTGAATACAATGGAATAGCTGGACACATCCTAGAGCTGTAACTTTAATGAAGGGTGTGGGGTGGGGGTTACTGTAACATAAACTGTGAGATGCAAGGTTCAGTGTGTATCAGATGGACTGATAGCTTAAACTAATGCCAGAAAATCCAACCCACAAACCGATCAACAGGAATTGGGTTGGCTCCCATGGCGGCTCCCATTGGTGGCTTGTGGGGCGCCGCCATCTCGTATAGCCCAACGGCGGTAGTAACGAGGGCAGCGGTTGGCTCAGTTGTAACAAGGCCAGCGGTTGGCTGGGCCAGCTGCCAACTGTAATCGCCTGGCCCTGAATTGAAACCATTGCTCGTGTGGGGCTGGGGTGGGGCTGGGGTGGGGCTGGGGTGGGGCTGGGGTGGGGCTGAGATGAGGGGATAGAGAGAAGGCCATGACCTCATTGGGGGCGTGTGCCAGCATGCATTTGTCTCCTTGAGCTGGATCTGGGTGAGCAACAGGGAGGGAATGGCGAGCTGACAAGGGGGGAGAAGATATCTTCTGCATGGAGTGGCCTGCACTAATTTGGATGTGGTTTTCAAGAGCAATACAGTTGTACATGTGATAGATGTATCTTTTATAAGGGAATAGAAATAGATGCTGAAAAAAGGATGAATGTTTCCTAAATGATGTGCAAGATCCGGTGAAATTGATTCTGTGTCATTTAATGAGCTAAAGCTGGTTGAATGAAAAGATATTCTGCCAGACAGGGTAAAAGGTAATTCCTGACGTAATCCAACAAAACCAAGTAGGGGAATTAGAAAGGGGGGCCCTATTTTGGGCCAAATATTATTCATTCAAAGTTCTCGGCCCTGGAGGATTCAGATAAATTGTTTTTAATAGAGCGCCCCCCAACTCTTTTGAAAATCTCTGGATCCGCCCCTGAAACCATGTGCATTTGTCATAAGTTATTACTTGTCTTCAGTTCCATACTGGTTCACGACTATTGGAAAGTCCGTTGCATACCATACAGCAGAGCCTTGTGGCCACATAGGGCTGAACATTCTGTTCCGAGCCAAACTTGAAACACACTACAAACAGGGTGGGGTAGTAAATGGTTGTAGTACTCAACTGCTTTGTGTAATGATCTCAACCCACAAATGCCACAATAAACGTTCTGGTTCAGAATATCTTTCACGCCTTTACAGATTTTTGAATGACTCCTCCATGTTGTAAAGTACCACTGCATTATATATAATCTGTTTATTATACTCTTGCTTATATTGGCGGATCCAGTAGGGGGGGCAGACGGACCTTGCTACCCCCGCCCCTCCAAATGACCCTCTGTTGCCCCTGTCCTCCCTCTGCATGGTATTCTTGCCAACCTTTTGCTAACCCTGTCAACCTTAGCTACATCTGTCTGCCTCCCTGTTTGCCCTTCTGTAGCCCTTCCAGCTCTCTGGAAGTGCTGTCGGCCCTTAAGCATTATGATATACAACGAACCACTATATGAAGAAATGGGGGTGGGGGCTTTACATAAACAACTCGTAAAACACATCGTTTTGGAGACAAAGGTCATGGCGGCATTTTACCCTTAAATATTTTGAAATAAAACGCTTCGATGATGGAGGTTACTACTAAACATTAACACCAAATTGTGTGCAATACACGGTAAAGGTCCCTCTAACGCTGTACCCTGCTTTTATGCGTTTCAATAGGTCGTTTTAACAGTAATCAGTGTATTCTATATAGGTAGACTTTGAACAAATTTAACCGATTTTGGACACCAATTAAAGCAGTGTCCTGTAATATTAGCATGATTTAATGAAGTGTGTTCCAAAATATCCTTTCACCAATCTCAAAATACTTTTAATTGAGAAACCAGGGGGAATGTTAGACCTCTACGTTCTCCTTCCCCCACCTTTCGCTCTACCCCCGAGTTCCCCACTCTCCTCTAATAGCAGTATTCCGTGCCTTTGTGGATGGGCATGTGTGTATGGCCGGCGCTAAGTATACGAGTCTCCATGTTTAATTGGGCCTGTCTGCGGAGTGACTGTTAGTGGATGGAGCCCCTGTTAGTCAGATTCCAGCAGACCAGACTGGTGGTGATTTGCCCCTGTCAATAGGAAGGCATTACCGGCCGATTAGTCGTCTAAGTAGGGTCTTTGAGCCGCCAATGGGGCCGACTATTTGGTGCAATATTGGTATTAACAGATCGATATGAGCGCAGAGCGAAACTGCCACAGCCAACGCCGTGAAACTTTTCAACCGAACCACACATCAATTAATTCAGACAGAATTGAATAGAAAATACAGGAGGAATTTCATACGGGACTGGTCCGCACTGTAGCAAATAATTCCATCTATGCAAATGAAACATTGGGCGTCCATTAAAATCCAGCCTGTCTGCATTAGCTGGGTATTGATATCGATCTATCGGTACCGACATAAATAATTTTCTACCGTGTAGTTAATGCACGTTGGGTCGATCGTGTGCAGATACAGCTATGGAAAACTGTTAGGATCGTTTATAATAACTGTAACGGTGGCAATTTATCTACCCTAATGCCATTTAACTTTGGTTTAAATAAATGCGGAAATTCAGCTTTTGTTATTTTATCACTTTGGACCTATAATTTCAAGCAGCGCATGCTTCACTGATAAGCATCTAGTAAAACCGCATTGTGATGAATGCAATTGAAAAGGCAACTTAAAGTCTGTTATATTATGTTTATGAAATTATAGGGATGGTAATCTACTGATTTATAATCAAACTCCTACCAACTGTTATTAAGTTATGGATATAACGCCGTCATAATATTAGTCTTTTATGTAGGAATCTTTCAATGTTACGGTAAAGCTTATGATAAAACGCTAAACTTTTGCATTGTTTTTGGCCGCATGTCTTGCTGTAGCTAATAGTTTCAAAGAGTTATGGACATGATAGATCCTGATATTGACCTGGGTTCCGTCAATAAACGTACTCATCAGCCGTTTTACGGTCTAAATATCGGACATTGAACTATAGATGCGAGCCTCAAATGATGGACTGTTGGAAGCCAGTTAACAGGAACCCTATCGAATATTTCGATCATGGCTTCCTCTAGGGGGAGCGTGAATAATTCAATTCAATCTAGTTAATGCAATTTGATGATAATAGAACGGCAACAATGAGTCAAAAAAGACACAAAACAACAAAGCGGGGCTATTAAGGGAAGTTTTACCCCTGAACAGGCATGTTATAATCTATGCAAACCGTGGTGTGTAGATTGTATTGAAGGAGAGTATATTTCCGTTCACTGTGTAGGTCTACGCGTTAATACTATGTACATTAAATAACAGTAATATGTCAATACAAACATTTGTGTTTGCAAGGTTTTGCAACATGCACCGCCTGAATGCGTCTCGATGAAAAAGGGAAAGAACAACAAAATCGAATGCTTTCGGTATAGTAGTCGCTTGTGGTATCTACACTTTTAGATTGAAAATACAGATGATCTCCATTAATGTATAGCTACATAAAAGAAATAATCACTTTTGTGTGTTCCAGTACAGTCTACTGCTTTTATGGCTGCTGTAGCCCCACCTCCATTGCTTTATAGTTTGTTGTAATCCACGGCAGTCTGACTACGACAGCTGGTCGCGACGTTCAGTGTTCCCAGAGGGTACAAACACGTCGGTCTATACATCTTGCCGCCAACCAGCGGACCTGTACTTGAGACATCCGGCATACATTCTCCCCATTATTAAAATCTCCAGTATGGGACACACGCACCGTGCTACATTATTAACATACAACAATATCTCCCCTAAAATAAATGTATCTTAAGAGCATTCATATCACATTTTATGTCGCTGGATTTTGGGGGTTTCTCTTTACTTTTTTCCCTAGCAGGTGTTCTATTCCACTCCTAATTACGTCTTCGTAGAATATAGTGATTTTGAATATATAGGGCCTATGTTATAGAGACAGGTCGCAGCTGAAGCTCAGGTAAAATATACATTTTCAACTCTCACTTTATCAGTATATAAATTACACGTTGTCCTTGTAACTTTCATAATGCCAGCACGAGTAGAGCGAACCAGATACTGAGTAGAAATCTAGAGTTCACTTTCCAAGTCGATATCAATATAGCCAGCAGGAATTGGTTGTGTGAAGAGAGCGGCAAGGCAATCTTACAACTCCCTGTACCGCTGCTATCGAATTACCATAGGCCATATTGCAGCAGTAGCAGCAGTCAAAACGCCTTCCGATTAGGTGAGCCTAGAAGCACAAGATATTGGGCCTAATAATGACACTGCAAACGGAACTCATGTCGTGTTTCCCGCGAGAAGAGGGTCTGGGGCGGGAATCAAAATGTCGTCTGATTGCACTGCTAGTTCCTGGCGGTTCGCTGTATCGTCTTTGTGCTTTCTTTGTCCGCTAAATGTGAAGTGACGTCAGGAATCAGCGGTCTGTGACGTCATCAGCGTCTCTGTTGATATTGATATTATATTGTAATAGTGTGTGTCCACTGATAATCAGCAATGGTCTCCAAGACAGTTCACATTTCAACATATTCTTTAACCCTTCTTTTTCACTGTGTAGATAATTATGCTGTACGCATGCGCTAAGCACACTCATGACTTAAAACTGATAAACATGACTTCCGGTGTTATAAGGGCAGGCTCCTGTTGGTTGTCTGCATTTTCATTTGTTTTGTATGTTTCTTTTCGTACACGGGGTTTGGGACGTCTGCACTGTCCAAGAATTAAGTTCCAGTAATTCTGAACAGATGGTCCACTCCTACATGTAACAACTGTACGTTCCCCTATGTCAGAGCTCCAACCAAGACGTATCAATTACAAATGGAGGTGTTTTTTTGGTACATTCCATCTCAAGGCAGCGTTCAGTAAATCTCACAAAAGCAATCTATCAATCGAGTGAAGTCTTTATGAGCATGCCAAAGTCCCAACGGTTAGCCTACACTATCAATGATTAGTCCCAGGTGGCATTGTCCCTGTTTTTAGAGAGTATTTCTGTCTGGAGCTGCTCGTTTTGTACATAAAGAGCAGCTCAGGTTAGCTGAGTGAAGGTCTGAGGAGTAATTACAGAACAGGCCCATGGTGAGTAATACGATCGGCTCATTTGTATTGTGGAGGGTGTTGTTATCATTGATCATCCTCTACCCTCTGCCCCTTGCGGCTGGCCGCTGAGGGTTTATTTCCTCGGAGCCCTCCCGTCAGGCGGCCTCCAGGTAGTGTGGGGCAATTCTATCACTGTTTCAGCCGTAGGAAATCGGTCAGGGATAGGAGTAATACCCAGGTGCTCCACCGTGGGCGGGTCTTAAGGTGGGAGATGGGGAGGGGACTTAAAGGAACAGGAATTTGGGGTACGGGAGGAAATAGAGGGGAGCGGTGTCAGGTCCAATTTCAGTCCATAACCAGAAGGCTCCAAAATACTCGAGTAGATGGCAAGTTTCAAAATCAATGCCCAATAGCAAAAGAAAAGAACTGTGGATGCCCATTTCAATTAGAAATGTGAAAATCTCAAGTGGTTTTGGGACTTGACAGGTTCCGTAAGATAGAAGAACTAACTCACATTTGAGTAGATTTCGATGAAAAAAATCTCATTTAACTTAATAATAAATACGGAGTCTTCTTCACAATCACTGACCTTGCTTTCCTGACACATTTCTTGGGGATATTGAGGTGGTTCCTAACAGCCCAAAGCCCTCTGGCTGCGCCACAATGTGAGGGTTGGTCTGAGAGGAGGAATGAGGAGGGAGTGAGAAGGACTGACATGTGCAGAGTGGAGGGATTGGACAGGTGAATTGGGTAGGAGCGTGTAGGAGGCGAGGGAAGGGATGGGGGATAGGAAAGGTCGGGGAAATGGGTCAGGGATGGTGGGAAATGATGGAGTAGAGGCTTTTTGGCGAGTTGGAGAGGGGGAGTTAGGGATGTTTCCTAACCAACACCAATACTTGACAGTGGCTCCAGGCCATCACACCCACAAATTCAGTTCATTTTCACCAGAACAGAGTATTCGGTTTTCTTGTAGATTATTGTACTTCATACTAGTTAAACATCTTTGGAGTTCACGCTCCCTACACACATAGACGTGTGTAATTCATTTTGTTAAAATGATCGTATGTAATCAAGGGTATTCTTATCCAGTGTTTCGGTTTTGTAACCAATCACAATAGCTCCATGTTCTTCTTGTATGAGTAATTTTGTTCATTCGCAGTCAAGGTAATGGCAGAAGTAACAGTGATCTGCCCACGTTATATCAAAGAGCCAGGGTATAGGGATAATGATAAAACAACCACTTATAATGAAGAATCCTACTCGATAATCCACCAATGGAAGCATCATGTAACTATGATCACAATGATTTGTGTGCTCGACATCCTAACCGTGCTGCAATGGTGTGATTAGGAGTCAATAATGTAATAATTATTATTATTATCATTAGAGGGTGCCTTATATTGCATTCCTAGAAATAACACATATTCATATTGCACTCCTAGAAAATAACAAACGACATGGATAATAATTAACAAGGCAATGTTAAGGCCTTATCTTGGGTGATCAATCGGTGTATACACTGAGTAAAAATGAAATCGTTCCGAGGCAGTTCTTATCCTTCACGGAGGCACATTGCTAGGAATTCCACTTTTCTCTGTAGATCAATCATGTTTTATACCCCAACTTGAGGGCATTTAATAGTTCTTGATTGTTTAATACTGAACACCGTTAACTTAAGTAGATGTGTACTTTATCATTCCTGGTGAAAAGGTGAGATCGTATTGTCCTTTTTGTATAAGCCGTAGATACCAGAATGGTATTTACTTAAGTGCACGTGTTCGCAGCGTAAACAATATTCTGAAGCAAGCGTTCTCTTTGTATTGCTTTTTACTTTTCGCTATCCTTCCGCCTGCCAAACTGTACAATTGAGGGAGAGATATTCTAATTTGTGCTTAGCTTTCTAAACATTGTTTCAAATCAAAGGTAAAATCACTGTTGCTTTCACATAAACTGACTTTGTAGACAACAAGAAGAGTGCTGTTAGAGTAAGAGATAAAGGGTCAACAAATCCAACTGTATTATCAGTGCCATTATCATTGTCATTATCATAATCTTCACATGTTGATCCAGCATGTTGTGGTAACGACCAATGTTAACGGTTGACATGATTATTTCCTTTTCAAATTATGAAACAGCACGGAAGAGTACAAGCACAATTACACAAAGGAGGAAATTCGCCTTCTCCCAAAACTTTCTAACGATCTCCTTGGCGCATGTGAGGACTCCTGGCGGCGGTTTAGAGCGTTATCAATGATGACCTTCAAACAAAACGGGAACAGAAGCAAAACATGTCACATCTTCCTTTTGGAGCTCTTAAAGCCTCCAGACTCGGCGGAGGCTGCCCGGGGGATTTCCTACTCTGTTTTCTTTTTAGGTCGTACAAAAATTATTCCTGTGTGCTTCTTTTTAAAACTTCTCTTCTTTTTTATTGATTCCCTTCCCGCCATAGCTCCTGGCACGTGTCTCCGTTGACATAAAGGGGCGGGGTGAGTAGGGACAGGAGGAGGGGCACAGGCGCATCATGTTCCTCCTTTCCTTCTTCTCTTAATTTTGTGTATTTTTAAGTTGTTGTTGGAGAAAACAGCACAACTACAAAGTTCAGTTTAGAGACTCTACGGACGCCAAAAAACGAACTCATTGTAGTGATTCCATTTATTCTCTTCCGAGTCCATGCCGGGCTTAATCTCCCCGGCGCTGTTGGTGCCCGAGCCGCAGCAGCCGACGCAGCGGAAGCCGGCGGCGTTCAACATGTCAAAGGCCTGCTCCAGGAAGCTGTGCTTGAGGAAGTAGCGCGCCGTGTAGCGGTCCGACGTGCCCCTGTCCGGGTCGCGCGACTCGTTGAGCGTGTCTCCAAAGGCTTCGCGACACAGCGACACGCGACCGCACACCAACAGACGCGACAGTTTGCGGAACTTGACATCTGCCAATCCGTCGCGTCCGAAGGCGAAGGTCCCGCGGTACCCCAACGTTATGAAGCCGCTCTCCTTTCCCGACGGCGACGACGACGTCGACAGCGGCGCGGCCACGTCGCTGTTGGGACTCGCGTCGCTGTTGACCACGGCCAACTTGTTGTGTGAGCAGCTCACGGTGTTGATGGCCTCCACCATGCCCGGCAGCTGGAAGTGCTCCGACTCGGCCTTGAGTCGCTCCTTCTCGTGGAAGTTCTCCGGCAGGACCAGCTTCTGGTTCCGCAGGTAGTCGAGCACGTAGCGGAACAGAACCCCGTCACGGTCAATGAAGTAGCGTCCCTTGGCGTCTTTGACGGCGGCCGGTTTGGAGGCGCCGGTGAACATCTGGCCCAGGAGGCTGTCCTCCTCCTTGGTGAGGGTGGTCAGGGCCGTGGTGTAGAACACACCGCCCACGTTCAGCTCCACGATGTCTGGGAAGGCGCCTGAGTCCGTCATGGTGCCGATGGTGTTTGTTGAGCTGCTCGGAATTGCTCGGAACTGCTCAGAAGTGCTCTAATTGCACGGGAATGCTCTGCAAGGCTCGGAACTGTTCAACGTGCCCACTGTTGTAAGCGGTAGGTGATTGCTCTGGTTTAAGTGGACTGTTCGGAGCTGCTGTGAAACCCTGACTGGTCTGTTCACATGTAAAACGTCAATAGATCAGCACACGTGCGAGGCGTGTGGCTGGCGGTCTGTTTTTGTTTGTATACACGGTGCGAGTGGCACTAGAGATGACCCGCCCTGGAGTATGTCCAAGCCAGGGGCAATGTGAAGGAGGTCACAACGTGTGGAGAATTGATCCTATGTACCCTGGGAACCTGCTCAGCTTCTCCTGCCCATGCAACACCCTGGAGGTCTCCTCTTCTTTATTCTGGCGGCCGCTGTCCTGGGTTGGGAATAAACTGCTCGGGCTACGTCTGTCGCTGGATTTAACCGGTTTGATTCAGCAGCCTGTGTCTAACATATGCTATATCCAGAAATAAAATCCCCAGGAGGAATCAGGGAAAGGGATTATAGCAGCAGCGGGAGGAGCAAGAGGGAGATTGTAAGGGATGAGGAGGAGTAGGCGGAGGAGGAGAAGAGGGGGGTGGGCGCTTGCTCCTGGGTGCTAACACATGCCCGGAGGTAGGTGTTTACAGCAGGAGGAGGCGTTTGGCGGGCCGGCGCAGCGGGGAGGGGGGAGGTAGCGTGGTGCTGACCTGGCTACTACTGCTGCCCGCCTGGTTCCTCCAGGGCGGGAGAACGTGGAGCAGTCGGCACGGTGAGTGGTGGCGGTGATGCAGATCTGGGCCTTTTATATTTTATGCCTGCACGTATTGAATACACTGGAGGGAGAACCTACTCCATGGAGTCCGCCTCTTCCCTCCTGCCTCCCGCTCACAGCTGGTGGGGTTGATATATAGGACGCGGACGCTGGTGCTGATTTGTAGCGTCCCTATCCTGCTGCTACCGGGTCTCCTCCAGCGTCAGTCACTCCAGATGGAGCTTACAGGTTGTAGTAGTAGTGGTAAATGACGACTGCCCTGCCTGCCTACTTCTCCAGTATGTTGGTCACTCCCTCTCTACCCGACGCGTTCCTCTTCCTCCACGGCTGACGCCTGTAACTGCTGCTGCTGTCCCCTCCTCCTGGTGGTGCTGGTGCCGCTGTGGTGGTGCTGTTGGTGGTGGGGTGGTGGTGGTGGTGGCCGCGGGCGGTGGGTGTTGTCCCGCCGCTCCGTGTGTGTCGTCTGAACTGTGACTCCCCTGCCCGTCCCCTATACTGAAACCTGGTGTGGTGACTACTATTGCTGCTGCTGTGGCTCCTGCTGCTGCGCCACGGCTGTTGCTGCAGATCTATAGCTCTGCAGCGCCCCAGGCCACTCCTGCTGCTAAGCTATGCGGCAGCAGTAGTAGTAGTAACTGTAGTAGTGGTGGCTGGGATGCTGGGTCGGTCCCACTGCCTTAACGCCTGGCGGAGCTGCTGGGCTTGGCCTTGGTCGTCTCCTTGTGGGGTGGGGCGGCAGGAGCCGTTCTGCCCGCGCCTGGCGCTGTACGCTGCCTATATACCGCGCCGCCGCCGCGCGCCGCTTTACGCCCGGCTCTTGCCGTGGAGGACGCTGGTGCTGCTTCCTGCGCCGCCCCCAGCGCCGCCGATCCCCCTGCCGTCGCTGCCGCCGCCCCTGCCATTGGGTCTGACTTGAACAAACAGCCGCCACGCGCCCAGCACTGATGCCGTTAGACCGCTGAGCGCTGTCTGGAGCGTCGTGCCGCGCGTCGCTTAGTGTACGGGCGCGGGACGTCCGCGCGTAGACGTACGTCCAACGCCCCATGCCCGCTGTGTAGTGCCATGCCGTGCCCGCCCCGCCCTGTTGACTCTCCTCTTACCCGCCCTGCTAGGCCGCCATCCCAATCCGTGATATGCATGGGCCACCAACTGGTGGTATGCTTTACTTCCCTGTTGCCTTTCACTAACTGCCTGGCGTTCTCTTTCCACCCGCAAACGCTGTTTATGAGCAGAAGCCAGCCCTATGGAGGGACAGACACAGCGTGGAGGGTGATAAGGCCCCCAGCATTCCACTGCACTCCTTCCTGTCAGTGCGAACCAGACTACAGACAAAATGATAAACGTGTATACAAATATATGGGCATGTGTCTGTGTGTCCGTTTAGAAGTAGACATGTTAGGATTCAATATCATATTGGACCTTATCCCCTCAGCCCTTCTCACCTTTTTACTTTCTTAGATCTGCCCCTGGTGCCCTCTACTAATTGCCCCGTGGCCGCCGCCTGCCGCCCTCCATTGCCTGTTGGTGACCTTAATGACCTTACTCTCGTGAAGTACATACCACCTCCTATTCTAACTACACGTTATCCACCTCTCTCCACCAAATCATTTCCACGGCCTCTAGGCCCAAAATGCGGTTACAATGACAGTTCACAGAAGGCATAATGCGCATTTTGGGCCTAGTCTGTAAGGGATATAAAAATTCAAGACACCCTGCTGCCACACTTCTAAAATCCCATTTTCACCTTTTTACAATAGCTTCAAGGAATGAGTTCGATGAATCTTCCCTTTTACAGTACATGATCCTTACAAGGGAGGATCCAGAGGGTCCTTACCCCCTCTCTCCCCTTTTGATGGAGACTTAAACTTGCCAAAGAGAAAAATTATGTCGTGCTTGTGCATACGATTGCACGCTGTTTTGGTATTTATCCCATATGCAGACCCCCCATTCTAAAATCCTGTATCTGCCCCTGCCTAAGCAGGACTGTCACTGCCCATCGCTGTTCGCCTGTTCGTCAAAAATCTCCCTACTGCCCAATGGCAATCAAAGTTTCTAGTCCCTGTGATTATGGACCTTGTACAGAAGCACTGGAATGATATCGATTTGTGAACAGGGTTGTTGCCTATATTTTGCACACAAATGGACATCTCTAGGGTCAGTCTGACTGACAAAGGACACGGAATGGCTCACCTGGCCATACGGAATGGGACAGGGAGTGGTAATGTACGTGGAATTGGGTGTGAATTTGTAGGAAAGGGGGCAGTAAGGTATGGGACATTGGGAGTAAATTTGTGGGACAGAAGGTGGTAAGGTATGGGGCATTTGGTGTGACTTTGTGGGACATGGGGTGGTAAGGTATGGGCCACTATATGACTTTGAGCAGGAAGAGGGAAGGTGGATGTGACTGAATAGAGCAGGAGGGAAGGTGGATATGACTGAATAGAGAAGGAGGAGGGAAGGTGGATATGACTGAATAGAGCAGGAGGAGGGAAGGGTGTGACTGAATGAAACAGGAAGAGGGAAATCATTTATATAGTTCAAGTACACTGACAAGAACATCTGAATCACTTAGTGCTGTACCAAGGGCGATGACATACACAAGGTGCTTCTGTGCCAAGTACGATGGCATTTATATATATGCAAGTACTATGATGGCAATCCAAAAGCAGCAATAAGGCACAAGTACTCTGACATTAACATCTGTCTATGATGACAACTTGAGATGCTCAAATACAGTGACAACAATCATAAGTGGCCAATTACTATGAGCCAGTAACCAGACTTTAATTTGATATTTATATTGTATAATGTTGAACCCTGTGTAATAAGATTACATTGAATGAGCAAGTAATACAATTGGTAAATTCATTAACATCTCATCTCATTAACACACCATTATGTTAAACAATTTTCAAGTAATTTCATCATAAAGTATAAATGTACATAACATGTTGAAGCTTGTAATAGGTTAAGTTGAGGCTGGAGGTGAGGGAAGACAGGAGAAATCCTACTCACCCCAGGGTAAATAAAACTGTTTGAAAAAAAAAAAGGTGGATATGACTGAATAGAGCAGGAGGAGGGAAGGTGGATGTGACTGAATAGAGCAGGAGAAGGGAAGTTGGATGTGACTTAATACAGCAGGAGGAAGGAAGGTGGATATGCCTGAATAGAGCAGGAAGAGGTTGGTTGATGTGACTGAATACACCAGGTAGAAGTAAGGCCGTTGTGAATGAATGGCATAAAAGGGTTTAGAAAAGGATCTGTATGGGGTAGGAAGGACTAGATTAGAGTGACGTCAAAATTGATTTTCCTGACTGTGACCCACACATTCAGTAGAAAGCTGCAGTAGGGAAAGCAGTGTACATCTAGAGGGAATCCAGAATATCTAATCCTTAAAGAGGTCAGACGTGGCCTGTGGGAATAGACCTGAACAGAGTCAAGTCTTTTTATTTATTCACATGCCATACCTAACTTTCACATCAGGGCTAGTGAATTAGGTAATTGGTAAATTTGAGGTCTGGTCATATTAGAATGTCATCAATGTCCCTTTCCCAATAAGGGCCTATGCTGTATCTGTAGTTATTAGGTGTGACTGAATGGGACTGGAAGGGGTAAGATAGGTGCGACTAAATGGGACTGGAAGGGGTAAGAGAGGTGTGACTGAATGGGACTGGAAGGGGTAAGATAGGTGTGACTGAATGGAACTAGAAGGGGTAAGATAGGTGTGGCAGAATGGGACAGAAAGGGGTAAGAAAGGTGTGGCTAAATGTGACTGGAAGGGGTAAGAAAGATGTAACAGAATGGGACAGAAAGGGGTAAGATAGGTGTGACAGAATGGAACTGGAACGGGTAAGATAGGTAGGACATAATGGTACAGAAAGGGATAAGATAGGTGTAACAGAAATGGACAGAAAGGGGTAAGATAGGTGTGGCTAAATGTGACTGGAAGGGGTAAGATAGGTAGGACATAGTGGTACAGAAAGGGGTAAGATAGGTGTAACAGAAATGGACAGAAAGGGGTAAGATAGGTGTGGCTAAATGTGACCGGAAGGGGTAAGATAGGTGTGACTGAATGAGACTGGAAGGGGTAAGATAGGTGTGACTGAATGGAACTGGAAGGGGTAAGATAGGTGTAACAGAAATGGACAGAAAGGGGTAACGTAGGTGTGGCTAAATGTGACTGGAAGGGGTAAGATAGGTGTGACTGAATGGGACTGGAAGGGGTAAGATAGGTGTAACTGAAAAGGGCAAAAAGAAGTAATGTAAGTGTAACTGACAAAGACAAGAGGGGGTGAGGGAGGTGGGACTGAATAGAACAGGAGGGCATTGGATGAGCCTGTCCAATGGCATGATTAAGGTGAGTAATTCTAGAAGTTAAAAGCTGATAATAAAGTAATAGTTTACTCCCTTTTCTCTTCATGTTCATGCAGCAGTCAGGGAAATCTAATCTGATTTCAAAGGTACACTGAATGAAATGAAAAGATATGTATCCCTGCCAATTAATATTATAGTTTTACCCATGACTTAAATCTAGCTTCAGGTAAGGGATTAGAGCTTCAGGTAAGGGATTAGGGACTGTGTGTGGTTTGATCACCTATGGGCACATAGGTGCACGCGCTGCTGTCTGGGGTGATGTCCAATAACCAGGCTGTGTGCTATAGCATGTTAAGGTCCCTGTAGTAGGCCCTGGGGATACCACTTAGCTCAATACACTGTCCCACATGGGCCCTGATTGGATTATCTGCACCCAACCTCAGAAAGATATAGACAGGGGCTGATCTAGGAGTTAATTCATAAAAACAGTCCATGACTTAAATCTGGCTTCAGATAAACCTGATTGGGGAATTCGTGGGTTCTGTCATTTGTGAACATAGAGTTGCGCACTGCTGCCCAGGGTGATGCCCAATAAGCAGGCTGCGTGCAAGCATCTAAGCATGTTACATATTCCCTAAAGCAGGCCCTGGGGATACTGCTAGGCTCAATACACTGTCCCACATGAGCCTGATAGGATTTACTGCATCCAACCTCAGATAGAGACAGATAGGGGCAGATCCAGGAGCTTATAAAATGTCAAGGTTTCTTTTGTAATCCCAGGTATGTATTTCTGCTTATTCATATATAGAGCCCATGACTAAAATCTGGCTTCAAATAAACTGATGGGGACCTGAGTGGGTTCTACCTGGAGACATGTCCAATATCCAGGCTACGTACTAGTATGTTAAGGTCTCTGTAGGACACTGCTTAGCTCAATACACTGTCCCACATGGGCCCTGATGGAATTTATCGCATCCAACTACAGAAAGATATAGATAGGGCATGATCCAATAGTTTTGTAATTGGTAGTTTTTTTTTTCAAAAAAGTATTTCAAAAAAAGCACGTTGTGTTTTTGCACGTGTATCATACAGACGAACAAGAGAATGTATCAACAATTCACAATTCTGCATTTCATCCTAAAATGCATCGGGAAATAGCCCATAAGAAGAGAATGATTCCCGGCCAGAGGGTAATTAGATAATTCAGATACAAGTACCCAGTCTATCTACGCAACCTAGTTCTGGACACGTGCCAACAGCTGGGACGGGGCACACCGTGCTTTGCTTTATAACCTTAACTAAATAACTTTATTTTATTTTATTTTTATTCAATTGGTTACAGGAAGAACAGATGCAAAATATTCATGCTTAACAATGAAAAAACATATGTTGGGTCGTATACGTATAAATTTATATACACGGGCATGGTTTGATATACTATCTCTAAAAAGGGGAGCTGCAAAAGAAACAAAGATATGTTTCATCATATACATGTTTACATAGACGAACACGGTTTGATATATATCACCTGAAAAGCAGCTACAAAAGGAGGTAACATTACAAAGGACCTGACGAGTATCCAGTCCACCCCTATCCCTCTACCCCCCTGCCGTGCATGGAGGGTTCTGACAGGTCCACCGCCTCTCGCATGCTACGGTTACCTTCGTCTGGACCGCCCCTCCCCGCCCTGACCACTAAATAGGGGCCTCGCATGTCGACGCCCCATGTCCCCCGGCCAGAACCGCGTAATGCACGTCGATTTGGTGAGAGGGAACAAAACAACAGGACGTGCGGCTGGGGGGTGGGGGCACAGTGGGTGGGTTTGGGTATGGGTGTGGTTTGGGTGTATGTGTGTGAGGGAGTGGTTGGTTGACAGAAGGTTTTAGTTTTAGTTAGGGTTTCAATGGATGTGTTTTTGTGGGAAGTTGGGATGGGGGAATGACTAGGTGTGGATGGCAGCGGTAGGATGTGTGTGTGCTG
This sequence comes from Lepidonotus clava, assembly GCA_936440205.1. Taxonomy (NCBI): domain Eukaryota; kingdom Metazoa; phylum Annelida; class Polychaeta; order Phyllodocida; family Polynoidae; genus Lepidonotus; species Lepidonotus clava. The sequence goes on along the minus strand of OW387142.1, from coordinate 40,852,374 downwards.
GAATGGGTGCTGTGAATCGTACATGGAAGTACCTCTGAAGATGGTTGCTCATATGGCTTGAGTTCCATGTTTGTTTCTGTTACCTGGTTTTTAAATCCTTACACTTACAGAACGGAGAACTTCACCATATCTGGGGTGAAGTAGTAGCCCTAATGCCAAGCTATCGAACCTGGATGGGCAGCCATTGCGAACATTTAGATTTAATTAGGGCAATAGCAATTAATTCACTCGACTATCTATATTCCTCTAAGTACTCTGTCATATCATTATGAAGTCTGTCGTCAGCAATGCGTGGGCATTGGAGGTGAACGTACAGTATTACAAATCTTTCCTCAAATGCAGGCTGATGCTTCTTTGTGGTACCAGGAAAGAGTAACAATTACTGTAAAAGGTACTTTTAGTAGAACACAGATTGTATATTGGAGGAAGCAAAGGAACGCACGAGGAGTTTTAGTCTGTACTTTGGTTTGATATTAGCATCGTATCTTCCTCAGAACTTACTTATAGTACAGTCATAGTACATCACATTAATACTTCATTTGACGTATATTATGATAAGATATATATTTAAGATAATCAGTGCCGATTTCTAATAGGGATTCCTCATCAAAATATCAATATCAAAAACTTTGGCGCACCGCCGTCGACATTCATGGTAAACTGCCACAATCAAATGTACAATTCAAACATCAAAGACAGGTATTATTAAATCCAGAATATATAGAAGCAAAGTGCTCTTGTGGAATACTGCCTTGGTAAATGCCAAAATTGGGGAACAATTAAATCCCGTAAGTTGATTCTGTGGAGCACTCCCTTGATTACAAGGTTTGCTATTCTCCAGCCCCCAGTGTTCAGTTGGTGGTCCGGTCCTAACGTGTTCAATACGCCTGACGCACATAACCCCCCTGCCGCCGGATATGAGGTTAGCCAGGTCGACGTTATTAGTTTGCCTGACCTAATGTTGGCTGCTGCCCCACGCCCACGCCCTTGGTGGCATTATGTGGCGCCAGGCCCAGAGGTAAAATACACCTTCACCAACGTCTACCATATTTTGGTGACTTTGTGGGGTGTCATATATTTTAGGTTGATGGTAAAATATCCTCTGACAAGCATTGTTGACATGTTTAGGTGATTTGTGTAGGTAGATGGGAACAAACATTTGGCAAATTCTTCAATATAATTATGTCAGTGATATGATGTGGTATCATTTGCATTGCTTGTAGTTATGACATAATGGAATGCATCTACATATGAACAGGTGAATAATACAACGTTGGCAACTTCTTACATGTTTAAGCGACATTATGGGGTACCACAGGTATAGATAAATGGTAAAATTCCAACTTTGCGACTTTCAAAATTTTTGAGTGCTGTAAGGTTGATTTAGATCCACCGATATAATTATATATATTGTTTTTTTTCCTATCATAATTGAATAAGTTGATTGATCAAGTCAGATTCGAACTAGACAACGATGAAAAACATACAATTGATGTCATTATCGATAGAAATTTCTACAGACGTCAAGGGCGTTGTGCTTATACCCATGACCAAGATGTGTCTGGATTGTTAACCCCCCCCCCCCCAGTATACCAATCTCAAGCACGTTCCGTTTATATTATGGACATCGGTATAAACGCAGATAGCAGATTTAGACGTTTTATTGACAAGGTTGGGGGTCATGCATGTTTCAGTGACTGAAGCATGTTTCATATCCAGCTAAATTATTAGGACGTCCAACAGACGTCCGTGGCATTATATAGAGTCATAATGCGAAGTTCTTCAACAACATTCATTATGTTGACTAGAGAAAATTGACTATGAGAAAAGGGGTTCGCTGGCCATTCGGTTATCATTAAACTCCCCCAAAAATCAATTCAAGGCTCTACACAAGGGAATGAATCTGTCTAACATGGCAATGATACGTCCATGGATAGGCAATATGTGATAATTATTGTTAGATAATTCTTATATATTTTTGCTAACATTTAAAGCATCGGGCACTAACCACGGACCAAACGAGGAAAAGTAATGTCACCCTCACTCCCTCATGACTGTCTGGGTTATAACTTATATAGTGCCCCCATCCGCCCTGGGACCTCTACCGGCAGCCAGGTGGAGTTAGGGGTCATACAGGTCGTCATAGAGGTCGTCATAAGATAAAGGGTGGGCATTGTATGGGCCTATGACCTTTGTGTAATAGGCTGGCCAGACCTTGGATTAGACCCTTCACTGATTTATGACTGCTAAGGGGCATGTATGGAAAGGGCGAGGGGCCCAAACAGGATGGCATCTCTCTCTATGGCACCTATCATTGCTCATTATGTACTCTCCCTTATGGTTCAGGCCAGCAGATCCCAAGTTTATCACGGAACAAACACACCTCTGCTATAAATAAACTCCTAATAAGGGACTGCAGTGATATCATAAAAAAGACCTATGCAGATTGGATGATACAGCTCATCTTGACACAAAAAGGGGAGATTAATTATTCTCCTGCATCTGATTCCTATACCTGAATATGAAACTATGACTGTTTAGATTTAGAGGTTCCGCCATTAGGGCGGGCTAATGTTTTTAGACTTATTCTTTGAGCAATGTTGGTCATATTGTGTGTAGGGGGACGTCGGTCCTTCCAATGTTATTCCTGAATATGCAGGAAAAGATTATCAACATAGACAGGATACATCTAAATTACAGCTGGTGCCATGCGGCAGGAGTGGCACAGGCCACTAAATAAGTATGCTATCATTACATCTACCGAAAGTCCTTACATTTGAACAAAGAATGTTTTGAATGCTAAGAAAAGGTCGAACAATGGGACCTTAGCTACTTTCAGTCCTGTCTTCATAATTACTCTGTACATCAAAGTGGAAACTCAAAGAACTTCAGAGATATCTGGGTTTCAAATCCTATCAATTATACTTCATATGAACTATAATTATAGAATACAATGTAGAATCAACGGTATCAGGAACAGGGAACAAATCTCATGCACCGTGTGTAGAACACCACACTCATAACCCAGTTGTGTCCAGTGAGACGAGGGGGAAAATCCATTACTCTCAGTCGACATGTATAGGAGGATAATGGGAATCTATCTCCGTCACTTCTCTGGGCCCCAGGGCGATGTCTGCTCAGCGAACAGCGTCCCTAACGTGTTGATGGAGTGGTAATATCAAATACCACCATCTAATTCTACATCCTTATCGCCGCCAAATGTACAATGCTCGTGCCATTACAGGCAGTCTCGCCTCGAGCGCTAAATATAGCTCATATGAAAAAGTAGTTCGGCTGAAAGTCAATGACATATCAGCACTCTTGTCAGGAACGATTTCCTGTAGCGTCGAGTTAAAAGCCATTGAAATTGAATTTAGTGGAAGCAAATGTCGTCTTAGATTGATTTCAAAGAATCAGAGAATGTAGGCCTTAGAAGCAATATCCTGCCGCCTGATAGATTGAAGTTGTGATGTCAGACACGGGGCGTGGGCAACTTAGATCGCATGTTGTTGATAACATTGCTTGCTTGTTTACTACAAAGAAAAGCTTTGGTATTATTTTGAGATATTTGTCCATTCGCAGAAGCTGATATCGCATTGTTGGCATGTCAGCGGGAGAGACATATGATTGGAATATCAAATCCAAAGACTACTGTAATAAGGTATAAACATAGAATAATTCACCATAAAATTTAATATCGAAAGGTGTGTATTCTATAAGTTAGTTTTGTTATTTACACTTTAATTTCGTAATTGATATTAACCCTTGAGGTACCTTCTGGGTAGTCTGTGCAGGCATTTCTAACAATTTAATACGGCCTTATTTAAGTTCGGAGTTAAAAGCCTGTTTTGAGTAGAGTGATATAAGACCTTACATTTAATATCATTACTAACCCGTTTTTCTTTAATAATCCAGGATCTATTCGATCAATATGTTAAGAATTTAATGTCAAATTCCGGGGAAAAACACTCGTACAGTGAACCAACTGTGACGCTCCATATGAAAGTCAATCTCCTATCTAATACTTTTGGCTTAATTGGTTTAAACTGCAGTGAAATCCCCAGATGGTTCAATTACCTAGATTGCCATAGTGAAAATACCATTTGAAGTAATAATCCCCGCCCTCTGAAGCCTGCAGCCTTCCATCTGTCAAATGTGATAGTTTAATGCTACAAGCTGAAAAAAAGGAGAAACCATTTCCTGAATTTCAGAGGCGACCTAATCTATCACAATGTCCCAAGCCATTTCCTAGCCTGTTTGAAAAAGTATTCAGTCCAATCAAGTTAATGAGGCTTAGTCTAGAAGTGTTTGTACACGGAACTGTCACGGATCGTTCCAGTAAGTTGATTCCAATTACGTGTTAACCCTTCTTTGCGAGCAGTGGTACACTTCTGGGAAAGTTAACTTTTGGTACAATCCAGAGTCCTAATGTTTCGGTGTATACTAAATTAAAAAGTCTCACTAAATTTCAAATCGAGCCTATTTCTTGGCGGTATGATATATATAGTTATTCATTTGCGAAACCAAATTAAAGTTCATTATAATTCAACAATGGGTATTTTGTTGAATGTATTATCCCTTTTATGCTTTTTGACCTATTCCCATAATGTCATTGCCATCTCTTATTTTTGTGGACTGGTAAGAGGCATGCGCATCTTAATTACTTAATGGTCTGGTAATATATTGATAAATCTTTTGAACACGAAAAACATCGTACAGACAGGAAAGGGCCCGGGGAGGAAAAGGCATTACTGCTTCAATCATATCATAACAGGCAAATCTAAATTCCTCTACGATTGGCATGTAACAAATTGATGAGTAATATTACATAGACATATTCGGCAATGCCAAGGAATAATATCAAATTCAATTTTAAAGTACAGGGAGAATGACACCGGGAAATGTAATCACTCATATTAGTCTTTGAGTCGATGAAAAACATGGACATTTTACTGTCCCTATTGATTACCAAAGGCCTGATATTAATAGTTGCGACCCTTTGATAAATAGCGAAACACTGTCGTTACTAGTCATTTCTGATATTGGATCGTCTACTTGACAAGGAATATCACATTCATATTTCATATCCTTGATGTGCAATTACAGCATATTTGCCATGTTTTGTTACATCAGGCAGCAGAAGCCTGTTCTACAAATGCTCAAAAGTACTTTGAAGATAATGGGCGATAGCAATTAGTTCTACTGTACCCAGGATACGTAAATATTTCTTTTCCATCTGCAATGATCGTCATGTCTTTGTGTTTAGAGTTTCTCAATTATGAATGATTTCCCGAGATGTAGGTAACATTCCTCTAATCCATGTAGGCAGTTAATTCTGACAAAAGGCAGAAAACAACAAGAACGGACAGTATGGTTTAAAAAAAACCCCAAAGCTCCGTCTTCCAGATCTAGATTTGAACTTGACAGTGACACCACTGAGATGATGCTGTGTGTATGAATGACCATGTCTGCGTATAAATGATCAGATGCCATCTTTTCTATCCTGGTTTGACGTTATTATGACTGTTTTGATGATGTCACTACTCAAATACTCTCAAACAAAAATACTTTTTGTGTTCCCAGAAAACGATTTTCTATCCTAGTTTGAGGCTTTCATATGCATTCTGATGATGAAATTTCAACTATCTTCAAGCACTAATTGGTCTGAACCAAAAACTCATACACCACATAGACTTACTATTGAAAATCCAAGCACAACGGCGGTTGTAAAATGAGAAAGCTAGTTTTATGCTAGTTTCGACACTTTGGAACAACTTCGGACTCCTACTTATATGAGGATCAACGGAATTGACAGAATGATTACGGAGAATAAATAGGAAGATTAACTTATTACTCAACACCACTGACCTTATATTATGGGTACCAGTCCTTACAGAACATTAATTGTTGAGGGGAAGAATACGACAGGTGGAAATATTGATTCAACTTAACCGAACCCACCTCATAACAACTATCCCTTGAGAAGGGGGGAGTTGCTGACGTGAACAGAACAAGTGGGAACCTTCGGAAAAGGAAAGCAAAAGTAAAGTAAAACATTGCTAAACAACTTTGATGGATGAGACAACGGACTTTAAAGTGCTGATAGGGGCAGTATCACTATAGAACTGCACGTTTTATTTTGTGTGTTTTCATCAGACGTTTTCACAAATGAAAATGTTTTAGAAATATTCCTATTAAGGTTCTCCTTTTTATAGTTTGATAATGAGCTGCTTCCATGGGCATAATCGTCTTCAATGAGCTGGACGTAATGTACGTACTACTTTCTGTTCTGTTAGTAGATAATACAAGTTAATTTCTGCAGTTAAACCTCTATTTAATGCAATCAAATTGTCCAGAAACCTTGGATAACAATTCTTTTATACAAATAACCCAAGATTATTAATTCCACATTTTGACTTTATTCAAAGGGAATGTACCACAACAGACTTCATTAGGCATGTATACAGCTTTCATCTGATGAAAAAAGGCAACTTTACGAACGGTATGCTACACGCAAAAATGTGCACACACGAAAATACAAATCGAACCGCTGGCACAAGTATACACTGAGAATATACATCCACATCTTCAATCCTGGTGCAGGTATGTTTTCAAAAAGTACAAAATCTCCATTATATTCTGGACCTCATCCAACACATTTTAAGGCATTCTGTCCGTGAACGGTGGAATGGATGACATGGAATAAGTCTACGGGCCCAAAGTTCAAAGGGCCATTATTTACAAAGTTTTTCTGTTGTTTCATACACAATTCCATTCACCTGGAAACAACATCAGCTGCTATAAATCTATCTACAAATATCAGGAACCTACTTTTCTATCTAGAGAAAATACGATGAATAATGTTTTTTCTCAGGACTTCTCGGGATACTTCAAGGAAATTTAGCACTCTAGTCGTAACCTTGTTTGAATTAAGTATAGGCTATATCAATATTTTAACTGAATTTCCACAATAACTATGAACACAATTAATATAAATGCACAGCTAAAAGCATCTTGATGACACATATTCGAGTAATTCTCAAAGTATACCAACATCTGTTTAGAACAAAACTTAAGAAAATATATTTTTTTCAATGGAAGATGGGAAGGGGGATGGGAAGGGTAGCATCCTCAAAATGTGTGGGTTATATCAAAGCTGAGAAATACCATCTGGTGGTTGGTTGTAGTATCATATTATTTTGGAATCTTACTCCCGATTTTAAAGAAGCCACCAGTAGGGTTATGGGTTTATTATAAGCATGTTATATGTCGTTAGGAAGTGCCTTCTATCCCAGTTTACACGAGACACAGAATCCGTTATTTTTCCATATTATTAGGGGGAAAACCTAGATACCGACAGGCACCATCGCTAAGTGAAATACAGGCTCTAGTCAGTGGGTCTGGGACACTAATATCTCTGAAACAGAGAGAGCAGTATACCATGTTTCATGTGGGTGCCCTCTGAGGTCGTCCACTGTCTCCTACCCATCCGTCTCCCCCACACAGGGACATGGGACAGGCCCAGGGCGCACACTGATGGATGAAAGCACGGGGACAATCTGCCGGGGACTGGGGCAAGGGAGCAATATGTGTCTTAAAACTGAACTCACAGACTTCTGTTTCTAGACTTGCTCTTCAGCTTAACTGGGAACTGGGGTTAGTAGCTAGTCCTTGGGAAAAAACCTAATCCTATATAATAATATTGTGTGATGGGCAGTAACAATTTTCCTATTTCACGTTTTTTTGTGTGTCCTAAACTGAAGACCTAGAATATTGTTCCTGGATTGATGTTCTTAAATTTGACTGCTGGGGACAGTATTTATATATGGTTCTTGGCTAAAACACAAATCCTATATTACATGCTGGATGATAACAGTTACCCTTTTCCATCTCACACAATTGACCTTTTAGAAAGTCTCATGCAAACACGTAACGTGTGTTTAGCAAAAGCGTCGGTCGCATATTTATAGTCCCCTTTTTTGCTTATAAAAACGCAATTTCGTGATAAACACCCAGGTTCTGAATTTAGAAGGAAACAGGCCTTACTTTACGGCCTGGTCATTTAATAAAATATTTTTACGGTATGGTATTTCCCGGCTTTCGAATTTATACAGTGATGGTATTTCAGGATCGAAAAAGGGCACGGTAATGGTAATTACTTTCTGGTCAGACGCAATTTGAGAATGCATTTACTCCGCAAAGTATTTCATGAGCGTGCAATCTGAGACGGCCAGATATAGCAGGAGGGACAGGCTGCATGTAAGCTGAAGATTTCCTGAGGGGAATCGGACCGGTTTTTAAAGTAAGGCAAAATGAAAGTCGCATTTAGAGGAAAGTAGTCATCGTGTGAAAGTAAATGTATACCGGTAAGTATATAACTTAAATGTTAGTTGAATAAGCCCAAATCCTCATTTGATGTACGTACAAGTATTTAATAAAAAAGAATATGTGCCACCACAGGTTTAAAGGATGAATGTGCTTTATAGGCATCTACTTGAAAATATATTAAGTTACCGGCATTATTTAGCATAATTTAACAATCAGCTATATTTTCAAAGTGTTGCAAGGCATGGCAATTTGTACATGTAATATTTAAAAGGATTACTTTTTATAAAACTAGCTATAAATACAATGCACTTCGGCGATGCCAGTTTACATTGGCTATAAATTATTTTCTTATATTTTCGAGCCATTTGGTTCACTCTTTTTCTGTATGGAAATTAGTAGGCCGTTATCGATGTTTAGATTCAAGGTTGCTTAACTGTATGATACATATGACTCAAATAAAGAGAAGTTTCTCTACTGACAACATACAGTAGTAACAAGAACTCGTTCACAAGAAAAACACAGATCAAATGTGTTTCATCCTCTATGCTATCTCAAATAATATTACAGAAATTACCAAAATGTTATCATCGATTTAATAACCACTTCTTTGAAATTCTGTGATTTATCCAACGTATAAACTTAACCAAAAACATCCTGAATAATATGCATATCCATCGTTTTCCAAAGTTAATTAAGTTATTATGATCAAGTGGTGTTATAAAACAGCTGTACATGTACAAGTATTAAGTACTACATAGCAGTAGACAACAGCCACTACCGTCACGAAAGGGTCTGTTTAAAACAGCTACACACTACCACAGTATTGAAAACCTGAGATCAAAAACTCCTGACAAGCCTCTACTCATGCCACAGCATCTGTACATGTGATACATCTTTATGATGTATTCTAAAAACAGCTTCATGCATTCTAGAGGCAATTGTCCTGAATAATATTCAGAACATTATATTATAATGCTTCGATAAAAAGCACCAGAGCGGTACTACGAATTCAGAACTAAACTCTTTGTGCTTTGAGCTGATTCACTGAAACTTCACTCTTTCAAGAAGACTGGTGAGATTTAGAAGTTTGAAAATATTAATATTTTTGCACTTTCTAAGAGTGTTAGGGTACTTAGACTTTAAGGACACGTAACAAAGAAAGACTGTGAACGGAGGAGTAATACATCAGGGAAATATGTCTGAGAATAATAATTATTTGATATTGCAAAAAGTAAATTTGGATTTTTCCAATAATTGAAAAAAAAGAGACAAGCAATAGTAGAGCCACAGAAAAACGATCGAGAATATTAAACCTTAAGTTCGATAAATCCCTGCATTGGTCTTTACAGTCTCACCTTCTTGAAGGGTAAAGTAGAAAGTAATCAGGTATTGAAGTAGAAGTCTTGACCAGGTCATAGCAGCTGACTCTTAAAACAGTGCATCCCATGCGGTGCTGCACGTATACACACCACCTATACATTAGGACCGCAGTGGCAAATAAATTGGTTAAACTTTCAAACATAACAATGAAATATTGTAATGCGCTGATATGCCACTAACATGCCTTGGTCGGTCTACTGAATCATATCGGCACTGCTTGATAATTTGTTGGAAACACGCTGAAAATATTTTTGGTACATTTTTAAATGAACGACCTAGCCAGATCTGAACTAGCACAGCTGCCACATTCCCAGTATAAATCAAGTGCATTAAATACAAAGCATGGGTATCTATAGCAGGAGGGAATGTCTACCAGAAGCTCCCTAAGGTTTTTGTAATCGTATACAGACTCGATGTAGTGGACACATGCAAGTACAAATACAAGGAGAAAATACCTTACTAATCTACATTTGGTTATAACTGTATCATTTCGGCCATGGCTCCAATATCCAGGCTTGGCCTTGATATTCGTTGCTCATACCATTAGATAAAAACACTGAAGTATACATTCAAAACGTCCTGTACAAAGCTACAGTACAGCAATCTCTTTTTGGTCTCTCGTGTATGTATATATGTACGTGAAAATACATAATTATGGTTCTCAATCTTAAATACTGAACGATGTCGATACACGTAGTTAAACCGTGTCACAGCACCAGTAAACGAATAGGACACAACACAAAACGGTCGGACTATATCATATATATAAAAGGTGGGTCTATTTAAAACCTTTACAACAAGTCAAGCGGTTATACACATATAAATCCCTCTATTCACCAACCCTATCAAGATAAATATGATATATTATGACGGTTTTTATTACCTTAATTATACTATTTATGTTATCAATCTTAACGCTAAGAGACGGCAAGTACAAAAATATATCAAATAAATAACAAAAATAACTTCAGACCCATGCAGCGAGTTTCAGTTGGAGGGTGACATTTACCCTTGATTGAGGAAATATCGATGTTTTGAGATTCTAGGAAATTTGATTGTCGCCAATATTCAAGATTAATATCATTGGGTTCAAGTTCCATATTATTCCACGCCTGGTGTAAATGCGTCCTGAAAAAGCAGGTTTGTGGAATCCAGATGGACGAGGTAATAATGAACAATATACTTTGAGCACCATCTGCTATCTAAAATATCAGTACAAATCACCCCACTCTCATAAAACATTAAGAAATATATCCATTTGTTTTGTATATATGTGTCATTGGATATAAATCTGATCGTTGGTCTGCTTGACTTGTCTGGGCCCAGTAAGTGCCACACTCAGGGAAATTGATAGACATGGAAATAGAACGACTTTACCTGTTTTAGAAAAGATATTAATTTCTGTGAGTAGAAATATACGAGGGATGGTTTTCAAAAGGAACGGAATGAAAGTAACATAGACAAAAAAACCAAAACGTTTTGGAGTAGTGGATAAAGACGTAGGCATGGGAATCGTAATATATGTAATCTGAAGATTACCACAAAAAGATTAAATAATTTGATTGTATAGACAGGGGTTTGGGAATAAAGGGAATAGTTAAATGAATTTTACTGAGTCCGCTGCCTATAGGCATTCTTCCAGATGTTGGCCAGGCAGACTGTGGAATGGAAGCGGTAGAAAATGGTGAGCGGGGACGTGAGGTGAGTGAGCACGCTCCACGGTAAGAACCCATAGAAGTGTCGCGTCACGGGGTTAGCGTCAGCCCGCAGGGGCTCCAACACGTTCAGACCCCACATGGCGATGTTGACCACCAGTAAAAACGTGATGTACTCCCGGCCGGGCTTCCCGCCATCCAGGTGGTGGTGGAAGGGCCTTGGGGAGGACCTCCTGAGGGCATTCAGGATGAACACCGTCTGCATGGCCGCTTGCAGCATGGTTAATACGCTGGAGGCCACGACTAAAAGCCCACCATGACTCTCGGTATTGTACCGCCCGGCCACCGCACCGAACACGCAGAACGCGAACTGGCCTGCCAGAGCCAGCAACAACAAGATCTCATCCAAGGCGTTGTCGCGGTGTGGGTGGAACCGCAGGCTGCGAATGCGGTAGGCTGCAGCAGCAACCGCAACGACTGCCAGGAAGTAGAGGACAATCTCGGAGACGTGGACGACCATGACGGCTGAAGCGACATACTCGGGTCTTTCGACCAGGACGAAGAAGACGATGGTACTGATGATGGCTGCAACCAGGGTGAAGATGCCCAGGAAGAGCCCCCGGTTGGCTCCCGAGCAGTCTACGCTGATTTGGGTGTCCAGTTTGGCCCCTCCGGCCTGCCCACCGCTGTGCATGCTCGTCGTCTCTGATGCAGGTGGAGGTGGAGGTGGCTTGCTGATGTTGCGCCACATCACATACAGGATACCTAGGAAACAAAGAATTCCAACTTTTAAAACCATTCAACATACATATACATTACATTGGACATGGAGAATAAAGGTCAGATCCATCGGTATTAACTAAAGAGATGATGGGTATCGATAGCCTGAGAAACAATTACTTTCAAGAGAATTGCTCTGAAAAAAAAATCTTAATCCATCTAGATAATCATTCTGAAACTAACATACTGAGAGAGCGTTTTAATGCGAATTAAAACAATGATATACAAAAGAGGGATATTAATCCATGGGTTCAGAAATCACAAACATGAAACAAAAATAGTCATTGTGCTACCATACCTAGAAACGGATAACATTTAAGTGTGCTAAAAACCCATATCCCTAAAATTCTACCAGCATGATCAAGCATGTTGACATGTCAACATCTCATTCCATTCCATTAAAACATAGGGTTTTGATTATATGGATAACATAAAAAGATGATTAATGTTTATGTAATTCTCGCAATTACGGATAGCCATTTTCTTGAATTTCGCCTGCAGGTTAGCCCAAACCAGGATGCATGCTGGGAAATTTGTCGACAATTCACAAGGCTTAACAATAGAAATTTAGAGTAATCATGAGATTTTTGTGGTTTTCCATGATGGAAAAATACTATCCATGATTTTTCCATTTCATATCATATATATTTACTATTTTACTAAATGGTGTGAAAATTCATTTATTACAGATAGATTTCTGGCATATATTTGTATATTTCCTATAGGTTTTCCTGTGTTTGTGTCGACAAAATCAGTCAAAATTAACCTGCAGGTGCTTCAAATACTGTAAATCAGCTATCCGTGATAGGGAGAATTGATGAGGATAACATGATAACTACTCAACGTTTCTCTGACATTGATGCAAAACGGAGTCAATATATTCAAAATGCGAAAAAAAACACAAAAAAAACAACCCCATAAGGTAATGAATGATTCAAGGGACCAACTATTCAATCTGATGGGCAATATGATTTACTGTCTCTGAAAAAGTTAATTTATTCTTCTTGATGCATTTTTCTACTTAACTAAACTATCTTGCCTGGCCTCTCCTCTAAATGAAAGTGGCTCTAAAAGAAAATATATAAAGAAAGTATCTTACAGAATGCATACCCTTTTACAGGGACTCTTCTATATAATATAGCTCATCTTGAAAAAGCAAGGACGATGCTAAAAGGTCATAAACCTAAGTTGTATCCACACCATCAAGTGGCTTTGAGAACCAGAATAGACCCATCTTGTGAGTCTAGCTGGGGCAAGTGGAGTTTGGTAAACAGCTCACGCCCGGTCCTCCGCGTCCTCCTCCAATTGGAGGGTCATTGGTGGCAGCCCGCGACAAGGCAATTGGCCGCAATGTACTGCGGCCGGAGACAGCGGCTAATCATGTCGGCTTATCTAATGTTACCGTATTATACAACCTGAGAGGTAGTCTCTGACTCCGCCGGAGGTTACTACAGAATGTAGCACCTGGGTCTATGACACTGTGCTGGGTCCTGGTGCATAACAATAGGATGTCCCCAAGCTGTGCTATTTTTAGCCAGGAGGCTGTAGAATTAACTATATACAGACGTAAATGACTACATAATCTAGGCCAGATGTATAGGGTAATTCAGAGCCTATGTCGCTATGGAAATTAACATGGTAGGCTAGTAAGAAAAATGTAATTTCGAAAGATCTCTGGAATGCACAGCAAGGGTTCTTATCACCAGGGCTATATCAAGCATAGAAACAATTTATTTCTTATAACAGAGTAACAGATGAGACTTCAGTTGTCACTATGCATGAACGAACAATCATACAAGCTACTTATTTGAAGATGTTTTCCTTTAGTTTGGTTTGTTATTGTGCATCAAACAATCCTAAATTATAATTTTCATAAAACATTTGAAACAGTCGGAATATGCTTACAATTCGAGACAATAATATTCCCTCCCAGTAAATTTAGAAATCCGGGCCAATAATATTGTCTACGTTGTACCTTCTTCTCGGTAAAAAATGATGAGCCTACCATGGGACCATAGCCTCACTCATCCCTCCCCAATTGTTCCCTGAAGATTAACAACCCCACAAGGAGAAGGCTAACAGTACTGGCTGGGATTACTCCGTCCCTGTGCATCCTCTTAAGACAGAACTGACACCTCGTACTTAACCTCCAGAAAGAATCGGGCTTAACACTGGCCGGTGGGACCGATTACTGGCCGACCGGCAGAATCGGTTTGCATTTAGCCGCAGCGATTACTGCCTCCCCACTCACCTGAGGTCAATCTCTTTCAGACAACATTGTTATTTTGTTCTGTGAGGGGGCTACAATTAAAAGAGGTTCTTATTCAACCCAAATTTTTACTCCGAGGTATTCTCCCCTCAATTAAGGATAAAACAAATATGCTGTATAAGTCCCACGGAACAGTCCTTGCAGAAGAAGAAGAGTCTCTTTTACTTGGGCGGTTGTTGACATTTCTTGTTCATGCTAATTTTCATCGGAAATGTCATAACATGCAGTCTTGATCGTCCTGTAATTACATGCATAGATACCATCATGTGCATGATGCTTTAAAACGGCAATGATGTATCATCGGGAGTAGGTTTTAACTTGAACTAGTTTTCTTGACCCCGCATTGTACTGTAACAGGGTATATAACGTCTCTATTGGATAATTCAGGTTACAACCCTCTATGTGATAACAGTTGGGTGTCTGCCCGTCTGACCACTGATCTCATTGGTCTGATTAGATAAAGCCTAACACTTCGTGACGAACTGAGTTATGATGGTAGATTAGGCTCGCCTAGGTGCACAAATTGCGTAAGTGGAAGAAGTTAAAGTTCAAAATGAAACATTTCAAAGTGTGAGTAGTATGTGCATTTTGGAATCTGGATCAGGTTTATGGTATTATTTTTCTTGACCTACTTCTTAAATTACATCGTTCCGCCAGAGTGGTTGGGTTTGAGGATATTATGTTTCATTTAATGGTTTGTTTGTCTGGGTAGTTTAACGCACGGCTAACCTTTCAGGGTTCCTTTCAGACTGCACAAGGTAATGTTTTACAGCTTTAGGTGAGCGTATCTATGGTATAGAACCCGCGACTGGGTTCGATACATTACTTGATGGATTCTCTGCTTGCCTCCGTTTTAATTTTCAGTCATCTTAATTTAAAGTATGGGTTCCAGTCTTTTATAATTGCATATATACTCAGACCTCTTGTGTAAGCTTATGAAACGTTATCGTGTCTCTTAAAAAGGGAAATCCATCCTAATGAGCCCTGGAGAGGGGATAGGCTATTTATAGTGGTGTCTGGAGGCCTCCAGGTTAGCTGTGGGAGCAGCACTCACTATTAATTATACCACGGGAAAGTTGACGGCAACTAGCGCCAGGGGACAAAGGTGAAGGGGAGAGGTCGGGTAAAACATGACCTCAGTGCACGCGGGATAAAACACTGGCCGCAATATCACATAGCTTCAAAGTTACAGTGGGAAATTCAGAATTTCTTTTCAATTTTCGGAAATAGATGATACACAGGAGTGAAATTATGTGGGCTACAGGCAGGATGGGGCTTTGGGTCTAGTGAGCTCCATAAAAAAAATCTACGGCCATCCTACCTAATACTCTTCTTGGGCGTGAGGACCAGCCTAAAATAGCTTAGATCACTTAATACCTGAATTCTACTAAATGAAAAAAAAAGCAAAAAAAGAGAAAAACTTAAGCCAATACAACCATTTACAATGTTTTATTAAGATCTTTTCTCTTCAGGTTCCAGACGCCTTAAGTAACAACTAACATCATCAGGAGACATATTTTGTCCGTCTTTTTACTTATTTCTACCCTTGTCATGTACTCGTCTATAGGTGTACTTGATGCCACTTTATCAATGCCACACACAGTCCTGAATGAGGGCGAATATGTCAAACACGGTAGAATGCAATATGCTCGTCTGAAACGGCCGTCAATGACAGCCTTGACAAAAGACCCTGGAAGAAGGCGAGCTGTTCATATACAAGACCAAGCAGGTGCTGCCCTGGAGGCCGCTTCTAGGACGGATAAAGGCCAAAGGAAACCTTCACAATATGGTATGAGTGAACGCCCTGGAGATCCCATAGACTGCATTATATCTCAGACAGAATGGGGCCATTTTCTTTTTATGACAGGAAAAAGGGCTATTTTGATATGCTACTTCGCAGCTGAAATAGTACTGCCGTTTACCTCTCGGTCTAGCTTTATTTTTGAAAATGGCTCTGTATGACCGGTGAATTATGTCTGGTAATAATCAGTTTCTATTAGCTAAATGAAAGGCGTTTATGTGACAACTTTAACCGCTTTACATTTCTTATGACGCAATTCCATTGCACAAAAACAGAATATTAAGGCAAATCATTTTTGATACTTTTTCAATAAGGGTTTTCAGAACATTTTCGCTGTGACCTAACTTCCCCTTTTCTAAGAATTTCACAGTTGACATCTCAACACTTGAATTGGCCTCGTAGGCTTTATGACCTATTGGATGATGAGTACAGTATACTTTAAAACAGGATTCTCATCAGGGTCACGGAATTTTTAAATGACTGGGTTTCCTGCACTTTATCTGGGGGGTCTAATTATCTAAACTTTGATATTTAGCTGTTATTTCTAGTTGGTCCACAGGACACCCAGACGGTCCTGTCGGGATGTCCTGGGCCTTTAGAGGGGTGGACATGGCACCCAGGACGCTGGATTTGGTGAGGCCTGCTGACAGACTCATAAAGTGATTTTCACCAAGGCTGCACTTATTGGTTCTAAAGCTGCTGGCCGATTCTTCTGCTAATCAGATATACTAAACAGGTTTGACATTCAAATGCTGGTTCTACCTGAACTGGCTGACAATTCATCGGCAGACGATCGCAGGGGTGTATAGTAGGCGAGGTATGAATCGTCCCAGTGGGTATGGCGGTTTAATTAGAATACTACCAAAATCATACTTTGGGTAGACTGTCAGGCCGCCTTGTAATTCCCATTGATAGAGGCATTGACACCCCTTCTCACTCCATACCATGTATGTGTGAATATAGGCCTTAAACAGGCCAATACACTACACCAAACCTTGTCAAGATGGGGAAGTAGGCCTATAAATAGTCCATGACAACTACAACCCCACACCCTGGCACGGTATCTCCGCCATTAGTCAAAATGGCGCCAATTAGTGGGGCAGAGTAGAGAATTCCCCGCTGGTCGGGTTTTTGGGCCAGCATCTCACATTTTGCTGCTCAGAAAGTTTTGAATGATGAATGCACAAATCACGGGCGACACCTCACGAAAGAAACACTGTACGGGCGACACTACTAAGGAAATTAACGCTGCTGTATAGTTTGTAGTAGCAATTATTGTCTCCTGAAATACATGTAAGCTTCTTCATTTTTGTCAAATACCATGTGAATTTTAAGTATGTGTCTTTTATATTACTCGCAATCATTACCCTCATTGTTAGGACAGATTATTTGCATCACGTTACTTTTAAAAAAAGTTTCTTAAAAAATTTGGATGAAATACTATTATCCCGAAAAGACCTTATCACGAAACCCTCAAAAACACAACCCAGGTTTGTTTTATGGAAGAATTAAAAACTTTTTAACATCGGCCATTCAGAAAGATTGAATACCAGATTTCTTGGGTCACTATTAGGATTCTTTTTACTTTCTAATAAAATCTTAACAAATTAGGGACCCAAACAATTAATTCCTCTTGGAATTCGCGGAATCAAGAGACCCACAGGAGTAGAAATTAGGTCGATGTCATTCTTTATACCGAGAAAACAAGACAATGTCATTCTCTTTTCGCAAATAAAGGTGAATCTTCACATTTGTTGGGACATTCAAAGAAGACAATTCTGATCGACTTTTCAACAGGAAATTAATACTCTCCTCGCAAATCGACTGGGATATGATTATATCTTTTCTTTAAAAAAAAACACACACTTATCACGGACCATGTGACTCGGTAAAACGCTAGATTTGTAAAGCAGAAATCTTAGAACGGCTAAGTATCGTTATAATTAGATTTTCAATAGGTATAGATTCAATGCTTTTTTCTTTCTCGAAATACAAGTTCCTTCATCAGATCTAGAGATGAGCTGTGGAATAATACGTGCATTCCTTCATTCAAGGGTCAGATCAGAATAATCGAAATCATGAATGTTCCATATTACTCTTTAAGCTTAAGGGCAAAGGTCAAGCGTTTTTTTTCTCCATGTCACATTGACCATTATTTAAGTACCTAATACTTATTTATTCAGAGCTCCGCTAGAAACAATCCAGCGATAGTTAGGAAGTGGCCACCTTCTTCACCACTATCTTTAACACAGGGATAGTTAAGGAACAGCCATCTTCGTCACCAATATCTTAAACTGAGAGATAGTAAGGGAGTGGCCACTTTCAGTTTCAGGGGTACTTTTATCTATCCCCTGAAACCCCTAAATTGATGTACATATGATTTTGGGTCTATTAGGTAAAAGGTTAATGGGCTAAAACAAGTAATAGACCTTATAGAAAGTCTCAAAACACCCTGCGTGGACTAACCTGCGGCGATGAGGCTGTACTGGATGGTGCAGGGGTAGAGGTAGGGGCTGGCCGCCTCCACCACGTGGCCCAGGATCTCCTGACGCGGGCACTCGTCGCGGGCACGGCGGGCGGACGGCAGGGTCATGTTTAACACCGCTGGAAAAACAAGAAAATAAGAAAGAATAAGTCTGATACCATGAAGTATTGTTACTTTTTTAACTGGATGGACATGACGGCATTTGTTATCAACAGTCAATATTTATACACTGTAAAAGAATACAAAAAAGAGAAGAGTACACTCTAGCCCAACCGCGCCTAGCGAGCCCTTTGAAACGACTTTCAGTGATATCACAACTCCTAGTAAAACTCCCCTTACTTACCCTGACTTGCTTAAATCTACAGGGTGGCGATCAGTGATCGCCTCTTAATAAATCGTACACCGTTATAATGGTCACTATATTTAAAGTAAAAAGCAATTGACTTTTTATATCCCTAATTCCCCCTGACATCGGTCGACAGTTAGGAAATGGAAGACAAGTGGTTAAAAACTAAATCTTCCAATTCATAATAGGTTATTTGTATACAATACCTATAGACATCAGTTACATTACCAACAATGTTATAGTAACAATGATCATAAATATAGGCTCCGGGTGCACATAGAGTATTAGCAGCTGCCCCTTTAAGACCAGCCTAAACCTGTATTAATCAGGAATACATAGTCTGCCACCCTCACACCACAACCGCAGCAACTGTGCAGAACCATACATAGTCTGCTGGAGATGTTGGGAAAAACTCCTTTCTGAATCAATCGCACAAGAGTGTTTGCTTCCCTCCAAAAAGTGTCGCAGAGTGTTAGGTGCCTTCAAAAAAGTGTCTTTATCGCCGGCTGAGGACGCATTAACAACGGAAATGTAAAAAGTCAGACACGGCGGCCGACTTGAATAGTAGAAATTATAAGTTGCAAGTGTTTTTTAACATTATGACAAGACTTGTCAAATGCCACGCTTGTCCTTGAAGGGTTTTTTTTTCTGTGGAAGGAAACTATAGGTGTCCGTGCCTATTGCGTGTTGAGATCTGATGAACAAACCAGGTGCGACTTTAGCGATTAAAGTTGCATATAATAATGACAGCCAAATACGTCTGTGGTTAGATGACAATCAATCTTTTCCAGGGGCTTTGCTGTACCTCTGATTTCTATGAAACCATTTGGTTTTAATGAAATATACGCAGGCACCATATAGATGAATCTAAATATAGGCCACGTCTAAGAAAACTGTATAGCCATGATATATACTATGTATGTGTACACTGCTGAGTTGTTATACCCTGTTTAAAGAAATGGAATTAAAACTTCGATAATTTTAGATGCAACCGTTCGGTTCAATCCTCTACACACAACTTTAATCATAGCCAAATCAGATGCAGGACTGTTGATTCACGACAATGTGCTTGTTTCTCTACTGTACTGAAGGTGGCGCTGCCATGAAAACTGAGCTATTCTTTTTGGTTTCATATTTTGGTTGATTAAAGCAAAAAAGTCAGTCATGCATGCCGTTCTCAAAACAATCTTGCATATATGTGAAGTGTTTTCCGTGCTCTTCGCATTGGGGTTTTGATTCTAAGAAAAAGTAGAACTAGGACATCATAATATTATGCTGACATGTCTAAGACACAGTAAATACAGCATTTGCATTATAGATTATGTTATCAAGGACATTTGGGATTTCGTGGCTAGAATTCTGATTAATCATAAAACGATATAATTGCTATGAAACTGAGACACCTAACTTGAAAAAAAAGAATTACTGTGCAATATACCATTTTTGAACTAAAACTCTTCCTTCTTCTTTCCAGCCTCCTATAGTCTTGTAGATTAGGCTATTTTCAGAGCGGTATCCTGAGATGGGCAGAGAAGACGGCAGGCTGGAGGAAAACAGGCGCTACCTATGCGGGCTCAGGCGCCTTATGGATAATCCATGGCATTGATTCATTAAGGGTGGCCGTGATAATGACAAAGGTACATAGTGCGCCATTACCACCACCCGCTGGCCATTCTGATGCCCGGCTGGCAAGGCAGGATCACACTATGAGATCACCTTTGACTGCGATTGAATGCTCCCAATAACCTGCGATTTCTTGCAATAGTTCGCTTTGAAACGCATACATTATCTTACACCATTTCAACTACCCACTGACCTTTATGAGGCTAGGGCGGGAAGGCCCCACCCACACTACGAGATCATACTACCTGCGATTGAATTTTAATGCTTGCAACCACATGTCCCTGTTTGCAATAGTTCACTTTGAAACGTATATACAGGGTACCAACCGAAGTTCCATTTTCGAATTCCCTGTGTTTTCCCTGAGATTTCCCTGTCCCACGGCAATTTTTCCCTGTGTCATATCCAGCAAGTTGATCGAATTTAAAAGCCTCTGCGCGCAGAAAAAATTTGGACAACCCAACAACAAAAAGATGAATCCCTAATATCTTGAGAATCAGACATTTCAGAACCTGGCCAAATGAAATTCCCTGTGTTTTCCCTGTGTTTTGGCAAAATTTCCAAATTCCCTGTGTTTTCCCTGTCAGGGATTTTTTTTTGCCATTTTCCCTGTTTTCCCTGTGTGGTTGGTACCCTGTATATAACACGCCATTTTCACCATTCAGTGACCATTCTGAAGCTAGGTCTGAATGCATGGACCACACTTTGGGATCACGTATCCTTGACTTCAGGGTACCAACCGAAATTCCAATTTCAAATTCCCTGTGTTTTCCCTGAGATTTCCCTGTCCCGCAGCAATTTTCCCCTGTGTCATATCCAGCAAGTTGATCAAATTTAAAAGTCTCTGTGTCCAGAAAAGATTTGGACAATCCAACAAGAAAAAAAAAAATCCTTAATATCTTGAGAATGAGGAATTTCAGAACCTGGCCAAATGAAATTCCATATGTTTTCCCTGTGTTTTGGCAAAATTTCCAAATTCCCTGTGTTTTCCCTGTCAGGGATTTTTTTGGCCATTTTCCCTGTTTTCCCTGGGTGGTTGATACCCTGTGTCTTGTACTGAGGCACCATGGGACCCATCTGGGCCACTGACCAGCGATACCTGTATACAGGTGTACCGCCGGGTACCAGATCGTCGCTTGTGCTTGGCGTGGCACCTGCATGCAGTGGTCTCTGAGTCCCTCATTGATCCGTAATGAATGCTCGGACATAGTCGCGACTGCGTGCAATAGTTCGCTTTGAAACACCAAACACGTTTGTTGATGATATTCTAGCAATTGATAGCAAAGCTGAGGTAGCTTAAAGTGAGTATATTGAATAAAGGGTTTGCTCATAACATCTTGACTATTAATTTCGATGGTCCAATGAGCATGCTCACAGTCTTATTGGATGTATTTAGAAAAAAACAAACAAAAAAACAAGGAATATGTAAGTTGGCAACCAATATCTTTTACAAAGCTAAAGTTTATATCATTATAGAAACCTTTCTGCTGAAGTTGTGAGCAGATGTTGACGTCTTCCCTGGGATCTATCGCCGAGTGGATCAAGGCCTTCTTAGAGCTGCTCGGCTTCCTTCCACATGAGTCACTCCTCACGTCTATTCCCCAACCCTCTTACCCAACCCTCCAGCCTGTGTTCCACTGACCGATTGTAACAACTCATAATTAGTTAAGTTATTATTTGTTGGTGAAATTGATCCCGAGCATACAAGTGTTACATATCATTCGAAAGGGAATCCACTGAATATTCTTTTGATATGTGACACGTCTTGGTTTGATTAGATTTTTTTCTGATGATTTTTTTCTCCGATGCATGGATTGGTAGTAGGAATCGCCTAATGGAATTCGACCAGAATCCCCCTCCACCCGTTCGGCAGCTAGCAGTGGTCACTAATTACAGGCGCGTGCCCGTCTCCCAGCCATATCTCCACATGCCTCTCACTAATTGGCCAGCGTGAGATAAGCCCCTTTCAATTAGCAAATTTGAAATCCGAGTCGCCTCATTAAAGCAAACTCATCATAAATTAGTCACTTCTATGGATGTTGTACCTCCCTTCAGTTGACGAAAGACACGGAACGGGTGGGAAAAAGGGTCTTGGGGTGGTGAAATATGTGGGTAGGCAAAGGGGTGTGTGTAAGTATAGCATCGAGAGAAGGCCTATTGCTGCTTGTAAATCTGTCATTATAGGCTGGGGACCCATAACATTAAATCAACAACGTCGTATGGAACATTAAATCAACAACAACGCCATAACAGTAAATCAACAATCTTCTCCTCTGCAGCTGACAGGATGGCTGAGGGGTTGGAGATGGGAGGGGTCTTAAAGGCGGAGAAATGTAAACTCTGTGATTTTCTTTGGTATGGTGGCAATATACATATTCAAGAAATGTTAAAGACGACACGTTATGTAAAGGACAATCTTTGATGAAGAACTCTACAAATAAATCCCATAGGCTTCCATAATAAATAAAATGAATGTTGTTATACCCAGAGAAACAAGGACAAACGCACTTCAAAACACTGCATTAGTTTCAATCTACCTTTGGCATACTCTGTATTAACTGCAAAGTAGGTTTTATTATACCATACTCCATGCCAGGGAATTTCCTATCATATCACCCTCCCCATGATTACCTTATTAACAGTTACCTTAATAATAAATCCATATACTGACCACTAAGCCCCAGACGAGGGACCAGGGGATATTTAATACAGCGAGCAGCTCGGTTGACATTCTGGTGGCGCGCCGGACAGAAAGGTCGTACTCGTATTAAAGGCGGGTGTCGAGGGAGGACTTAATGCGATACGGGCCCAGACCTGGCTCCTCAGGTGACATTAATCATAGGGCGCCCTTAATGATAGGCTGATACGGGGAGCAGCTCACAACGAGCAGCTCGACACTCTTTGAACCATCACACCTTATGGTATGGTACTGATTCTCTTTATCTCGCAGGTGTTTCCTACTTGAAGGTGATGGAGGGAGTAATACTAGTGATGGTGGGAGGGAGTTCTTTTTCAAGAAGTTAAAAGAAGCAGACCGTCCTTTTAATTCTATATTTAGGAGTTTTTGATTTGAGCATGTAGTCGGAGGGCTTTTTCCAGAAAGGTGATGGTTGGATGACTTTCAGAAAGGTATGGTGGAATGGCTTTTGTCCTTCCTGAAGGTAGTGGTCACTATGTGGGAGGGATCTTTTTCTTAAAGGAATTAATAGGAAGAGGTCTCTTCTTCAAGGGGACATAGGAGCGAAATTGGTCCTTCTTGTAGAAACCATTCTTAGGGTAAATAATCTAGCCTCCAACTAAGTATTTAGATTTGAACTTTGAATCCACTTACTGATCTATCAAGCCTTTCCACGTAGTATAGTACGGAGGTACATAGCGACCACACTGGGTTTGTACAGGAACATAGGCTAAAGAATTATAGACCCTCCTTGAAGCTTACATACTTAATGGAAGGCCCTATCGGGCTATGAGGACGAGTACCATCTCTGTTTATAGAGCATAAGCCAAACTGAAGAATGGGGAGAAAGAAAATATTATAGATATGGATGCAATGGCTGATACAAAATTAAAAAAAAAAAACTTCTGTCCAAGTTTGAAAAAGAAACTCGAAGAGTTTTGAGATGAATCACTTCCCCACAACCCAATCATACTTGCTCCAATATTTATTGGATCCCAGACAAGGTCGGAAATTAAAGGCTGATGCGATGTGCGGACCTGCTTCTAATGAGGCGGACACTGTTTCTACAATTACCATGAAATATTTACACCGTTGTTTAAAGTGACGCCGGTCTACAGTCAGGGGGAGGGGAGGGGGTGAGAGATACAAGATGGAAGTTGGGGGTTAGTGGGGACCGAGAGAGGAAGAGGGAGGAAATGAGAGGGAGGGAGGGAGGGAGGGAGGGAGGGAGGGAGGGAGGGTGCAGAGATGGAGAGATAAAGAAGGACGGATGGAAGGAAGGAAGAATGTAAGAAAGGAAGGAAGGAAGGAAGGATAGGGAGGAAGGAAAGAAGGAAGGAAGGGAGAGAGGGAGGGAGGGAGGGAGGGAGGGAGGGAGGGAGGGAGGGAGGGAGGGAGGGAGGGAGGGAGGGAGGGAGGGAGGGAGGGAGGGAGGGAGGGAGGGAGGGAGGGAGGAAGGGCAGAGAGGATGCTAAGCCTAAGGGGATGCAGGGGGGTCAAGGAAGAGAGCAAGACTGAAGTAAAGTAATTCGTGGAAGGAGAGAATACTGAGGAATAGCTCATCGACTTGGGCGGCCTAAGAGTATATTCATAGCGATGAGGAAGGCTAGCCTTGGCGAGTGAAGACATTAATATTATTGATGGGATTAAGTTCGTGCAATATTTGTTTGATGACACACCAAGTCGCATGTCTGGTCGCTGTTTAACAAACAGCCCTCAGAACTTGGGGCTTGCATGACTGGCAATAACTACTAAGGTCTGTCAAACAACTTTCACTGATAACTCTCTACTTCTAGTTTTTCTTTTATCAACTGCATCAAAGTAGACTTCAGTCTGCGAGGGGCTTTTGAAATCCCAATTTAGCTAACAGAAAGAAATCCTGAACTTGCAGACATGATTCCTCATTAAATATGCTTGAGTCATTCTTTGATCTAGTTCTTGTTAACTATGTCGATATCCTATGTCAATAACTAAAATAAGAATTCTAACTCTCCCACCCACGTTACTACAAAAAAATTATGTAATTGAAGTGCTGGACAGTCATTTGTTCGACCTTGTCTTTTTGATACTGGATTTGCGCTTGAAGCCTAATACTCGTTTATTCCATATTTTTATAAAAAACTGTTTAATTTTTATTTTGGAAAATATATAATAATTTTTTTTTATTTTGGAAAATATATAATGAAACGTATTCAAACAAATTTAAAGAAAATATGAAGTATAAAATGCTTCTATTCAAATATGAAAACAAAAAAGAATTGTTATGAATAACAAAACTGTTATGTCCTAAAAGCTTGTACGGGGATCTAGGCTTATTACCCAGAGTGCAACTTGAATAGCCTGCAGGTATTTCAAAATACGAGAAAACAGATATAGAAATTCTGGGAAAATTCCAAAACTCTCACTCACCTGTGCTGTCCTGGTCAGGGTAGCCGGTGCCCCCGTACCTGACCACAGGAGGTGCTGTCGTCGTGGTGGTCGTCGGGGCGGACGTAGACGTGACCGTAGTCACTGAGGCGTTACCCAGCAGGGCGTTGGTCACGTGCATGCCGTAGATGGTGACGTCATGTTCACGCATGTAGCGTCCCACGTCACGCACCGTCTCCTTGGTGACGGTCCTGAACCAGACGCACAGGTTTGTGGCCACCATGTGGGTAAGGCCGAACCGGGCCAGCGTGCGGTACTTGTGGATGCACATCTGTTGGGGGGAAGGAGAACAGAGTCAGTTAGTTTTACCATGTCACTTTACATCTCTTTGATAGTGGTCGTGAAACAGACACACAGGTTGGTGGCCACCATGTGGGTAAGGCCGAACCGGGCCATCGTGCGGTACTTATGGATGCACATCTGTTGGGGACAGCAGAACAGAGGAAAGGGTAGGTTAGTTTAAGGTCTCTTTGATAAAGGTTGTGAACCGGACACACATCATGCGAGTAAGACCGAACCGGGCCAACATACACTACTCGCGGATGCACATAATTATGTTGGGCAGAACAGAGGAAAGGGTCAGTTATTTTTGTATCTCTTTGATAATGCTCTTGAAACAGAAATACATTGTGGGTATGTCTGTACCGGGCTAAAGTATGGTATCTGTGGGGTAAGGACAACAGAGTAAGAGGAAGAGGTTGGTTAGTTGAGTCATTGCTAACGGTTTAATGCCAAACTGGGCCAGTTGTGGATCCGATGCACATCTGTTGGGGGAAGGAGAACAGAGGATAGGGTCGGTTAGTTTTAGTCTCTTTGATAGCGGTCTTTAACCAGACACAGGTTGGGGCCACCATGTGGATTAATAGCAAACCGTCAAAGCAAGAGACAGTGATTATTTCTCTAATCAGTACATCCGAAATATCTAAATGAGGTATTGAAATGCTCCTGATATATCGTTAGCCAGGGTTCCTACGAGTGGATGCACATCTGTAAAATTCTAGAAAATTCTTGGAACAAGACAAAGTCAGAGAGTACACGTTTGGATACTTCGTTCTGGCAGAGCTCGATCACTACAAGGGAACTGCTTTCAGTTATAACATAACGTGTTGGATGGTGATCGAGCAGTCCCACAGTCAGCCCCAGAAAGAGTGAAAAACACAGGAGGGACAGAAGGATAAAAAAGAAAACAATGATGAAAGCTACGGACCAAAAAGTGAGGGGCTGAGGAGGAAGGATGGGCGGCGTACACGACAGGCCGCCATCTGGTGGTACGGGGGGTGGTGGGCGAATGGTGGAAGAGCGTGTGTGTGACGCCCAAATGGCCCATACTGGGGGCTGGTCATGCTCTTCTGTAGTATCACGTGCGTAGAGGCACGCCCCACCGAGCTGTAATACTCCATTCCATACTTTTTGTTTTTCTGAAGCATGGAGATGAAGGACATTTCCAATTCAAGAGCGGACATAAAGTTTTAAGGGAAATCTCTAATTCTGTAGAATGGATATGATATTTTTACTATAGACATTGTGTTACTTTTTAGATGATGTTCAAAGTTGAGTTTGTTCCCTTTTAGGTTAAGATTTTTTTGGTGAACTGAACCCAGACTATGAGAGGAAAGGAGTCCTGACAAGATCTATCTATACTGATCATTCCTGGTGATTTGCGTTTATGAAATGCGTTGACTGAAGATTATTCGATCATTCTCAACATGAATCGAAAAGTTTATCTAGAAAGATTCATCCAACGATCTACACCTAGACGCTAGAATCAAGAGCTAAAGCAAAAAAAGTATACCATGAGTATATGTGCATATAAAGTTCCTCCATGGATGTAAATGACTAGATTTATAGCCAGCCATTTACATCAGGCTAACCCAAACGTATGGTACGTTCCATAACACTGATAAAGGGAAGACAGCACAAAGAGGGGTGAATCACAATTAAAGAGCGCCATAAAATGGCCAGCCAACATGGCGGCATCCACACCGCGAGACGCGCGCCTCTCATGCGACCGCTCCATTCAGGATTCTCTCCGGGTGGAACTTCAAACTTTCATTTCATGGCAAAACAGCTTAATAATAGTATGCCTGCCCAGAATCGCTTCCCTCAACAACGTTCGTACCTCAAAACGAAAAAAATATTATTGATCGCGACATGCTTCATTAAAAAATGTCTGGCAGTCTAGATTGCTATCTTTACTTGTTCGAGGTCTCATACATAACCGATGAAAGCCTGGTTAAAAATGAGCGATGAAATGGGAGTTTGGCCCGGGCAGATAATGGGGTTGTTCAACGACCGACAACTATTCTGAACTGAATACAGCAAACAGTATTGAGTGTACTTATGAGCGATAGCTTTCCCTCGATACTTTTAATCAGAAACGGTCTACGTGATAATTAGTATTCTCCAAGAGCATATTTCTTATTTGCATAGATCATGTATTTTACTTTCCCAATTTTCTATTTTAACAGACTTCTTCTCCTATAACAATTATTTCGAAAAACTTGATATTCAACTTCCTGATTATTCATTATTGAAAATAATGATGTCATGAAATGAGGTAGTAAACAATACTTTGGGCAACGACAATATCTTGAAGGCAGAGATCTAAGGAATTCTCACAAGCCTGATATCTAACGTTGTACCCTATGCTATACCTCTATCAGTGTCCGAGACTAACTTTTTTGGCCTTCGGCCATCAGGGCCGATGGTGTTAAAATACTGTCGGCCCTGATAGGTATTATTCGGCCCAAATATAGTGTAAAAGACAACTGAAAAAAAGTCTAATTACTATAAATGAGAGCCCCAAAATAAGCATAAATGACGGCTGAAAAAAAGCATATATGACGGCCGAAATAAAGCATAAATGACGGCCACAAAAGGTGTCGGCCATCACTGGCATCAGGGCCAATTTGACAATAATTTCTCAATTTTTCATCGGCCCTGTTCATAAAACTTCGGCCATTGGCCGACGGGCCGGTGTTAGTCTCGAACACTGCTTAAAGCTGCCATCTCTGAAGTTGATAATAACAGAGATATCAGTGTCCTATATCCGTACGGTACAGACCGTCTCCCAGGTCCCACACCCTATCAGGGGCGGTCCTCCCGCCACCCATACGGCGTCATCCCCACTTGGCCGTGAAGGGCATAAAACAGTCGCCAAGGGGCCTGGCGTGATCCCGCCTCCAGTTTTAACAAGATTTAAGTCATTTCTGCCCTTCATAAAACCCAATTGGTAATCCGAGATAAACCCATTATCCGGCAGGGATCAATAGGGACAGGAGCAGTACAATGGGGACGGCACGAGGGGAGGAGGGTGGGAGAGGAATGGATCAAAAGCCCATAGAAAAGTGAGGAGGAAGAGGAAGGGGGATTGGTCTGTTAGGGAATAAGGGTTAGTTAGAGAAGAGGGAGGAGCAGCAGTGGGTAGGGATGGAGGAGGTTGAAGAGGGAAGGGAGAGTGAGTGAGTGAGTGTTGGGTGTTTTACGCCATACCAACAGCCAGGGTCATTTTCACGGCGAATTCTGTCTTTGGTGATCGGATCTATGAGATGAAGGTGACAGGGCGGGCAAACAGCAGGGGATCAAAACCCAGTGATCGTTTTTGCTGTACCTCATCCCTTAGTGAACCAAGCACTGACCGGGAATTGAACCCAAAAACCACTTGGTCAGTGCAGGGTCCCCCCTATCGTCGCCTCTTACGATCAGCAGGGGCTACTGAGGGCCTATTCTTACCCGGACCCCCACGGGGTGAAGAGGGAAGGGAAGAAGGGAGTGAACATGTAAGGGGAAAGGAGGGATTGGGGGAGGAGAAGGGAAAGGGGTAGAGGATTGGGGAGGGATAAGGTGGGAAAAAGAGAAGAGAAAGGAGGGAAGGAGAAGGAAGGAGGGAGGGAGAGAGGGAGGGATGGGAAAGTGAAGTTAAGAGGGAACAGGAAACAAGCAATGGGAGGAGTTTGAAGGATGGGGGCAGAGAGGAAACTACCAACACAACAGCTCATTTTGTAAAGTTCGACAGGGGGATGTTTGTAAAGTCATTACGCATGCACTGATGTGGTGGATCCATCATGTCACCATCGGCAATGTCAGCCCAGGGGTCACGCTTTGAGATTTTATCTTCTTTTTTCGATCATTCTTCATCGTTATCTAAATTGTGATGCATAGGCACAGGGGTTCCTATAAATACACGTATGGGCTCCGAGTGAGGAAAACAAAAACAAGCTGTAGAATGCCAGAGTTGGATATCGTTTGTCATTTTAACGAACTGTTTTTAGATTTAATTTGTATCATCAAACTTTAAATTTTCGAATTGGAGTGGGGTTTAACATTTTATTTTTACTTGATAGCATAGGGCTGAGGCCAATCTATCTAGGTATATTCGGATTGTATAATGCATAAACGTAAATGAAAGCTCAAAAAATAATTCAAAGCAGCTTATAAGAAATGCTGCAAAGTTTTGACTGTAGTATTAATCATTATATAACTATTCGAGTAAAATAATTAAAGAAATCAGACAAAAATGTACACCTTAAACTATGGAGCTGATTTTGCAACGGCATCTACTTGAAACCATACATAAAGCTCAAATAACCAAACACAACTCTTGCACCATGTAGCAGGAAACAGGCCCTCGATTACGATACAGACAATGCCAGACAGTCAAACAGCCTTCGGTAACCGACCGACCGATTACAACTTTGACGCTGTCTACCAGTACACCAGGCACTAAAGCCCACCAACCAGGATTATACAGCCAATGGGAAAAATATCCATCTAGATGGGATCAGTGTAAATCTCTGGTATCTTCACGTGAAAGCCGCAGTGATCTAATTTAGCACACTAAGTCCCTAGTTGGTATTGGGATGGCACTGAGTTGACCGGGCCTTTTTCCATACGTCTTGCGGATATCGCTCCTTTCATCGGGCTTTTGCTTGCGTATCGGACCAATCGGATTACGACAATGCTGCCAAATTGTATAAACGTCTCATATATAAGGCCCTGCCCGTATAATCTGCCTACAGCCCTGAAACCAATTCACAGGCCCTTTCCCACTTGTATTAAGCCAAGATGAGATAATTCGAAAGAGATAGCGAGAAGAAGAAACTTTTCTGGTAAACATTGGTTCAGCTACTCCGTTTACATCAAGGTGGATTCGCAGCTCAAGTTAAGTCAATTTTCACCTTGATTTAATAACTACACTGTTTCTCACAGGCAGGTCTATACAGGCGGGGATGGAGACCTCCAGTTCCATAGAAGCTTAGGACATGCAATTTGATTAGTCTGCTGGGAAAATTAAATTTGGACTATAGTTACCCAACTGCTGTGCAAATACGGAACTATTCAGGCGTAGAAAGTTCATTATACTTAAGTTAGCTACGAGTTCATATACGAAGATTACATACTCTGATTCTGAAGCAAAGTTTCATTTAAGGGCGGTCAAAAATCTTCATCCCACCCCTAACAGGATCGAATGAGTTCTACTCAAGATACTTCTATCAGTACATGAACTTTGACAAATGTTTGACTTCTTTAATTGTAAACTGAGCTTCAGTAGCGACCTTCCGTGAGAGAAAAGACTTAAAAGAGGAGCCATGGTCCTTGGCCTTAACCAAAAAGATGTCCTTAGTTATTTGCAAGAGAACGTCTTGATAATTGCCGGTTATTGTAAAAACGTGAGATAATCTTTCCATTGGATTTAATTTTCAAAGAAGAACGGTGCAAGGGATTAAAATAATTTCGAGATGACAAACAAATTGAGCAATGTATTCTTGACATGTTTTGACGGGGAAAATGGTGCCTGCTATCTACTCTGAGAAATACCAGATCTAAATGTCTTTTGTATGGCCGTAAGGGAAAATGAAATACGGAGGACTTTGAATTACTGAAATTATGTAAGAAAACCCCCTAAATTTCTCCGTATTCTGCCTAAAACACTCCAGTGGAAATATTTAAGGGGCTTTGGATAACAATTCCGTCATAATGTTGCATCAAATCTTAAAATTGTTTGAGAAATGGGTATGGTATTTTTGGATCATCTGTCCCTGAGGCATAAAGTGATGACATTAAGTACACGTTTAGTCTCAGGAGCCACTGTACTGCCTTTTGGACAGTGAGAGGATCGTAAACCAGCACTCAGACTGCTGAAGTGTCAAAACTCTATAAATATTTTTGAATGAAAAAATGCACTGCGTGCTACTGACCTTGGAGTTGAGGAAGATGAAGTAGAGCTGTATGAAGGTGAAGGCCAGGTGAAGGACGGGTCGCACGGCCTCCGTGACCTTGACACAGGGCGAGGTCAGCTCGAACTCGAACAGCTCCCCGAACATGAGGCCCTCGTGGATCAACGACCCGATGCCGAATGCTGGAAAATACAACATGGATTTTAGATTAAGGGAGTGAAACTAAGGATTCTTTCATTGTCTAGAGGGTGTTCTATGTTAAAGTATGGAAGGTCTATTGATAAGGTTTCATGATGGGTTTACTTTTTAAACTGTAAATTGTACCTGCATCACTAACATTTTACACGGGAACATGACTATATGTAGATCTAACTATCCCGGTATGTATTCTATTGTTTTAATGTTATCACCAGATAAGCCAGTTCCGAGTGATGAAACAGTAGGAAAAATAGGAAACGCTCTTCCTTCTTATTTTCCTAGATGCAACCAGGAGGGAAATATCAATAAGGAATAGAATCTTGACATTGGATTTACCCCTCAATACCTTAAAACCTAAACAAAGACTCAAAGACAGACATTAAAATGATGTAGGAAAAATCAATCAGGCAATCCAAAATTACTGAATAGTAGGAAATCCTAGAAGAGTAGGAATAATGGGAACACTGTATTACTTCAGGTTGAAAGGCGATGGCTGTCTAAAGAATATCCTGTCCACAAAGCTTCCTCTTTCATGACTTTCCATATCGCTATCAGAGAGAGGAATCAACAAAAATACATCTGAAGAATGATTTAACACACAACTATCAGGGGAGAAGACACTAATGATAACACTAGGCATACAGCAGCAGCTTTGGTACTGATTAGTTTTCCCTCCCTTTGTCATATTTCTGAAGTGACTTCCGCGTACTGGTCAGAATGGTCTATATGAGTCTGTACTTACAACTCGTTTAGAGAAAAACACATTTTTTTTGTGGCAAAGAGATTGTATCGGATTAAACCAGACGGAAGATTAAGTCAGGCGGCAGCTGTTCTATGTCAGGAAAATTGTGATTGTATTTTTGCAACGTCAGCACTTTAAAGCAAACCACAACGCAAATCAGTTACATATTGTCAAATAAAATTTTCAGTGAACTTTGTTTGTTGACAAACCATGTATGATCATGCTTCATCTGATAACAGAATGGTATGCAAAATTCTTTTCAAAAACAGATTTAGACTGTCATGAATACTCATTTTCTGACTTGTTTTGGTCTGTTGTGTGGTCCACACAAATACCTAGATTGTTTACCCAAAAACTGATGATGTCATCAAAATGTCATTTCCGGAATCCCCCCTGCATTTTCTCTCTGCTAGCAGAGTCTCTAATGAGTATTATTTTTGGTGGAGAATGATGTGGGAATTGAGAGGAGGCAAACATGGTTGAGCCTGGCTTAGTACAGAAAGGAAAGGGGAGGAATTGACCTATTGACCCTGATGATGACATCACTGATTATGGGGCAGTTGGGTCACGTGGGGGGATTCCCCAACAAGTTGATTGCAGACCAGAAAACAAAAACAAACAGATCCTCTTTCCAAAGATCATAATTATCAGACTTCTAGCCACCAATATTTGATTTTAACTGGCAATATGATTTATATGAGTGTAGTTGAAGATGTCAGGATTGATTTTGAAAATTTAAAAAATTTACTAAATTTTGATAATTTTGCATTGTGGTTTGCTTTAAGTTTCATTCTGGAATCATGAAAGGCCGCCACCATTGATTTATATCAATGCAGAATACTACCAGATAGGGCTATTCATAGAATATTAGACTGTAAATGAAACATTCATATCGAGGATGACCAAAGAACAATGAAAAGGCTTATTTCTTGGCGCTCTGATTTGCTTTTATTCCAGGCGAGTTATATTGGACGGTTATATTCGTGTTAGCTTTGCAGGCGTGGCCGAGTTGGTTGCGGGGGTGGGAGGCAAACTTCAGAAGTGTGGAGGACAGCAGGTGAGTGGAAATGTGTGGGTGTATTGTATTGGTACAGTGGGTTTAGGGGGCGCCAAATGTAGATCATATATTCACTATCTGATTGGCACTCAATGACTCCAGGGACAAGTGTTTTATACGTGAATCTGGTATCAGTGTTAGGTCATAACATGTTGAAAAAATGATGTCAGTAAATTCAAAAGTATCTCGGGGAGAATTCAGCTACAAATTTATTACCCACTTTGGGACTGGATGCAAAAGATCTATACGCATGTTGCATATGTGTGCCACGTCTTTTCACCGAAGGACGCCACGCACTCTCGCGTAATTTGGCTGTGTTTTTATTTCAAAAGCGATATAACAAGCCCAAAGTAATGCTCAAGTGCCTAATGTCTCTTTTTACAAAATATTCATTCAAGCAAATCTTATGTTTTGAAAATTTCAAAAGTTCATAAAGTTTTGCAAAAGCCAGACTTTGTACCACAATCACAAAATATAGTGACTTTTCCTAATATTGCAGATCACACTTGGCATCCCAGTGCAGCTGGTCGAAGGAGCACTTGATGTCGCGCCCACACTGCCTGAACATATTGTGCCCAGTTGTCGAGCTCACAGCTCGCCCTGCAGACCCCGAGTCGCTCATCAGAGGGCGCGCATATCAGTGAGCTGCTCCCCTCTCATCTCAGCCCCCTCTCCGTCTCCTCATTATCTCCTCCCCCTCTGAGCCTCTCTTTGTGCCCCCGCCAACCCGCATGATATTGTCATCTATCTGACCGACACCGCTTTGATGTAATTGGCGGGATGAATTCCACCGGAGCACGTCGTGAGCGGGCTCAGAGCCGCTCGCGAGCAACAACAGGTCTGGTGCCAAGCGGGGTCCACTTTGTTCTCTGTACTCCCTGATATTAAACAACCAAAGGGTAACTGGGAGCGATCGCCACAACTGTGTGACTAGGGAGAGCCGGCTGGGGACTTGTCTGCTGGAGGAACTGGTGTCAAGACCTGATAAGGTCATTCTGAGACGGGTGAGTCATCATTAAGTAAATACTTGCTGCTGATTTGGTCTAGCTTTTCTTAATATTTGGGGACCTTTTAGTAACACTTCTTTGCGCCATTACAAGGCGGTTTTTCTGTTTATATAATCTTTTCTAGAAGTTCAACCACTTACCCTTGATGCATAAGTAGTCAGCGAAAAGCTTCAAAATTTGGGTTTGAAGAAAAAGAAGCTATTCTTGAAAACTATATGATGCTGTAATACGGTTCATTCTCTATCTTTGGACACACTGATAATGATCACCATTTAGTTGTTGTGATGCAAAAATAAAGTTCCTTGTCACGCCACACAATGTCAAATGAATTTTTACAGTAAACGCCTATACAGGGAGCTGTCTCGATATTCACGGCAATTCGTGATTATGCAAGTAGTATAAGGAAATTGGGAATTGAATCTTGTCGTAAACATGACAAAGCACTGTCTATTTACGTCGCATAGCCAGGACTATATACAATGCAATTGAGAAATCATGGAAATATTCGAGGCTTTATGGTTGTTATCGCTTTTAGAATTATAATTTCATGATTGACTTGTTACCTTGTTTAGAGCGTCTCAGTTTGTATTTAGGATAAGTTTCACAACTATCTGAATCGAGTCAATTCGAAGGTCAGAGTGCACAAGCTTTATTTTGTTAAGGACATTTTTGTGACCTGATTCCCTGATTCAGACCAAGGTTCAGAAGATTGCAGACGTACCAGTAGATCTCGACAGTAGATCTAATAGGCATATTGCAACTCACATTATATGAATTTTCATGTTTAAATCGGAATCGATGTAAGACCTTTATAAAACCTCTTGCTAGAAAATTGTCAGGTTTAAGACCAAATTAAGAGTGTTGTTCGAATTAGTCCGAGGATCAAAGATTATAGTGAAAACGATACCTAGATAGGCCAATTACTTACATCTTTGTCAAACTGGACGTGGGCCTAATGGTACTAAACCAGCAAACACAGATAACATCCCGACCACTGCAGCGCCACCTATGAAGTAGTGCCTGTTTACCACTGACGGCAACATCCGTCTTATTCCCCATGACAGACATTTCTTATTACAGACTCCCCATCCCTTACCGAATCAGCATGCTCAGATGACCCTTATTTCTCTGATCACCCCCGATAATTTCCCTCATTTCCGCACAAAGAAATATGAAAGAAACAGAAACTACAGAGAGGAGACTGGGAGCGGGTTCTACAATGGGTCTGTTAATTAGCCCTAGGTTGGGGATCGGCAGCTCCTCAGTCCTCCCTCTACGTCACATCAAAGACGCCTTGTCATTGGCTGGTTCCAGACCGAGGCTGGGGCTATTACGTCATCCTCCCACAATGCCCCATCCATCATGGCGGACACTGCGCAGTCAATTTGTAGGAAGGCGCGGACACCGTGGGTTGGGGCTGAGTCTAAGGAGATTGTAGTTAATTCTGTACTCTTTCCCTCTCTTATCATTTTGCTTAGTCACCTGCGCATGCGCACGGCCGTTTATAATGAAGACACATAAAAACTCTACAGTCACTTAGTGCACGGGGTGGGCTCCAGAGAGGGGCCTCCAACACCCCGTTACATGTTGGAATCTCAAACAGGAAATATTGGTCCTGAGAAAGAAAACATGTACTCTATCGGGCCTATCATGCGATTCTTTCGTTGCAATATATACTGGATATAACCGATGAATCTTTTTGATTATCTACGGGCGATATAAATCATTAACATTCATACGTATTTCCATAGAGATACATCATGTATGTCTATGGTATTTCCTATGACGAAAGAACTGGACTCTAAATACAAAAAAAGTTGTCAAAACTACCATAAAAACTCCATCAATTTCTACATTCCAGTAAGCAAATAAGGACATGTAGAAAACTACAATGTCGCCCGTTAGACTGAATGGTCTAGACCCCCGGTGAAGTATAGTCTCGCGATTTCTTCTCAAAGATGTACGGAGATGGAGGGTACTTAACGTAAGTGCACGAGATTAGCTGGAGTTTGGAAAGATATCCTTCTTAATCTACGTCCCTGTTTATGTCGACACAGCTTTTTTTGGGGGATGAAAAAAGTAAACAGTTTAACAATGACGGATGGGCCTACAAACAAGTTGGAAAAACATCACTCATAGAAACGGATTTTACTAGAAATTGAATAAAATATACTCTAATGGATTTCAATATATTCCTGAAGCATTATTATACAATGTGCAGTCTGGGAAACTAATATGAGTCAGTGGGAGGGGGCGGAGATGCTCGGAACGGAGATTACGAACATATCAAAATTGATAAGCTATGATTGTAAGCAATGACGTCAACAAGTTGGCCGATTGAGGGGATTGAAAGGATTGATCATTTGATGAAATGAGAATTTCGCCCGATTGGAATTAAAGCAGGAAGCTAAGCCTAAGAAGAGATATTAATGAATAAAATATTTTGATGGTAGGTCCGAAAAAATGACACTATAGTGACAATTTCACAAATCATTTTAATCTTTGAATCTGTCTGACAGCACCGGAGAACTTATTGACAGTGTGACGCCTATGTTTTAACATTGAATGGTAATGATTCAGACAGTGACAGTGACTTAGGCCTAGACATATTGGAACACAGATTTAATGTTTTGATGGAAGGTCTGAAAAAATGACACTATAGTGTCAATTACTCCAATCTTTTAATCTTTGGATCATAAATAATTGCTTTTGGAGCCACCATAAATAATACATTGACAGTGTCGGAGGGGGCTTAGGCCTATCTGAGTCCAGTCATTTTTTCATACCATCTGTAAAATATTCATACAAATGTATCCAGGCCTAAAATAATCAGACCATTTGATATTTAGGACCCTCACATATATGAGAACATAGATATATACATGAATTTCATTTTGATAGGCCTAATAAGGTCTAAATAATTATTTTTCAAATTGCCAGTGTCCGACCAATGCGTGTTAGGCCCCTAGCCGAGTTTAGGCCTAGATTTCAAATGCTTGAAAAAAGATATAAACTAACCGTTAAGGCCTGGAGTCCTCAATGCGTTTCAATGCGTATATCCTCCACAATTGATGCGTTTAATGTCATCCTGGTTTCCTGATTTCAATGTATCGGTGCAGGCGTGCTAGGAGAGAGAACCCGGCCGGGTTGAAGCCATGTTGACGCCTACTCAAAGGATAGGCCTAATAAGGTCTAGATAATTATTTTTCAAATTGCCAGTGTCCGACCCAACGCCCGAGTTCAATGGCATTGTAGGCCTAAGAGTGTACCATCTGTAAAATATTATTGCAAGCCACAATTGATGCGTTAGTGTAAATTATATCCTGGTTTCCTGAGTTCAATGTATCGGTGCAGGGAGAGAACCCGGCCATGTTGACGGTCTGACGGCAGTGACAGAGTGCCTCCACGTGTCCGATTGATCCAATGTTTTCCCTTCGATACGAACGCATGGTTCCCGCATGAGTTGTCAATGCGTTGTATGCGTTTAAGGGTGACCATTCGTCCAGAATATATATATTGAAAGCATCAGATACCGCCGTAATCCAGGCGGAGAAGGCGCAGCCCCCGCAACAACCAACCGTCCCCGCCCGCCTCGCGGGGCGGTCTGACAGTGTGACCGGGGGAGGCGAAGAAATTGCAAGAAAATGGCGCAATGCATTTACGCGTTTAGACGCATTATTTCGCATTATTTTCGATTCTGGGACATTGGGAGGCTTAGCTATGGGTCGAAATCTATCTGTGGATACCAATAACTAAAGTCAGAATGACCGATTTCATGGTGAAATAGGCATGCAAATTTGTTGAATATTCAGATATTGACCCAGTTCCCTTCCTGCCCGATCGAAAGCGAGGCTGGTGGGCGTAACTTGACCCGGTTAACACGGAGTCGTGTGACGAGCGGATTTCTGGTATTATTTGGTCAGATATCGATATAAATGGTCAAGTAATGGTGTTATGGGACCTCAAACATCATGTACGATCCATATGAGATAGGAAATCGATCAATTCTATCGGATTCTATATGTTTTCTGAGGTGAGTACGGCCATCACCTGTCACGTGACGAGCGGGCCCGCAGGTTTTCGGAGGTTATGCCAGGTTTTGCACTCGCATTTTGCCAATGGCGCGTCTCACTACGACCGTTTTACCGGAAGCATCGGTAAATAAGACATGGGTAGCTGGTCCCCGCAATGATAGAAGCATAGAGGAATTCATATGTAAGCTAAGCAGGCACCAGTATTATGTTAATTTTCTGGATGTTCTCGGCGAGACTGTCAAATCCCACCCATTCCAGTTTATTGCTTGTCGTCGTACGCTCAGGTCCGAGCGCTGTCCTTTAGAGAATTCCGCCTGATACGCTTTGATTTGCTTTCATACTCCTTTGATCGCTTTGGTTTCCAATGGCGAAAAATAAGACAATATAAGTATCGTCTTTCAACAGTGGTTCAAATTCTCCCTACCACGGACAGCTCATTCCCTATATTATTACCTGCAGACTAGCATATATCAAGATGGCTTCTGGGAAATATGTCAACAACTCACAAGGCTTAAACATATATCCTAAATCCTTGCATAATTCGTTGTTTGATAATATTTTGATGGAAAACAAGCATTGGATAATTTCTCAGTTTCTATCAATACGTACATTTGATATATCAAGATATTTGAAAATGTTTTCATTGGAGTACGATATACAGCAAATATTTGTTATCTTTTCTATTATTTCCGATTTGATTTTATCCGCAATGTTTATCAAAATATACCTGCAGGTGGTCACCATTCTGTAAATCAGCTATCTGTAGTAGGGAGAATTACGGAATTTCTTACCCCGTCACAAGATTTCTGGAAGTGGGATACAGAATAAGCAGTTCGCCTTAATACAATCAGGAAATCCCCAAGCAGGCAACAGGAAATTCCCAATATTTTGGTCCTAAATTACCTGTATATTTCTTAATAAAATTATTGTTGCTACGGTACTATCTCTATTTCCCCTGTTCCGCAGATACGCTGTTAGGTTGGAGTATAAAAAGCGATTTTGACACATGTCATATATGTGATATACCAAGCAAAAACATTAAAAAGAAGATCAAAGCAAACACTACTGCCATCCTTTCCCCCAGGGGGGAATCCAGCAAGCAGTCTCACATACAGCTTGTCGGGTCAGACTGAGCGATCAATATATTCTCTTTTTTCTATTTTGTTCCCCCTTTTTCCTCTTTGTGCGAGTAATTTTATTGTTGCACCCAAACCATGTCACGAGCATCCATCAAACTACTCTTTTTGAGGATTCAGTACACTTTTTGTTGTTTTCAATCTTTTTCCACCCGTTGAATTCAGATGCGTATATCGATCCACATGGCTGAAACTGTCAGTCGGTCGCTTTATCTCTTTTTGGTAAAAACGAGGGTGATAAATTGGTAAACTATCTTTAAATCAAATAAATGAGGGTTTGACTGATCTGTGCAACTCTCCATACTAGGTACCTAACGGACAAAAAAAAATCATGCGGATTTTTTTTTTTTAATGTTTATTGTAATGAGACACTTTCTCTATTGATTTATTTTTGCCTGCAACATTTCAGCATGGACAAGATTGCAGATTTAAGAAGAAAAAGAGTAATTCTAAAAATATACATTGTTATTGGTCACCACCGTTTCATAAAGAAAGAAGTTATGTTTGGGTCAGGCAATGCTTTGTCAGCGTAAGAGGTCCCTTATAACGTAACGTATTGAAACGCATTTACTTTCGCATTGTCATATTTTGGGGTAATTCGTGTTTGTACAACATCCACGGAAATATGTACACGGCAGAAATATTTAAGTACCACAAACCTGCGTAGAATTTTCTTGCTATATGGAACAAATGATAACAGCTAAAGCTAACAATTAAAAAGGAGGATTGAAGAATAATGATTCATACATGGTTATGTCAAATATGGTAATTTTTCCTGTTAATATCTGACTGTAAATAAGTATTCTGTATTGTCTATCCTTATCCAAGTGAGGCCTGGTACAAAGGATGTGAATCTTCACACGTTTTGTTGACATTGACCGAGTCAGAAATAGTTGAGCTAATCAATAATTGAAACTCAAGGCGTTATGAGAAAGCCCAAGACCAGGTCCTTGCCAATAAAGGTTGCCACAAGTGTTAGAATATTCTAACCGCCATGGATACAAGTCATAAAATGGGCATCAGAAACAAGGTGGAAACAAAGGCTGAAAGCTGAACAGAACCAAAAATAATTAACCTATTCATGACAGAATAATACTTTTGAATGAGACAGAACAATTACAAAGAAAAGCGTATCCTTTTGTAATGAAATATTCAAATCCTGTAGTGAAAGGTTTTCTTCTTTTTTTTTTCAGAAGATGATTCTTATAGCCTTGAATTAAAATATTGTTTTAAAGAATCAGGAGTAAATATATTAATAGAAATTGTATTCATGAGTCGGCAGAAACTCTAAGGGTTAAGCCATTGTCTGTATCCTACCTATTCTTCTTTCATAACTAAAAACAAATGTCAAGACGATTGGTTTTGTAATGGGCACTGGAAATTTGACTGAGAAATCTCAACATGCGTCATTGTCTGTTCTCTTATCCATCTCCTTATATTACAATTCAGTGACTGGTATTGTAGTATGGACAAGTTCTGGTGGGGAAAGGAGGACTCTTACTAAACATATTCCACTTTTGTTTTAATTGACGTCAATAACAAGACCAAACGTCGGGTCTGAAGATCTAGGGTCTATTGATCAAAATGTCTTATTCGGTATCAAAGGGGGCTTTGATACCCATGAGGCGGCGGACTTTAGGGCATAACCAAATCATGTAATACATCCTAGGAAGGAAAAGAGATTTAGATGAATGCCGTCATACGAAAACAAAGAAAAGATAAATACATGCAAAAGGAAAAACGAAAAAATAAATCAAAGTAAAGTCATCAAATCCTCACGAGAGAACACCGCAAACAATACCAAATGTATCCACTGTTAAAAAGTATAATCGACACTAGGGGGAACCACTTACGACACTAGGGGGCGTTACTGTATCAACATACCTACTGTATTTGAAAACCGCACTAGGGGGCGTTACTACTAGTTGAACGTATAGATTCAATGGTAGGATTTTAAATGTAGACTTCTAGTTCGAAGTTGTCTGAAACAGTTTTCCTACCTATTTATTTTCATGAATTCATCACGCGCAGAGAAATTTGATTGTACTTTTTTTTGCTATCAAAAAATATATTCGATGAAGAAAGTTATTCGAAAAATAGACTATTATTTTTATGTCCTTACTTTCTGATATCTGTTACGTTTGTATCTGAAGTAGAAATGAATTCCATGAGTTGCAATAATTTTTAAAGTTAAAATTCATACGGAAATGAAACAAAAATTCATTTTGCTGAACAATAGCTTTATTTTGAATATCCAACTCCAAGAACTGCGTGTACAAAAAACTGTCTTCAGTAAACTTTGATGTTTCACATCAATGAGTTTCTATACTAGATACCACGAAGACTTTGATGTTTTACATCTATGAGCTTCTATATGAGATACAACGAACAAGTGTTCATACCCGCCTTTCATTTTATGAAAAGTAAAATAAGTCCTCCTTCATGCAACTCTCGACTTTTTGTCCCGCTTTATCATGAAAAGCTATACTACTGCAAACACATCAAACTCCCAACAGGTAAGTCAAAACAATCGAGACAGTAGCACCAACAATGGCTTATTTGTTACATCTGAACTCATAGATTATATAAGTCTGCAAACCTGCAATGTTTAACTCCTTCAGTATGTTGGTCACTCTCCAAGTTAGATAAAGTCTTCTCAAGATTAATATGTTTGAGTCTGGTATGTGTCCTCTACAGTGAAGAAAGCTCAGTATGAGTATCAGTTACAAAAAGTAATATCGGTTTCAGTTTTTTTTGGTTTTTTTTACCAGGTACATTGTTCTACCTCTGCCGTGTATATAATACACTCTCACGTTACATAATTATGCTCAAACTGTTACTTGCATGCGTAACTTACATACCATGTTACCGGCACAGAAACAGTTACAATATCTAGAAGGCATGCGTAACTTACATGCCATGTCAATACCGTCTGAAAAGCAAAGCAAACAAAAAAACTTGGACGAATATCAAATCTGTCATACTACCTCGCCATTTTGTGGCAGCATTGTATCAAATGTTATAAAATAAATCTCTGAGCTCAATGAGGTGAAACGTCTCAGGTCAGATCTCTTTCTTTTTTCTCCCTAAATCTAAAAATATGAAAAATGTCTGAAACATGACATGGACTGAAGAACAAAGAACCGAACTGGAAAACAATGTCCTTTAAAAAAATGTGAAAGACAGGCAAAATGGTGGAAACTTGAGGGAAAGATAACGGCCCTCACACAAACTGTTCACACAAACTTCTTAAAGTTGAGGGCAAGATAATGACCCTCACACATGAACTGTTCACTCAGTTTCTGCTTCGTCCGCATTGTCAGTCTTAGAGTCGAGAAGACTTTCATCGAGAGCCTCATCCCCTCCGTCGTCCATGTCCTCCTCTTCATTGCCATAGAGGGTGCCCAGGTGGAGATCTTCGTCCCCGTTACCAAATGCCATATCGTTCTCAGCTGAGTCAGTTGGCATCTCTGGGTTCTCGTTGATCTCCTCGTCTTGAGCGGAGACGTTCTCGACCTGCTCAGAGAAATCGAGACGTGTTGAGACGTTGCTCTTGTGGGGCTGCCTATTTGGGCTACCGTATGAGCGAGGTGTACCACTTGAGGGCCCTGATGGGTCATGACCGGACCCCCTGTATGGATGATCAGCTGAACCGGACGCTGCACTAGGTGGACGGTTCTGTCCGACGTTGTGACTTGGGGTTTGATTCATCAGACGGGCAGCAGCCTTTGGTGAAATCTTGATGTTGCGCATCTGAGTGATTTTCTGACCTTTGATGTTCACAATGGCACTGAATGGAAGGTAGTTGATGACGTGGCGCACAGTCACCGGTTCACGTCCGTCCAGAACGTCAGTCAGGTAGTACCTGTCAATTGTAAGGCGTTCAGACACTTTACCGTTGACCACATCGAAGATGAGGATCTTGTAACGCTCGGACTCTTCAACACCTAGGACCCGGATGAACTCCTCGAGATCCTTAGGGGGTTCAATCTGTTAAAAAAAACAGTAAAGGAAAAATATTTTTAAAAAAAAGGAAAAATTGAATTTTGTGCACACCATTTTATATCAAATTGGTTACTACGATTTAATCCTAAAATTGGTAATTTATTATTATTGCCCTTTCAAGCATTTAAATTCAATAACTATATTAGATATTAAAGCTCAGCCATTAACTGTAAAGAACTTCTTTCTCATCCTGAATGATACCAATATAGATATCAAGAGGCTTTTCAAATCGAGATTACATAAGCTTCTACAAAATAATTCCAGAAGTTAAATTCAGCCACGGTTATTTAATCACTACTTCTCAGCTACTTTCTAGATGCGTTTCAAGAAAAACCTGTATTGGAAATTAATTCAAGAAAATAATTTAAAGAATGCAAAGGTACTTACAATGACTTGATCAGCATGGTTCACGTTCAGGTCACAGGCTCGCTTGTTGTTCTTAGCATACTGGAGGTTGGCATCGATGAGAGTGATCTGCATCCCCAGCTCGATGTCGCACTTGTTAGCAGCTGTGCCCCAAAGGCTGCTCTTTATCTCGCCTGTAGAATCCTTCAAGGTCACACTCTTAACGAGACGGTCCTTCAGTTTCCCGACCACCCTTGACTTCTCAGTCTGAAATGTAATACAAAATTGCTAGTTGTATGTTGCTAAAATATACCAAATATGACAGCTGAAAAAAATAAGATTATCCACGAATTCTGGAAATTTCCGATCAG
The DNA here is from genome assembly GCA_936440205.1 of Lepidonotus clava. Lineage (NCBI taxonomy): Eukaryota > Metazoa > Annelida > Polychaeta > Phyllodocida > Polynoidae > Lepidonotus > Lepidonotus clava. Next base: position 40,807,535 of record OW387142.1, on the reverse strand, counting down.
TTTGAAAATTTTAAATAAACTTGATTACTTTCTAGGAACAAAATTCATTTGATCTTTACTTATAAATTTTAATTCGACTTGATTCCTTTCTAGGAACAAAAATGGTTTTAATTTTAGGTTATAAATCTTAATTCAAATATTTAACAACTTGTTCCTGTATGAATGTAATTTGAACATCTTCTATATTTTCATAATTTGGACATCAGTTAATTGGAATAATCAAATTCTAAAACTTACCGTGGTCACTTTACCAGTCACAGATACCAGCTGACCTTTCTCTGAACGGAGAGCTCTACGGATGGGCACGATAGGGTTTTGTGGAGCACAGTAGAGCACCTGCCCACGATTAACCAGCTCAGGAACGAGGATGACCGGCACAGAGCTGCAAACGCAGTAACATGTGGTTATTTATTTTTCCCAAAAAATATATTTCCCTTCAATGAATCATGTATAATTATTATTTGAAAGAAATCTCTAATCTCCTTTTGCATGTAAAATACCTGGAATAATGGATGCAAACTGTTTCATATCCTGACATTAAAAACACAAATGTAGACTATTGATTTTCATGAAAAGTTCTATTGGCATTGAACTATGCCCAGTCATTACTCAGTTTCAAGATATTTCACCAAATATTTACATATTTCGAAAAAAAAAGAACTATATTACAAATCTCGCAATTAAATTCTATATCGTTACAACAATTTAAAGAAATACCGACTTACTGTGAGATGAAGGTGTTTCCATGTATAAGGAAGAAGGTGTCACGCCATCCGAAGTTCCGGATGCGGATAGAGTCGCCCTTGTCAAAAGACACTGGCAGTTGCCTCTTTATATATCCGTACATAACGCCTGTTTCATCTCCTACACAGATCTTTCTACGGATTTCTGAGACCTGGGGATGAACCGCATGGGGTGGTTCAAGTTCAATCACGTAGCATGTTAAGTTCTTACCGACGTCATCTTCGCCCTTCATGGCAAGACATTCGTTCACAGTGATGTCATCCTCAGGTTCCTCCTCTTCTTCGATTGCCCAATAGTACGAGGACTGATTATTTGGCTGAGCTTGAGCGTTAGCTGAGGACTGAGGAAAGCTTTGTGCCTGAGCGTAGCCCAGGTCCAAACTGGTTGGACGTCTAGCGTTGACTTCTTGCAGTGGGACATAGTCAGACTGAACAGGGCTAGAGTGCCGAGGGAATTGTCCACTACCGCATCCACGAGCTTGACCAGTGACTGCTTGTTGACCAGAGTTACCAGAGGATCCCTGATGACCAGTAGAGGTCCTGTTCTGATTACTCTTGGTTGCGTGTGAACGCTTGGAAGGAGTAGCTCCTCGAGATGCTGAAGGTGTGTTTGGCTCATTAGCCCGACGAGATGTACTTGGAGTGTTAGGAGGAACACTCACGTTGGCGTTAAACATGTTGCGGTTCACTTGCGACAGTGGGATATAGTCATTGCTTGCCTGACTTGCTCCGACATTCTGTGGAATAATATTTGACGCAGCTGAACGATTCCATGAAGCAACGTCAGCATAACTGCGGTTCATCTCTGAGTGGTACTGCATACCGTTGTAACTTGTCATAAGTTGACCCATGTGTTCCGGCTGATGAGCGTGTGCGGCCGCCCCTTGAGCTGATGTACCTGCCTGAACAGTTGCGTGTTGACCGTGACCTTGACCTCTGCGGTTGTAAACCTTATTAGCCTGCTTAGCCTTGGAAGCGCCTGCTGTAATAAAAAATCAAAATTCCTTTTTTTAATTTACATTGACATTGACTGACACACTTATATTTGTAATTAATAGGCACGTCCGCAAAAAAAAAAAAATTTCGCTTGAGTGTCTAAAGAAAGAGTTAATTAATCTTTTCAGTCTTTTTAGGAATAATTGCCAAAAATATACACACCTAAAATCATCAGAAAATCACTAACTATCCTGTAACATTAAACTCAGAGAAGAGCCTATTGGAAAACATTGCTAAAATTTGTCAGACACCCAATAATAATAGACTCTTGCGCTGTTTTCTAAGTTCAGACTTTAATTATTAGGCTGTAAAACTATAAAAATCACGTGTTCAAAAATCATTTCTTTGAGGGTTCATTGTGACAGTGACGTAAGCCTAGTTCCTTCATGCCTATTACAAAATAGATTTCCTAATCAATGTATCAATGAAGTATGTCTTGTTCCTTCGTGCCTAAATTAACGTGAAATTTGTAACTACGACTGAACTTTATACAATGCCTGAAAAATGAATTGACGATAAATTCCCGAAACTAAAACTTGTAATTAATAGAAGTCCATAGACTTCATAGACAATGGTATTGATGAGTAAATCCATTGACCTTACAAAGACTCCCGTAAGTTGAGCCTAAACTCCGAGAACCGAGACCCCCCCGCCAAACACAAAAAAATGAACACGTGGCGCTAGATTACACACCGCCGGCAACAAATGGCCGACTCAAAAAACTACAAAAACCAACGAAGTCTCACCAAAATGCTACATTACAAACCTACACGTAGACCCCTGAATAGCACTGAGGGTTAGTTTCAAGATGAACCCAATATAGACATTAGTAAAATCAAGTACGTAGATATCATAGATCGGTACTTACGCTTTGGAGGTCCGACTTGTTTCCGCTTCAGTGGGCGACTGGGCGCAGCTCTTGCAGCGTCCTCCGGTGGCGCGGCTCCGGGATGGATCTTGGTCGGAGATAAATCTTCCACGCCGTCTGTATTATTCATAGAAGTTCCATGGTTCTCGGGGTTTTCATCGATAGAGTTGTGATCCTGGTCGTTCTCGGACATTTTCAATGTTTTTATGGAGTAAAAATCGTTCATAAAGTGTGTAAAGTTCCAATGTTAGTAAAGTATGACGAGCTGCGTCCTGCTTCAGCAGAAACTCTGACGAACTGTGCCGCAGGGACGCCGGTAACGCTTGTGCCGTACTACGCTTTCACTCGCCAACAGAGAACGCGTTAACCAATAATGGTCAAAATCCGCTTGGAGAGTGAGCGTCACCTCGCAGTGGAAAGACACCGGATCTAATTTGCATGATTTATGCGCCTTGTCTCCGGGGACGCGGGGCGTCCCGGGCGAAGATGATGTAAGACGCCGGGACAGTCTCGAAAGTTTGCGACTGACATTGGGCATTTCCAAGAGTGATAGGAAACTTCTAAATAAATTGTCAATGACTGGAAGAGCATAATATCTTTTAGTTCCAGTATTCCATACAAAATCTCATCAAAAATAGTTATGATGTTTAATCTTACGCTACACGTTGTAGAAGCCTAAAGAAGCCTAGACTGAAATAAACTTTAGGCCTAAGTGTGAGCGGGTAAACACATTACAGACTAAAAAAATCGCCCGATTTAAATCGACTCGTTCGATATAATTTAGAATGTAAACTTGAACTTTGCTAAGTTCAAAGGTAAAATGACATACAGATTAGAATTGAAATGTTAAACTTCGATGATAGGACCATGGGACATAGTGTGTTCGAACATGGATAGGTTTAGAGCTGAGACATACATCAATTTTTGTTTGCCTACTTGTGGTATAGTCAGAGTCATTTAGAACCAAACCAAAGGAACTAGCAACTGACTGAAGAAAATATCTGTTTTCAGGCTGAGCTACATCGAAATTAAAGTCACCAACAACCACTGTTTTCTTCCCATCACATGTAGCATTTATATCCTCAAAAAGAGATATTAGAGTTTGCCTCGTTGACTGGGGCTTAACGTACACTAGAACCAAGTGCGAAATATCTATATTTACACTTATTGTAATTATTATAAATTCATATCTAGGTGTTCGAGTTTCTTTCAATACCTGACTTCTTAGGTGATTTTTCAGATAGGCTGCCAAACCGTTGTAGGACCTGCGATTGCTTTCTAGCCTAACACTGTCAAATCGGTAAAGTGTAAAATCATCAATAGAGTAGTCTCTATCATGATCAGATATTTTCAAATGAGTTTCATTTAAAATGATAATATTTGATTCAATGGCAATGTAGTCATTCTTCAGATACTTCCAGTGTCTAGGCAGAGACTGAATGTTTGAACAGTAGACCGAACACCATTCACTTGTATCTTGGAAAGGGTGTGTGATGGGAATGGTTCTTTCCTTCCTAAGTCTTTCCATTTCAGCACCTACTTTTTTATCAGTTAATATTTGAGACTGAAGAAAATTCAGAATGTGCAGCTTAGACAAACTTGGGACACGACTACATGCAACATAGAATGCATTTCTGAAGTTGTAATCGCAAAGAGAGATCGCAACCTCTGGTACCGTGCATCCCTGTGCTTTATGAACAGTTTTTCCAGTGGACTGCTGAACTGGGAACTGTTTTCTTTTTATTGTAACTCTAGATGTTGGTAGTTGAAAATCGCGAGTTGTTGCAAATATCGGAGTCCACTGAGTGTTAATTTGGTCTGTAGTGTAATGCCTATAAATTTTCCTTTGAGCACGACCGATCATTTCATCCTCAAACTCGAACCACAAACAAATTGGATTTGAATAGCCCTGTCTATATTGAATGTACCTAAGTACGCCTGCAGTACCATTAAAGAGACCATCGGCAACATTAACATTAGTATTAACTTCATAGCTTAGGCCGATGCCTAAACATAAAAATTTTGTTGTCCCTGCTCTATTTGGATTAAGTTCTAATTCAGCTTTGGCTGCCTGTATTTTATCTTGTGAAACTATTTGTACTATTGAATCACTAGCTTCGACTGTGGTTTTTTCTCCTTCACATTTAGAGAAACATACACCATTATATGTACGGGCAGCCTCATTCGTAGAAAATAAATGCAAACAGTCAAGGCCGTCTTTCAAAACATCTTTGTGAACAACACGTTCTTGCAAAGTCCTAAAATCCTGCTGTGTTAATTCACCAACTCTCATACGGTTCAGGAGTTCTGCAAACGCATATTCATCTCTCTGACGCATTATCTGTATCAACTCATACAGTTGAAAATATTCGACCCACGAGTTTATGGACAAGCTTGAAAGGCCTGTAGCATTATTTTCAAATATCCATTTTTCGGTTACAGGTGGGAGTTGAAATAAATCACCATAACAAATAACATGAATACCACCGAAAGGTAGTGTATTGCCGAAAATTTCCTGGAGCCTAAGATTTATAAATCTGAAAAAATTGTTGCCAACCATAGATATCTCGTCTATCATTAGAACTTTTGTGCTCATAAATTGGCAGTGAAGAGTATTAAGCCTATCTGCAGGAAGACGTTGGTAAAATTCATATGACTTCGAAGGTTTCACACCGAGGGCTGAGTGAATTGTCTCTCCTTTTATCAAATATGCAGCCTTCCCGGTTATTGCTACCTTCAGAACTGATTTAAGATTTGGTTGATGATCAGGATTGAAATTGTAGTATCTTGAGAGAGCCTGATATATAGTTTGTAGCACGAATGTTTTCCCAGTACCTGCACCACCTGTTATAAAGATATACATTTTATCTTTTTCCGCAGAAGCAACAGACATTACATGGTCAAAGATTTTCCTCTGTCCAGGGTTGAGTTTAATTATATTTTCAGCAAGCTGTTCTGCAGGCCACAATTTATTGATATTGTCATCGTCTACTGTGGCATTAACCGCATGATCAAAACGACCTGTGCGAGATTCCTTTAGTAGGTCTGACGTTACAGGACTAAAAAACTTGCCACCGGATAAGTTTCGGGCACCTTCTGCTAAATCATCAGCTTCAGTGTGGTCACAACCTGGTGCCAAAACAAGATTAGTCACATCATTTGTGAGATTATCATAGAGACCTTCCAATGTTTGTAAACTTTGTTTATTGTAGCTCTTACTGACATCTCGCAAGTTATCAATTTCACAGGCAGACAAATTGTTATACATACTTTTGTATGATGTGACTTCTTCGGAGGTCATAGGCTCTTCCCTCCAGGGATGAAACATCAACAATTTTATACGGTAATACTCTTCTTCTTCACCTGACTTTGACTTAGCCACGTAACTTATGATACGTTTTTTCCCTATGGAATATCGCTTATGAGCATCCAAGTAATATAAAGTATGGATTCTTGTCTCGTGAACCCCAACTCTTTCAGTTTCTATACTTTTCTTTGTTCTCAGGGTTATACGAACTTTACTAATATATTCTGCAAAACACCAACTTTCAAAGTAATCTGGACGATTAGCATAGATATCAAATTTGCTATCAACAAATATGTCCAGGCTATCATCTGCAAGTTTCCTAATATCATTTGGGTTCTTCAGAACCTTGACTCTCCTTTCAGAAACAGATGTATTAATTGAAAGTACATCAACACTTTGGTGTGTGAGATGCATTCCCATTAACACGTAAATGCACTCTTGAACTGATATTTCTGTTGTATTGACGAACACATTTCCTAGTCTTTTTATGGTTTCACGAATAGACTTCTTTTCTTTCTCACACTCCCTCGTTACAGCAGCAAGATTTAGACTAAGACCTCGATTCTCCTTATTGATATAATTAACTATATAGGTTACAACACTATATGGATCCAAACAAAACTGACAGTCTACATTAGCTTTCCAGACATACAGTAAATTTCGCATGTACATGTTCACCCTACACTCACATGGTTTTCTTTTCAAAAACACTTGGTCACGCCTTAAACTTGAACGAACTATATCAACATATTCGTCGAATGTGATATCAAACTTATCCAGGATATCCTCAAGAATGGTATTTTCATCAATATCTTCACTATCCAAATAAGTTTGAATTTCTTTATACGTTTGTTTCTGATCTTCAGTTCGACTAGGATTTGGCTTCAGGATTACAGTATGTTCAAACGGTGGTAAAGGGTAATGGAAACGACAAGTTGGTCTCCCTCCTTTTCTACATGTCTTAGAATGTTTGTGCACCTGATTCTTGATGTAAGGTTCATTTTCTGGTATATCGGGTGTCAATGAACAGGATATATATTTATCTATGTATCGAACCTCTGTGTGATCAGAGTCCTTGTTGTATCTAGGCGCACCTTGACACCATATTATCATATGGACATGAGGACTTCCACGGTGCTGAAACTCAATCCTATAGAAATGGTGAGTGACTTTTCCAAGTGGATGAGGAGGTTTATACAGAATTTGAGTCAAAAAGAAATGAAACCTCCGATCAAAATAGCGTGCACATGTGACTGGATCAGAATTGATTAATCTAGTTTTATCCTGATAGGACATTTCTTCGATTTCCTTATCTGTATAGTTACGCCCATCAACAATTTTACCTAGAGACTGTAACAACTTTTTCCATCTAGTGTCAGCTGCTGATAAAGACAAGAAAAAGGTGGGAATACCCAACTGCCTAATTGTGGCAAATAGTTCCCTTTTTTTTTGCTGGAGGTACTGAGGACTGTTTCTTAACTGGCGATAAAAATAAAAACCATCATCAACATTTGCTATTTTTTCTCTATCACTTTCCTCTCTAACCTGTCTGGCTCGGTACTGACTGTCTTGCTTTATACACCGAAGTGCAAATGTGGCCTTGTCTTTAATAAAGTCTAACTGATACATTTTGTACTTGTAAAATATCAATTCGACTTTCTGAGCTACTCTCCTATCTGCAGTTGTCAGTTCCCAACGAGTTCTTTTCAGGAAAGAAATATTAGATGGGAAAATTTCATCTATTTTCATACCAGCATATATTGTAGGAAAAGACATCTCTTCACCCAATTTATCATACAATAGATGCATTGGTGTTTGACCTTCTGCCGGGGCAACATTTAATGCTCTCACTGGGGGAATTATATCCATCATAGTGTCATGTGTCTCAACAACTTCTGTTTGATCTGCCTCAGAGAAATTATCTTCAACTTCAGATTGATCTTCATCCGACTCATTTTGATGATTCTCATCTATACAAGAAAGTCCTGTGCCAGGATCTATATTTTCATTAACCTGATCGTCATTACTATCATTTTGAACCACATTATTGTCATTTGACAAAGGATTATCTGTCACGAGATCGCCACTGTTTTCTAGTTCCCTGATGGTATCTTGCAACCATGTGGGTGAAACTACTAAGGGACTACTTATGTAATAAGTACTATGGTTTTTCAAATACTGTAGAGCCTTAAGGACTTTCAGTGGCCTAACATTGGCCTCCAAGTATACTCCACGGTAGCACATGCGTCGCTTTAGACGTACTGTTACTGTTCCAGTATCATTTATATGCCGAGGCAACATATGAATGGTCTCACCCATGTCAGTGGGAACATTAATTACATTACCGTGCAAGGATCTCTGTGATCCACTAGGCAAAACCTTTATATGCATAAAGGGTAAACGTAAACATATTAGTCTTTCTTCATGAGGTAATATGTCCAATTCTGGTACATACTTGGGCCAATGAATACCACCAGTTGTATTAAAGGTTGGAGACTGATGTCGTTTTACCTGCGACTTACATGTGCTACAGACAAATATTTCATCACAAAATCTTATTTGTCTGTCATAGGGATAAAAGGATTCAAGTTTGTTACCACGAATAAAAGAACCCTGTTCTGAGAAACATAACTTTGTGCAAAAATGACAGGAGTTATTTACAGAATCGTCAAGAACATCAATCTTTCGCTGTGAAACAGGTGCATGATCAAAAGTATCTTCAAAGTCAATTACATCATCAACAAAATTGAACTGTCTTAATGGAGGACTTGAGGTAGAATCTTCTATTTCTGACATCGCTTCAGTCTGGTTATCAACATCAATATCTAATGTATTTGAAGCATGTTGTGTATTCTGAGAAAGGTCGCAATCAACATCAGAAACATTTACTTCCAAATCACTATCCTGAGTAGGTATGTTTGTAACTCCTTCGTCTGACATTCCAGGTGATGAAGAATGTAAATCATTTTCATTCTGAGATAAACCATTGTAACTCTCTCTATCGTGTTGTTCAATATCAGAACTTGATTGGCAAGGATTACCAAAGTGATTGTTATTTTCAAAAAGGTTGGTAGGGAATGAATGGAGTTTCGGTGATTGACTCTTACGCTTTCTTTCTCTATACTTTCTAGTCCGCATTTTAGAAGTAGCTGGCTGAGGAGTAACAAATAAATTAGTCTTGACACTGTCAGGACTCTTTTGTCTATTCCTGTAAGCTCTGACTCGTTTTGCTACTGGCGTTTCAGATAACACTTTATGCCGCCTTAGATCAACAAACTCTTCAGCTTTCTCTTTCGCTAAGTTCTTTCTACGCCTATACTCACGCTGCCTAACAGCTGCAGGAGTCATAGACAGTTCCTTCTCTTTAACTGACATTGAAGTTTCACTTCTGGAATCGAATCCACGCTTTGCATTTGAATCCTGAGAGGCGTCAGTAAGCGTCTGTAAGTCATCACTATCTACTACAGAACTCTGACATGAAACATCTGAAACTCGACAGGCCTTTCTAGTTTTCTTCGATGCTTTTGTACTATTAACATCAGAACCACTGTCCTGGTTTAAGAGTTTTCTTTTTCCTTTGAAATTTTCAGATGTTTTCTTTTTCTGCTGTTGGGGAGCTACTGGAGAAAAGGTTCCATCTGGCCGCTGCTTCGATTGTATGACCCACTGATTCTCTAATTTCACTAGAGTTAGGACCATTCCGTGTGGTGCTTTCACCTGATTATGCAAGCCTTCGATCTGATATTTATCGCATTTTGATATCTTGAAACGATTAACAGTTTTCAGCAAAACCCAAGAATTTCCTTTTTTTCTAAGTTTAATTTTGGGTACTGTTCTGTGTGACTTGTTGGGAGTACTAGGAGCAGATGTACACGATTCACTACAATTTTCAGGACATGTTGTTTCTGATTCACTCTCTTGCGTGGAAATGTTCACAGTCTGTGAATTTGATTGACATTGAAAGTTGGTGATATCCTTCAGTGGAACTGATTTTTTCTGTTTTTTAACATTTGTAGTTTTTGGGTGGGAATGACTGACAGATTTTCTTTTTTTGGAATTTCCTAACCTTTGACTAGATCCGCTAGAATCAAGTTGGAATAAATCAGCCTCATACTGGTTCACAACAGTAGCTGATTTCCGCCGAAAGTGAGAACGCACTTGAAAGCCGTCTTTTGCGTGACTCAATTCAGTTTCTACTCTGAGAGGGTACACTTCATACTGTTCGTTGTTGTTTGATTTGAAATACAGAAATATGTAATTCAAAAGCTCGTTGTAGTCTAAGAACCGCATAATAGAACTCTTTCCATCTGCGCTTTTTCTAGCATTTTTGTCTTTCTTATGTGAATCAAAAAGATAATAAATGCCATTGACAAACTTGACCATGACTGTCATGCCTTTACATATCACAAAACATTGCACGTAGGTACAAAAGACGTTCGTGAGATGAAAGGTTAATTTGCGGTGTTCCTGTATGAAACCATAACGCACTTGGCCTAAGGACAGTCTAAATCGCTTTCCTGCAAAAGTCACGGAATTTGGAATTTCTTCAGCTGAAAGAAGCTCTTGCTCATAGAAAGAACTAGCTTCCTCGTAAATGCGGTTACCCATGTCTAAAATTCTGTCTACGTCAGAAGAATGCATCAGGACAGGATCTCTATCATGTGACCTAATTGCAAAGGCAAGTGACATGGCAGTACACTGCTTCCCGGCTGAGGAACAATAAATGGTGTGACTCTGTGAACGCGAGCCTAAAGTGATACTAGTAGACCGATTCATTTTGAACGTGTCAATGGATGCCATTTCTCTGACTGTTTTGAGCTCAACTTTGAAGTTAAACCTGAACAGAGATATCGACTATGCTGACGGTTTTCAATGTATTATGGTAACAGTGTTCGTAAAGCAGTAAAGTTTCAGTGTGTGAGATTGAGTTGGGACATAAAACTTCCGACCGAATGATGAGGTGTGGACCGTACATCGAACACGGTGCGAGTGACAGCGCTTCAAATTGAGCGCCAAAATGAATGTGTGCGAAGAGGGAGGGAGGGGGGTGGAGGGTACCGAGTGACGAAGAGTTATTTTTAGATTGCCGTTACCGGGCGTACAGCGTAAGCCTAAACCGGGTAGAGTTTCTCATGAATAGGCCTAAATGGTTCTATGACCGACCGGAGATGATTGACACACAAAATTTGTAGACTGGAATTAAGTAACAATAGATGTAATGTGTGCCATTCTTAAAACATGTTGAGTTCTTGATGACCGTGCATATAATGGTTTCGTTACATCCCTAGCAATGGGCTAACTGTGCGGTCGGTCGAAACTCCGAATGTCCGCCATTTTGAATTTTTCCGTGTTCGTGTCAGCCGTCAGCATATGATTATGGCACCAAGTTTAAACATAACACTACACTATGGACATAAGTTTTACATGCATGTTACCTACTAATTAAAATCTACCGAAACCCTGAAAGTCTTATGATATAGATTTGGATGACTTCGTCGCCGCCATGTTTGAATCGTAATGGCGCCAAAATCAAAATTGTAAGACATCTTCATATGATTATGGCACCAAGTTTAAACATAACAATACACTATGGACATAGGTTTCAAATGCACGTTACCTACTAATTGAAATCTACCGACACCCTGAAAGTCTTATAAGATAGATTTTGATGACTTCGTCGCCGCCATGTTTGAATCATAATGGCGCCAAACTCAAACTTGAGAATACAATATGAAGAACGCTCTCAAGTTTGATATACCTAAATTTTATGTATAAGATGACTTCAGGGACCTTATTGGGACTCTAGCTAGACCGTACTGATAAAGCATTCATGACCTACGTGAGATAGTCAGAGCAAACAACAGTGTGTTACACATAAACGCGTCACCGATCCTCGTATATGACGAAAGGGGAATTCGGCGGCTAAGATCTTAAGGTGACCTAGGCCTTGATTTGAACTTAAAGCCATAGCCGCCTCATAATTATTAGGCTATCAGCTTAAACAAATGCATCCTTATCCTTCTGTTTCCCTTCTCTATTTTTTCAAAATCTACAATATACATACCACTTGCAACTAAAGCCTATATTCCACGTGCTTTAGGCAAACTAACCAGAGGCAAAACGGCAAAAAAAGCCAACCTCTACTGTGAAATAGGTTATTTGTTTTTGTATCCCACTTCCACAATCACGTTAGGGGGATAAGGGTAACAAGAGGTAATTGTCACTGAGCCTACACAAGGTAATCCCAGCTCGTCATTCAGCCCAGGTAATGTCATCTTAATGAGTGGGGGCCCCGGTCGGTGAGAAGGGTCCTCCAGGGGCAGGCGGCCCTCCACCCCTCACACCCACCTACCTCCGTGTTGGTTCTAACGTCCGCCGGGAGGGGTCGTACAAAGGTAGGGGTAATATGAGGCCTAGGTTTTCTTGAATTCATTTCAATTCAATTTCTGATATTTAACTTTGATTTAATTAAAATTACTTGCCATTGCTAGCTAGGGCGCTGCCACCATAACGTCATAAAACACATTGAAAATAGGCGAAACAATTATTACAAATTCCATGTTATCACTTCAAAATACGACTTTTTTTATATATATAATAATTCTAGAATGGGATAGATCTATGAAATTGATGTTTGAAACTCAAACTTGGAAATGCAGAAGTCAAAATCTTTATGATCAGGTGAGCAACTCTCATTTCTTCACTAGAAATTCCCTTTCTACACGCAGGGTATCCGACGTCTGTAGACTACACACTTGTCTTAACCCCAATCAGACTGCTTCCCCACCCCCCTCCCTCATCAGAAAGAGAGATGGGGTGGGCTTAGACAGCAGAAGGCTGGTCCACTGGTCCACAGGTATGTGGTTCGTTTTTTTCATACACCTTCAGCCTCCAAAGTAGAACAAAACAGTCCAGAATCTTTGAAAGGCGTAACTTGGATTCTATGACATTACAACCGATACGAGGTCGTACGGGTTCTACTGCTCGTTTTCAATCTCATCGTGCTTAAAGATACAATCAACATAGTCCTTTTAAATAAGACAAAGATATTCTTTATAGATATGAACGACGTTATCATTGTGAATGTGATCAAGATTGCGAAGTTTATATAGCCGTTGGCTACCGCCTACACAGAAAGTCCCAGCAATCTTCTAATCAACTCAGTGTTTGAGACTAACTTTTTTGGATGTCGGCCATCAGGGCCGATAGTATAAAAAATCTGTCGGCCCTGATAGCTTTCAACCGGCCCTGATTTAAGCTGAAGAATATAAACATAAGTCATATAGAAAATGTTCTTTTTAATGTACAAATACTCATGTAGGCCTATGCATTAAGGGGGGTGTTGATGGGGGGGTCCCAATGAAGCATGTCAAATTTAAGAAATCATCATGTCGCCTGTTCCTATAATTGGGAGGTGGGCCTTAGGCCGCCAACCTTCTCTACACTCTTTTTTGACCAGGTTGATTCAACGCATTTCAATGGGGATTAGAAAAGTTGTTACAATTTTGTGACCAATTTGTTATTCCACTTTTCTCAATAATGCCAGCATTATAATCTTCAAACTATATGTATTTCAGTAGTTCTGTTTCTAGTATATGGTGGTTTGGTTCCAAAATTGTGAAATATTTTGTTGTTTTGTTGTAATTTTAGAGAGAATCCATAATTTTTTTGTCACAAAATTGAAATAGGAAATTCCTATAGTTAAGGAAGTAGGTCATCCCTCTCCAAGCACAGAAAATCATTTTCCCATAGAGATACATTGAGATTGACAAAGAAGGTTCCACTCTCTAACTTCTCACAATCTCCAGGCAGATGTTTAGTATTGAAATGGTATTGCACAATCATGCACAGTTCTTATGCAATTCGCAATTCCTTCTATTTTCGCCCACCTGCTTCGGTACGGCAGTACCCGATAATCTTGTTATTGTAGGAAAGTATCTTGGCAGTGAATGGAAGCTTATGATAAGATATTTTGGCATTTTTGATGTAAAAAAAAAAGATTTAGGAAAAGTAGGAAATTTCGGGAAAATACATGGAAAATGCACGAAACTGACAACAGCTTAATTTTGTGTCATTAGTTTCCATGCAGGGGTCTGTTTCTAAAATTAGGAAAATATTCACAGTTTCTGATATCTAAATGATTAGATATCACTTTAAACTAATAACAATAATAATGATTCTATCCCAGTACGATTTTGAATGTAAGAATCAATCTTATAATCGTTATTAAAAAAGACATCAACAGTTTAATTGTTCTTCAAATGATAGGCAATCACAAGCATATTTTTGCCTGTAAAACTCATAGAGCTACAATATAAGAAATCGGTTAACGCAATCTCCCCCTCCGTCCACCCCTCCCCCACACCGTCCCCGACCTTATCATTGCCATCTCCCCGTCCCCCTCACCAACTCCACACAACGGGAGGCCCTACTAGGCATTCCCGACGGGACACCCCCGGCTATAGATTGGACCATCCGACCCCTACCACTGTGGGGCATACCGCCATACAGGCCAAGCGACGCTTCCCGGGAAATTCGCGCACCTAGGGGCGTGAAAAGGGCGTCGGCCCTCCGGGCCGATTTACCCCTCTTTTCCCCATTTTTTATCGGCCCTGATCAAAAATCGTCGGCCATTGGCCGACGGGCAGGCGTTAGTCTCGAACACTGACAACGTAATGGAAGTATATTAATGGAGGTAGGTCGTATTAGGTTCTTATACAAAATAATATCAGCAAAGATAACAGAGAAAGCCTAAGGAGGTACCGGGTACTATTTTACATTATGAATATTCCGAAACTGTTAAGAAAACACTCTACTTAACATCCAGCTTTAAGGTTATCCATCTTTAAGGTAATCTAACTTGGAGGAAGTGTCAGTTAACTTGACAGATACGTCTGAAACCTTGACAGGCAGTAAGAACTGTCTCTAATCACTGTCCGACACATTATCAGTCAAGTAGAAACCACTCTTCCCTTTTTCTCATTTAAACAAATTAAAACTCCGCTTTTTTCTCCATTCTTCTGCAATCACTCTTAATCAATTTAAAAACCCAGCTATTCATTAATTAAAACAGAAAAAGCGCTCTTACCTGGGAACGATAATTTGGAGAGAAAAAAAACGCCCGACAGCAATGCATAATGACACTATTGATCTGGTTTTCACTTATTTTATTTGTTCATTTTAATATTAAGAAAACAGTCCTTTCTATCTGAATTGGAACGTCATTATTTAAAGGAAAAATTAGTTTTGTTGCGGGCGGTGTGGGTTGATACTGAAGCTTCTGGCAAGGCCAAAGAAAAACTAAAATCACGAGTTCCTGAGGAAAATCTCAGTGCACATAGATTAGTTTGGCCGCCAGACCTACAGACTGATGGCTTCCTTTGAGTCAGCAGTTTTAACTATGATCTAAGCTTCACCTTTTTTTTCAGACAACCATTTGCTAAATATCTCCCTTTTTATCAATAGCATAATCAATCACCATTGGCTGCGTAGCATGGGACAGGGCAGTAACAAAGTATGGTCCTTTTTCCAGGCATCAGGGCAATCTTGACACTCTATTTTGAATCAAATAACTCTAAACTAGACTCACCGACGGCTCCCAGCCGGAGGTAGAAGCTGCCTGTATGGGCATACCCCAGACACACTGCAGGACCACTTGTTGAAGGGACACCACCAAAACACTATAAACTACCTGAATAACTTCAAACTTAATTCACCGACGGCCCGCAGACGGAGGTAGAAGCTGCCTGTATGGGCATACCCCAGACACACTGCAGGACCACTTGTTGAAGGGACACCACCAAAACACTATAAACTACCTGAATAACTTCAAACTTAATTCACCGACGGCCCGCAGACGGAGGTAGAAGCTGCCTGTATGGGCATACCCCAGACACACTGCAGGACCACTTGTTGAAGGGACACCACCAAAACACTATAAACAACCCAAATAACTTCTAGTAGACTTACCGACGGCCCCCAGACGGAGGTAGAAGCTGCCTGTATGGGCGTACCCCATGGACACACGACGGGACCACTTGTTGAAGGGGCTCTACCAAAACACTATGAACAACCTGAATAACTTCTAGTAGACTTACCGACGGCCCCCAGACGGAGGTAGAAGCTGCCTGTATGGGCGTACCCCATGGACACACGACGGGACCACTTGTTGAAGGGACTGTCCTCCCCGAGGGTGGCACGACGCCGACACAGGCGGGACGTGGTGCGCTCACTCAGCAGGAAGGTGTACACGTAGAGCAGGAACACGATGCTCATACCGAACAGGTAGATGTAGAATGTCTGAAAATAAGCAAAACAGGAAAATGATTATCCAATTTGATAATTTCTAATTACTTCACAGAGTATGTTTAAGGTTAGAGCAGATTCTGTCATTTTCTCAAGTTGACTTTCAAAGTCCAAACCATATCTTAAAATGTAACTCTAACGAGCGACTGAAATACCTTAACTGTGGTTTCCTTAAACAGACTACTGGTGATCAATATACCTGCATGGATCAGCAAAAGTAAATTACTAGGAGTGCTGTGGAGAAAACCCGAGTGCTCCAATCCCCTCCTTGAGCTGACATAACACGTAAGATTCGCATAATCATATAAAATTATTCAAATGAGGCATTACCATAACCAAGGCTGCATATCATTTGGCATCAAAAGAGGAATTATTGAGATTTGGAACGGAATGATTATGCATTTTGTATCTTCTTTCATTTTAACCTGTAACAATCAATCCAATTGAATTCCTCAGTTATAAATGATGTCCTAATAAAACAAATCTTAAAGTTGCAGTTACAGGGGTCCTTTATTCTGGACTTCCGACTAGCAACACATTCAGACATTCTGCTGAAGGGAAAAGCCTAAAAACGTTGAAGATTACTTGAAATGCAACGCTTTTCTTTTCACAAAAGAAGAAACCTTATTTGTAAGGCGGTACTTTTTTGCTGCAGGCCCGCGAACTAAAGAGAGATTGAGTGGAGGCAGTGGAATAAAGCTCCTTTTATCAGTGTCTATAAAACCGGCGTCCCAAAACTCCCGTCAGCCCCTGCGGCAGGAAGCAGAGAAACCCAGCCCTCTGGTGACAGTTGAGAGAAGTGTTTTTCCCGGCCGGGATGCCAACCCGATGCAACTGTCGACTGGGTGGTTAGGACACCAGCCAAAGCAGCCTTTGGGTGACATGTTTTGCACTTTTTGACAGGACAAAAACCTGGTTGCCATGGAGAACGGGGTTTGTAGAGTTGGGGAGGGTGTACTTTCTGTGAATGTTTCATGCTGCAAAGATCTGGATTTATCTACCTATTCCAAAGCTGAATTTGTTTGTGGGGTAGTTGAAGGTCCGGCTAACCCTTCAGGGTTCTTTCCAGACTGCTTAAGGTAATGCTGTTCAGCTTTGGGTGATAGTTTACTTTAAAACCCTTCTTAAAGTCCCCCTTATTTAATTAAACCAACCACCATTTGAGTTTAGAACAGAAATTTTTCTTTGAACGAACAATAATCTGCATCTACACCCATTTTACAAACGTTGACTAGTGTTAGACAGAATATGGCACTGATTGTTTATTTCTTTATAAAAGTGCCACAATCTCACGTGTAACTAGAAAGCTACATGGGCTATGAGTATGACCACCACCACCACTCCTGCTGTCACACACAACTCAGGGAGGGGTTAAGGAAAGGGGCTGATACTACTAGTACTATATCCCTGCATACACTGCCATGCACCCAGTACTGAGTGACCTATCACTCACCCACCTTGACCTGCCCACCTGCAGGTGACAGTGGTGGCCCTAATGATTGTGATTGGGTTAGGACTGTTTGGCTTAGGAGTGGTTATGTTACACACATCTGGCTTGTCAAACTGCCTGACTCTAACAACCATTGTAGGACAATGCCATTCGACAGCTGAACAAGTACAATACTATACAGCTAGGGACTAGGGACTCCCAAAAAGGTATTTTTTTGAGCGGTCTTCAATGCAGATACAGCTCTGCAATACGATTTCCCAGTAACTCTCAAAACCAAAGTAGCCCCTCTTATCCAGGAGCAATCACCATGGACTAGCAGTAGTGTCTCGGCGTCGCCTGTCTTTGAAACAAGTCTGGTTTTGGTGGATGTTTTCTTTTTTCTTTTTCTGATAAACGTGCTCTCCCCTCCCATGGGAGGCAATTAGGGTGGAGTCGCAGAAAACATGGATTATTCCCTGGCACAGTGGTTCGAGCCGATAGTGAGGATGTGTATTTTCAGTAATGATGTTTTTACTCAGGTGAATGCCATGTATTTCAGAAGATAGCATCTATTCTCATGAGAGATGTAAGCCGTTAAATAAGTAATCATTTGAGATAAATATACTCTACTTTTCTAGAAAGACTGTACCTAAGTGCCATATATGTTGGCTTCTTATTTTTCCAGTAATTTTGAAAACGTCCTAAGCGATGCTCTTAGTATTACTCTCGAACTGCCAAATGTTTTTATACTTCGCATTAAATGGATAGGCAATCCCGGTCTGACAAAGTCTAGTGTGCCTTAAATTCACAATCTGAAAATCCTTTTCTAATTGGCTTTAAAACATGGAGGTGCATAGAAAAAGAGTAGATGCTTGGATGGTACTGCTAAGTTAAATTTATTCTGAACTGATTGTGCACTGGTATCCCACCACGCTTCGGTCCGAGATACATATCCCAAATTATAAAATGTGAATGTTTGCTTTTTGGTGCTCACTGCCGCCCGTCAAACTGCTATCCTTAATTTCCATCGTACATTTCCTCTCCATTTAACCTGTATAGGGTTATCCCTTCTTATTCCCTTCCCTCTATCCCTCTGCCGTCTAGCAATCTGTCTAGCTATAGTTTTACCCTTGTTCCCACGAGCACAGTCCATACATCTCTCTCAAAAACACTTTGTATCATTTATTTCTTCTCCCCGGGCCATTATCATGTAAAGCCTAGCCAACAAGTATTCTGCACCATTCCCCACCCCTACTCGATGCCTTACGATCACAACATGCAACATTAGACGCATCAAATACCGAAAAAAGACTTCAAAAACTGGCCGCAATATAAAACAAGCACTTGCCTCTTGTGCCACATGCATGGCATAATATTTTCCTTGGAGGCAATTTTGGTTTAAAAGTGGAAAACGTACTTGCACTCGCAACACGACTTTTTGTGTTTTTTTTTCATTTACTTTGTGTGGTCGCCATTTCGCCGCCGGCCATTTTCTTCCACATCATGACAGTTCTATTTTATTCATCCAATTCCAGCGATTTTCTCTTGTCGTCCATCTTTTTTCCCAAAACGGACAAGCCAATTTTCTGAGACAATTAAGATATCATCAAAGGAATCGTTAATTAGAGTTAGTTTTTTTTGTGGCTCGGTTTGAGTTGAAGACGGCGGCATTTTGGCGGGAAAAGGCGTGTTTGTCCACCAGCAGACGACATTTTATCCTCGCAAGTTTTAGAATATTCAACGCTAGCGGAGGCGGTTTTTATCCCACTGAAAACACGCTGGGAGGACGCAATAAAAACATGGGCGTGTTTTTAGGCCATAAGTCAACATTTAATCTAATGGATCTATTCGGAATTGCTGCTATTTAAGCGCCAACAAACGTTGAGGCGACGGCGCGAAGACAAACCAATAATATCACTATGGCAACGGCGCGTTATGGATCACAAGCGGCGCTAGAGTTACACATATCAGCCAACCCATAAATCTAAACTTTCATATTTCATTCGCCAGACAACAAGTTAGAGAACAGCGGTGAAGATTTATCAATTTCAAGCCCTACACCACTCATACCGCCACCAAGGCTATCCATTCTCATAAACCAATAACTCTCGTGGCGCACATGCTTCACAATTACAAGAGTCATATGATAATTCACTCTCCCTTTTCTAAAGCTTCCAGCCGCTGTGCTGCCACGTCAAGCGAAAATGGAAATAAATTCAATACAGTGTCTTGGAAAACAAGTCGCTTTTTAACAATGAATGTCTGGTGGTAAATCCGCCACTGCTTCCTGGTGGTAATGAACTTAGTTCGTCTGATTGCCACACGAGGGCGCCGCGGAGAGGAACGCTGCCTCGCTTTGGTTTGTCAATGGCGGCGGGACAGATTAGGTTGGTTGGAAACAAAACCCACCACTTAGCCCACTCCGCCGTGAAATATCGGCCTGGTACGGGCCAGAAAAAGGGCTGGGGAGGCGGGAACCGACAGGAAAATGACAATATTTGACCAAATAATAAACAGAGCAGGGGCTGGAATTTCCGTCGTCCATGACTTTGGCCGTGACGTCTTAATGGAATTCTGTCCAAACTTTTAACTAAAGTTGAATTTTAGATGACATTCTAGTAAGGAAAACGTAAAAATCAATCTTATAAATATTGCCCAAGATTCCGTAAAAATATTTACATTTCACTGGCAGATTCGTAACTGGAGAGTGGCAAAGCAGCACGTACCGTTATTTTTTCAAAAAGTTAGCCACAGCATAGCTCAGCCGCGGGAGCTAAGCCTCGTGCAACTCAGAGTTTTCTAGAATTTTTTTACGTATAGAAACTCCAAGTAACACTTCTTGTGAAAAAACATACTTTTTATTGAGGACTGCTTCGCCTGATAGCCACCGACGTGGGTCACAATGTGGTAGTAGTATATGGAAATTGGGTTGCGTGTCAGGCTTAAGCAGACGGATACATGTTACCACCTCGACTATTATGTAAGCAACCAGATATAAAAGAAACCACTGAAATATTCCACGAAACCACGAAAACATGTAATAATCTTCTTCATTCCAACAGTCCCCCCCCCCCCCACCCACACACACACAAGCACGCACCTCACGGCTCTAACCACCGGTCACTGCATGGTGCTGGTATGGTAACCTTACATATGACCACTCAATGGCCGCGCCCAGTGCGAGACTCCCGTACGCGGTATAGGGGATATTTGGTTCATGGTTAACACCAATCATACTATCCTCCCTTTTAGTAAACATTGGAAACGATATAACATGGCTGTATAGGCTAGAAGATCCCAGTGAAATCTGGAAATATTCAAAGGTATGGATTCTTTGGATATGCTTCAACACGAGTATGCAAGTCATATTGCAACTTTACAGAAGCACGGCAACATGTAGGAGAAACAGTGGACATCAAAATGGAGGAGAGATATTGGTTATCTATTCCGCTATACGATATAGAATTTCATGAAAACTTGGTTAAAACAAAATACTCCTGGAAATGCAGAGAAAACTGGAAGACTTCCACACATGATTCGGAAAGGTCTGAACACAAAAATGTAATAGTCTCCTCCGAAATGTAGTCAGATTTAAAACGGAGCTGTTCAGACTTCAAGTAAGTGGCACCTGCATTGGAAGTACACTCCATATCAAATTATGTCATAACCTAAAGAAACTCTGGCTAGAAGACACCGGGTTATGAAAGCTTGGGAAACGTTTGAGTTGGTCATAGAGGGACTCCCTCAGAGTTCTCACGGCCTGAGACCCGGCGCCAGCTCCAAACTCCCACCTAACGGGCCTGGTACTGAGCAGCTCCCCCCAGGCCTGCTGCACTCGGAGCAGGTGTGAGCAGGTCCAAATAGCTCCGAGCACACTCCCTGCTGGCTGACGGTTCAGAGGAATGCACCCAGTTCACTTGTTACATCTGACAGTTCCCACGGAGATACACCTGCTAAAAGGTGACTCAGGGATGGAGTTTTGGAAGATCTGAGGAATGCCCTTTCAGGGTGGCAACTCACCTTGGAAATCCCTGCTTTTTCCCTATGCCATTGCAATTTTTCAATGTGTTATTCCCAATAGTTTGTCCAATCTAAAAGCTTTTGAGTGTAAAAAAAGGGAAAATCCTTTGGAAAAAAAGTCATCGTCTTACCCTATGAAAGTCGGGAATTACAAAACCTTGTGAAACATCCCTGTGTTTTCCCCCGTTTTGCTAAGATTTTCAAACTTAATGTGCTTTCCCTGACAGGGATTTCTGTTGCACATTTCCCCTGTTTTCCCTGTGCAGTGGCCACCTCACATTTAAGGTAATAGCTATCAGACACAAAACGTGTTTTAGGTGAAAGATATTCAAAGATAACGTTTCATGAGTTATCAATTTAAGATTTAAGAGCTGCTACCAGTGCGTGTCAAAAGTTTGGGCTAATGTGATTGGAATACATGACAACTAGAGGATGCATTTAGTATGAGCACTAAATATAGGGACTCAGATTCAATTTTGTGTAGGTAAACTAAGATATATTCATATCTGTGAGTATGTCCATTATCTTGCAACTACAATTTTTTTCCTTTTGGTACACTGAAATAAGCTAAAAAAAAAAAAAGAATGAAAGGAAAATATAGGACTACTTAGCAGAAAGGTTAAAGGACCAAGTATTCTTAGAGTATACATATCTATTCTAGACCTTCAGTCCCTTCCATTAGAATGCTAGACAATTGCCATTGGATCGTCTGCTAATTATAAAATGAATACACTTCAGTCAGACCGAGAGACAAAAATTCTCCATAGCGGTGCCAAAGCAATTCCTCTAAGTAGGAAGGCGACGGAATGTCTAGGAAATAGAGGCTATAGGCTGGAGCCCTAAGGCTTAGGCCGTCGGCGGCCTACTATTGGCAACAAGCCTAGAAACTTCAAAGTGTCTGACAAACAGTTGAAACAGTCACTTTAGCGTCTAATCATCCCAACGGAACAAAAGCTTCTATTGATAAGAGCCCAACCCTCCCCTTCCCTCGGTCCCTACCCCTCTCTTCTCCTCTTCCCCTTCCCCAGTCAGCTTTGATATGCCGAGCCGCGCTGATCAAAAGAGAGAGGCAAAGATGGAGATAAAACAAAATTGTCATTGATTATTGATGTGCACACGAGATGGCGCTGGTGTAGTTGGCGGGGTGAGGGGGGTGGTGGTGGGAGATAGGACAGCGACATATCGCACTTCACAAGAAGGGACCGCGGCGAGCGACAGGCGACATCCTAGTGGGAGGGGCGATTTTGTTTCAAGACTTTTTGTGTTATCTATGAAGCGACTCCATCTATTGTATTCTATGTTTAAAAAGAAAAGAAAATCAATATAGTTCTAATTACGTTTTGTATATATATATATATCCTGATGAAGGTTGAAAAACCGAAACATATGTTGATTGATACACACTTTCAAATCTGTTAATAAAAAACCAATGTCCACCCAACTGGAGTTTGAGTTTGATACAGTTCACCGCCTATTATATATATAAAAAGTACTTGCAAGCAGAACCAATTTCCAGGTATCGCTTATTTTCTTCTCTATTTATTAAACGAAAAAGAGGCGTGTGGTTCCATATTTATATCTTTATTCTTAAATATTAACCCTACAATGAAAAGATAGAATGGAGCTTTAAGCTGTGATATCCCACACGTATATATGCTGCAACTAATATTGTGATTATCAATTTCACCTCTTCCAAAAAGTATTTATCCCTTTTTGGGATTATTTTGCAAAGGCGCGCGTCCTTACTTTTTGTGACAGATTCAATTGCTAATCTTGAGACACTAATCACAACACGCTGATTAGTGACCCATTAGGCTTATCAGTGACAGAATTATGGGCTCGGAATTCTTCCATCTTTTAATTTGTTAACACTCCCTGTGAACTGGAGCAAGAGCGGACGTCCCATGAATGGAAGAAGCGCGGGGAGATTTGCAAATTTTATAAACGAACAAAAAACAACAACTGTCTCCCTACAAAAGAATTAAAAACATGCAAGTGGAAGAATTAGGTCTGTTTGAATGGAAAATGATCCGAAAAGCCTCAGCGTGTTTTCACGACGTTGGTCTGAAAGGGTTTCTTGTTTTCCCCGAACTGATAACAGTATCAGTTCCGTGGGCCCAGATCAGAAGTCGATTCGCTCGGGGAGGCAGGATCTTCAAATTAATGTCTCACGCGATATCCCACTCACCGAATCAATTCAACCGTCAATTCGACTTCGGGGCTCCACCAGATTGGTTTCACAAATGGATCCAGTTTCTTTTCTGGGCGTTGTTTTTTGTATAATTTGATGGCTTCTTTAACGATGGATGGTGAGTATTTAAGTCTTAAAAACACGGCCCAGACACAATATCAGCGCCACAGGTTTAAGTGGGATCGGGTGTCGGGGACGTTTTATTTTTGTCAATTTTAATGGGAAATTATGTGATTTTCAGGCGCGCGTTCACGTTTGGCCGTTATGGCGCTACTCGTGAAAACATGGAGATAACCTCTATAAGATAGGGTGGCGAGGAAAAAAGCACTACCAACATCAAATTACATTTTTCACTTATGACTTTAACTTTTGGATATCAAATAACATATATCTTGTGTGTTTTCGTAAATACCTACGTTACCGGCTACTAAATTATTCTGATAGCCAATCTCAAAAGATTCAATATAATTTCTTTCTTTTATATAGGCCTTTTTTATGCGTAACTGCATGCAGTGGACTTGTCCATATGATACAAATACTAGAAACAGAATCAAGAATCAATTTACCAAAAGCAGTGTTCAAATGTACGTAGAAAGGCAACCTACAAATCTAAAAATAATATTTGGAAAATAATTTTAAAACATCACCGTGTTCATATCTTGTGCAGTTGACCCTCATAATGTACGTTAAGTCTTCATAACTTCCAAAGTCACACTGTTCGATTTGAGCGTCTAGCCCCTGCTAATAATATTAATATTAAACAACGACCCGTGGATCAATACTCCATGGTGCTAACCCCCCCCCCCCCCTCCCTTTAATCCGTTAGCCGACCGCCCATTGTCTCTAACCAGCCAGTGAGTCCACCCCGCCACCCCACACCTAATGAATGAGCAGGCGGGATTAGAATCACTTCTCCTTTTTAATCACAACTGATTGCGATTCTAAATCAAGCCTAACACTGCGGGATCCCTATCAGGCCTGTTTTAGGAGCGCCCCCCTCCTTCCCCTCTCTAGACGTTATTAACACCGACCGGTAGATTATTTGCTAATCCATGTAAAACTATTAGCCTTTTTGGAACGAGTTGCTAAACAAAGGCTCCCGCTCAGTTTTCATCAGACGCTCGCTTCTGTTCATTACATTGATGGGTGCGTTTTTTGACTCGCTCTACAAGTTTTGAATTGACTTTGGAGCTCGCAAGCCCACTAATAAGATGGCGATACTTTTTAACAAAAGTCTATGGCAAGAGCAGAATATGATTCTGTGCTAATGTGATCAGAAAGAGTTATTTTATTTGATTGTGAAGTTGATTTAACTTGTTTGTGAATCTCTCAGACAATTTAATCCCCAAAAAGAGTTAAAGCAAGAGAATCAAGAGAATTTTAATATATTTTTTTGATTTTCTTTATTTTAAAAACAATTCTAATGGTATTCCTATCTTGGGATGGTTTATGAGGCCTTTGCTAGGGGCAATTAGGCCTATTACTGAACTTTATCTCCAAAACGAATAAATCTGGAGTTAACAGTTTCTTTATTCCCTCATTACTATAATGTATAAGAAGGGAAAGCTTGATGGACTATTATGTAATGAAAAACCTTTAAAAGAATCTTTCTATACATTTTTTTGACAGATATTTTATGCTGCCTGCTTTAAAAAAACACTTGTTTGATCTCCCCTCTAAATGTGAAACCACAATGATAAATGGAAGCACACAGACTCCCCGCACCTGAAGCTCCAGCTCCTGCCATGTTCGGTATTGATAGTTCGCCATAGGCCCACTAGGGGGCGTGGGAGCTCGGCTTTAGAGCCCCATCTGGTGAGAACTAACAGAGTTGATCCCGGTCGCCCTTTCTAACGGTAGTACGTGTATAAATCAAGTTAGTGGCTTCAATATATCACCTCACCGGTTGAACAGTAGGCAAAACAACACGAACTACCTTCGGGGGATGTTTAAGTCTCTTTAAGACTTACGTTCCCCACAGTATTCCATATGTGCTACATGCAGCAGTGAGCTAAAGTTTATATTCTTAATGTTTCCTTGATATATCTAACAAGACATTAAAATACGTGTTAATGCTGTAAACTTGACAAAACCGAAGCGTAGATTCTAAAGGATCTATTAGTGAGGAAATGAAACGCATTTTTACAGACACACATTGGTGACACAATCACTTGCCATCACTGCATGGTTAAGAATCCGGAATGCCCACTGGATCCCACTGAAGAAATGGGCTCGCTATCACTGTAATTCACGCATTAAACAGACCATTTCTTCACTAAAAAGTGATCCTATAGAAAAGGCTTAAACTCGTGAAATTCTCTTTTCTTTTGAAAGTATAGCCACATAAGATAGAGAGGCTGGTCATATTTAGGAGCCGGACCAACAAACTGGGTAAATAACCCAGTAACTTACCTCGAAGACGCCAGGTGCGACCGGGGCGGCGAAGATCTCGGCGACGGGCAGGGCGGCCCCCATGGTGACGAGCACCAGGGCGTACAGCCCGCTGAGGATGTTGAACAGGCTCTCCCTGGGGGCAGAAAAGGACAACACGCGTTAATTTAAATGTATTGTTGTTTTTCACACGGACGGTGGACACAAATTTAAGTACGAGTATGAAGAAATAATGTGATTGTAACAAAGTCTGATAGCACCGAGGAAATAGGATGTGTTTCACGTATTTTTTACCTTAAAAGTATTGTTTTATCTATTTTTCCTGTCGTTAGTTTTTCGTGTGAAAAAGGTTAATTGATTACTTTGGATACACCACTATGAATCCTACAGGCAACATGAAATGAACATATATGTATGCACACAAACAGTAGTTTTAGCAAAGTTGGCACCACATTCCGTAAACTTTTTCGTTAAAATCTCAGGACAGTTAATGTTGTTTTTTATTTTCCCCGTCACTTTGTTTTCGTGTAAATAGGACCTGAGAAAAAACAGGTCGTCCCTGGAGAGTTGGGACGGGAACAACAGCTCGTTCCTTACAGCTCACTAATTACCAGCAGGGTGTTTGTGTAGGGCTCCACTTGTAGGGGGTCATTACTGGAGGAGAGGGGTGTGGGCTGAAATAACGTCCCCTATGAGAAAATGACCCATCTCGTTTTCTTCAACTGAATTTCATATTAAAGGACTGGTGTATTCATATTGATATCCAATCGTTTTCTTTGAAATTCAAGTTTTTTTCAGGAGTACACATTTCTCCACCAAGTTTGTGTTTTTCTCCCATCAAGTTCAACTTACAAGGATACAAACTCTTGTTTTGCTTCCGATTCGAAAAAAAAAAGACAAAAAAGACAAGGAAAAAAACGTTGGTGATTTCATATAGAAGACAATAAATACAGTGAATTTGAACATGAATCCCTTTACAATAACATGTTTTTCTCGAACGCG
Organism: Lepidonotus clava; assembly: GCA_936440205.1. Lineage (NCBI taxonomy): Eukaryota > Metazoa > Annelida > Polychaeta > Phyllodocida > Polynoidae > Lepidonotus > Lepidonotus clava. The sequence goes on along the minus strand of OW387142.1, from coordinate 40,780,283 downwards.
GGGAAAAATACGATCTTTTCCTAATATCTTACTGGGAAGGACGATATCCCGAATATCAGCAGTGCCACCAAAAGCTATAGAATTTCCTGTTCAAATTCGACCAAGTATTTATTTTCCAGATCTAAAGATAAGCAGACGCAATTTCCAGATTTCTGTTGATCAATTCTTCATAGTAACCAACAGTTACTTGACTGCACTTTAGTCAAGCGAACATCTATTGCCCAGGCTACCCAAGCCTTGTTTCCCAGGCCCGTCCCTACCCATACTGCCTTCCTCTCATTACCCTAACTACCACCAGGGGACGTCTTTAGTCGTGTCCGCTTTTCATCTGACCTTTGACCTCTCTGACCTTTGACCCTTGACCTCTCCAGGGTCTCAACATGTCCTCCATGTCCCTGCACTGTCAGTGTCCGTACATGTATCATATGAGGAACCTAGAAATATCGGCTCCCCTGGACTGGTCATAAAGAAGGGAAAAAAAAAAAAAAAAAAAAGCTAATTGAAATTTTGTTATTAGTATTTTTTTCTGCACACAGAATTTATGGGTATAGAGTACTTTTCTTTTGTCTCAATTTCTCAAGGATTAGAAAGCTTAGCTGCCACGTTGGTACACCCCTACCACTGCCATAATTGAAATTTTGTGCTTATTTTCGACTATGTGCGCCAACATCAGTGTCAATCGTAATTTTGTAGACCTTATCCATACAGCTGCTAACATTGCCACTGACTGTCGGTAAGTTAGCTCATTCAGTTTCTTCTATTGCTGGGACCTAAGACAAAGTTTTCATCTTAGAGGAATGTTTTTTCCCACATGACAAACCAAACCAAACCCAAAGAGTCTACAGACTGTCGAATCGTTGCCTAAACCCGTCAGTTTCGAGTAGAACTCTTACACTTACTCCTACTCCTATATATATGCCCTTACCTCCCCCAAGTACCCCTCCGCCTAACGGACCCAGTGATTTACGTGAGGGCGTGGGGGCGCCCCGGTTGCACTCTGACCAGTCCCTGCTGGGAGTGGGCCTTAGTACAGAGATGCCACTCCCCACTGATGGAAAAGTAGAAGAATTAGGAAACGGTTTTCCTACTTTGTTTTATTTCTGGAAGTAACTAGGAGGAAGAACTATAACAAAGATAGTCTAAAACAGACAATAAAGTGATGTATCCTTTTTCAAAATTTATTGAACGAATTTTATTCACCTCTCATATTTCAAGCACTGGGCACACCATTAAAAAAATAAATTCAGTGGTTGTTTTTGACGGTTTAAATCCTATGGTCCCCTTCCCTCTCCCAATAAAAGGTTATCAGTGTGCGTTTCCTCCAAACGCTGACTCATCACCAGAAGCCCTAGCAACAACACCCCCACTTATCTAGAACCCTATCGCCCCTGTATTTATCTGATTCAGATCTGTCATAAAATGGTCCATTTAGCGGTGGCCATATTTCCTAATTTGTGCTCGGGAACATTTTTCAGGGCAGGATTTGACCTCGCCATATTGAACCCGCGTAGGGGAGGCTGCTAGTTCTCATTACAAACACCAGGGGACGCCACTACCCCTGCTGGGGTCATTAAACCACGGGGCGGTGCCCCAGTGGTGCCACCTGGTGAGTACTGGAATTATTAGTACATTTTCTGTTTGTAAATCTAAACTAACAAATAACTAAATGCAGTATTTAATATTGAAGAGAGCAGGTGGATACGACCTGCATTATGCATTGGGGCATACACTTTCAAATGGTTTCTATGGACTTCATAAACGTTTTCCATGACTGTTCATCGAAATTATGCACACAACGGGTACAGTCTCAAAAGGTATGCACCCGGGTAGAATAATTATCTTGTATCTCTTCTATAGATAGGTATCTAATGGACAGGAAAAGCCATGCAATACAGGGTGACAAACCTAGAAATCGTGCACCTGTCACCATAATCATGTACCTCTGTTGCAGGGTGCGCCCTTAATTTCGGGCACTGTTTTCTTCCTTCTCAATCTTACTTTCAAAATTTTTAAGGCTAAGCTGATGTTTATTTACATAAAAAGTATTTTGAAGGGTGGGTACATTGCACATTGGGGAATTACAAAAACAGGGCGGCCACACACTGAATGCGTCTACATGTACTTTTAAAAGAGAACTTGAGGTACCTAGATTTCATTGGCATTCGTCGATTTTTAAGTTTTATCACTGCTTAAAACTTTACAACTTTGTCATGGCCAGCTTTATTTTTTAGGTGTAACCCAGTGCTGGTCATCTAAGTAACCAACCCCGCGGGGGTTCCGGGGAAGAATATAGGCCCCCACTAGCTCCTGCTGATCGTATGAGGCGACAATAGCAAAGACCCAGAGCTGACCAAGTGGTTCTTTGGGTTCAATTCCCGGTTGGTGCTGGGTTCACTAAGGGATGAGGTACAGCAAAAATTACCATGAAGCCTAGTCTCTAGTTTTCATGTTGTAAAACAGGCTTTTCAGTCTCTATGGGAATCCTGACCAAAATTAGATACAGTCAACTCCTTGTGGACCTGACCTCTATAATCTATCTACAGTTGATTAACAATATTTAAGTCCTCCTCTGGCAACTTGAATTTACATTCATTCCCAAAAGCTGGCTTGTTACAACTCAGCAACAGACCTCGAAGTTCCGGGCACTTTTTCTCGGGACTCTCAGCCCCTCACTTTGCGCGGTGCCTGGACACGGGCTGCGGTTAATCAGGGCCGTTTTAATTGGGGCCGGGCGGGGGAGGGGCGGAGGGGAGGGGAGGATCTACGGCTAGGCGTGAAAGTGTTCATTACAGGTGTCAGGGTTGGGGCGGGGCGGGGGGCGGGAAAAAGGGCCCTAACGCCACCCGGTGATCGACGACGACAGCGCCACAGGATGTGCAGCGGAGACGGAGTGAACTACTACTTCCGGTGTAAGTGGAGAGGAGGTCATTATACGTCTCTGAGTTCCGTCCGTAAGTTCAACTTGTCTAGTGGTTAATGTTAAAAGGTGGGATTTAAAGGGACGTAGTGGTAGTTGTGTCTAGCTTTACGGTCGTAGTAGGGGAGCATCTGGCAACTGTTTTAAGTTTTTTTCTGTGTTTCAAACCTTGGTAGCACCTTTTGCGAAATTTCTACTTGGTAAGAAGTTAGTTCCCCATTTTTCACTTATGATATGGCCGCTGCTTACAAATGCAATTATGGAAACTTTCTTGTTTGAAAACCTTTCCTGCGTTTTGGAAATTTGGAGATTTTGTAAGACTGATGCTTTCCATAATTTCTTTCCAAATCATCTCCAAAACTTGTTTTAAATGTAAAAAAAATATTGGTTACCTATCTTTTTCCTTCAACTTTCTTAGCATATGTACTTTTGTATTCTAATATTTCAGAGTGATTATCGTTTCCAGACTTGCTATAGATCTACCAAAACTATAATTTCTACATTTTTGACAGGCAATGCCACTGCGTACGTTTTACTGGGCAAGTTGAAAATACTTGATTCCAGAATTTAAGAGAATAATTACCCAACTTGGAAAAACGTTCTCAAAGAAATTTTATACATTTTTCAGACCTCCAACATAATAACAGCTAAATTCAAATTCAAAACATTGCATCGCCTTACAGTCAGAAAGGTTCATTCAAGACCGTTTCAGACCTTGGTAGCACCGTTTTTTTGTGTTTTTTTTCAATTAAAGTTGATGTAGATTGGCACGCACCTGATGGAGAAGGCTGGCTCCTCCTGGTCCGGGTGGACCGTCACCCCCTCTGGAGGCTCCTCCGTGTTGGGGGTGGTGCGGGCCGGGGAGTGCAGGGCCGGCATGGGCACGATGTGCGACGCGGGCCGGCCCCCACCACCTCCTGGGTGGTGCTGGTACGACTGGTGGTGGTGGTCCCGGTGGTGGTGCGAGTGGTGGCCATAGTGGTGGCCGTGGTCCGCGCTACTCGCCGTGTCAGGGCTCTCATTGCTGATACCTGAAAATTAAAATTAAATCGTTTTTTAGTACATCTTTTTATAGGTTATTACTTGTGTCTTCTTGTCTAACTTGTTTCAATATTACTGGTTGGTGTGCCATTAGTTTAAGGTAATTTCTTCCTATAAAGTACCTAGCATTTTCTTTCCCCAAAATGTTAATTGCGATGTTCAAATTGCCTAAAAAAGCCTGGAAAACCTGTCACATGAGAAAAGTTTATTGTATTCAAAATACAAATTGGGGGTCTCACTTTTTATCAATAAAAGTCCTTTGTTTTATAGAATGGCATTATTTCCTCAGAAAATAATCACTTAAATTTAGAACAGATTTCCCTATATAAATCATGGAAAGCCTTTTTTTTTTTTTTAAACTTAACTTTGCCTTATTCTATACAAATACATGGACAATGGTGATCTATGTACATCAGTGTGTAAACGAAACATTAACGACAGTACATGTAGGGCAAAAGAACGACAGTGCTTTCAATTAATGGCTTAATCTCCAGTGAATGTTAAGTAAATTTATCATCTTATAAAGCTTTAATGTGGAGTGTATAAAAGTATACTTCTTTCCACTTAAATGATAAAAGCTTCTGATGGGATTACTGCACATCCATTTGACCTCCTCGCGGGCCTCCTCGTAAACTACTCTTTTTTTTTCAAAAGTGCAGACATTAGTTCAAGCATAATATATATTTGATGGAGTGCGGCATGTACAACGAAATATAATTAAGAATATTCTCTCTTTCTTCATTCAATCAAATGCACTTGATCTATTCAGATTTGAGTATCTCTCTTTGCTCATTTAATTAACCGCACTTAATCTATTCAGATTCAAGTCTGTATCAGCCCATAATCCCTTACTAATCATATATTGACTATAGATGTGTTAGCTATCCTCTTATCAGGCTCACCATCAGGTCCACACACACGTCCCCTGCCCCCAGCTATGTGGGCTCATTAGAGGGAAACAATGAGCACTAAACGGTGGGTTTAATCGACTGATTACTGGGAAACACCTCCTCAGGGGATTATCGGGTTTAACGGCCAATCTATGGATAACACGGTTAGTTAGTATGTGGACGGAGAGATGGCCACTGGGCAACAGTGGGTGCTTAATTTGTCATTAGGGTTTATGTGACATATTAACTTAAGGCTTCCTCTTAGCTCTGGACGAAAAAAAATGCATTTGGCTTGTTTGATCTAGGTATAAATGCTACAAATCGATATCGATTTTCATACTATCCAAATCATTATGTTTGTAATAATTCATGAAGGTATGCGAGGCTCACTGGGATGCCCCTTGCAATACTATATCTAAAAAAAGCCGTCATTGGTTTTCTAAAACAAAGCTATTGGTCTCAAATTGACACAACCAAATCATCTCTCTTAAGAGTATTGTTTATCTTAAAATTCTTTTACCAATCTAGTTATTCGCTTACCAATACTAATTCTATTTCAAAAAAGAACGTTTTAAGTATAATATCAATGCATTGTTACCTGTATCACAAATCAACCGATTTCAATGTTCATTGTCGATCTATTGATTACACCACATGATCATTCACAGTGTATTGAAATTATAATTTGAATGTACAATTTCGTGACAGTATGAATAAAACCAAACTGCAACTTTATTTTTTTTCAGTTGTAGAACATCTTCATTCCCTCTATAGTGGGGTCTGTTAACAACATTTTCGTTACGCAGCGGATAAAAGCACCAAATTTTGCATGAGGCCCCTCTGAGGCATAACTATTGAATCTAGAAGGGGAGCCATCTTGAAATACCAAAATGAAATTTTGACAAATTTTGTATGTTTTTAGCATTTTAAATTTAAGGTATTTAACCAAAACTTTTGGCTAGCTTCGATTAGACCTATTGTATAGATTCGAAAGGTAAATAATTGAATTCCCTGTCCTATAATCTACCAATTTGGACAATAGCAATGTGTTTCTAGGCATTTCAGAAGCTGAGATATAAGATTATTTCAATAAAAGTCGGCCATATTGGATTTTTGGCCCCCATCCTGGTTATATTGATATTTCAAGGTGGCTCCCCTTTTAAATTCAAAGAAGGGGTCCCAGGGGATCATCATACCAAATGAAATCAAGAAATCTTGTGGCAAAAGAGTAAAGTCTATATCCTTTCTTTTGAATTATTTTGGAATCCAGCGGTCATTATCAAAGGTATCATGCTAATGAATTCAGCCATTTTGAAATTTATGGTATTGTATTGGATGAATATCATATTAATTGAGCCCTCTAGGCTCTTAACAACTGATATTGGAACCAGTTCCCCTGGCCTTATGCCTTATTAGCTAAAAATCATAATAAATCTCAAAATTGGTCAGCCATCTTGGATTTTGGATTTCCGCATTGACTTGAAACATAAATAATTGAATTCCCTGACCCATAATCCCTCAATTTTGACACCAACCATGTCTCTTTAGTCTTTTTAGAAGCTGAGATATAAGTATTTTTATAGTAAAAGTCGGCCATATTGGTTTTTGGGCCCCCACATCCATCCTATCAATATTTCAAGGTGGCTCCCCTTCCAGATTTGATAGTTATGCCTCAGAGGTGCCTCATACCAAATTTGGTGCTTTTATCCACCGCGTAACGATTTCTCAAAAAAATGACCTTAACAGACCCCACTACTAACACTCCTGGCGCTATTGGTTCCCCTAACGAGCTCCAGCCGCCAGTCTTACTAATTACACCCAGGCCAACCTCGCGGGTTTTCTGTGACATTTTAAAGACGTCGCCACCTCCTCCCGTCACTTTCCCACCAAGGTTAACCAGACGTCAACCGCCCAATCAACCGTTTCCCACGAAATGGACTAATTTGGTGTCACAACTGTCAACGTTATCAATCAAGGACATTTTTTAAAAGCCTTGGGAAAAATCATACTTGGATATTGCGTTGTGGTTATTACGGGGACAAATACAGAGTAAGGATAATACAATCCCCACATTTACTTAGAATTCGGTTCATTTCTCTGATGATGCTATTGGACTACATGTATATAAATGAAGATAATTATGTCGGTATCTAGCTCATAGGGCTGGCTCTATATGGAATCTGCTTTTTATATATCTATCCAATATCCTCATCTTACAGTAGAGGTGTTTTGTGACGCGCCAAGTCTATTTTTCACCTTGATTCATACAGGTAGGTGACGTACTACGTGGGCGACCGACACCTGTATCTTTCAAATCGGGATATATTCGGGATGGCATGTAAGTAATATCGACTCGTCCTTTAGATCTGGACATAACAAGCCAATATTATGATGTGCTCTTGTTTTCATGAGTGCTTGATACAGTTATATAGACATATAACATAAAAAGGTACCATGCACTTGGGCATGCAATCAATCCTATCTGTATAACCTACTAGGCAGCTAATTTAAGAACAGCTTTTCGAAAATATAATATACCCAATATCCTACCATGCTATTGCAACCCATCTCCAACTTACAGGTTATTAACCATTACTGTCATTATCTGGAGGGTTCCACTGATTTATTTATATAGGTACAAGTCAAGACCTAAATCCCCACCATTATCACAAAGAAGACGCCTTTAAGAATAGTAGGGTTCCAAGATGGTAGGTCAGATGCCCTAGACTTGCAAGCACAGTTCGATCGCCTGTTTACATAAACAAGTTCAAAAGATTCAATCTCTAAAGTTTTAAAGAGTTACTATCAAAAGCATTTGATAGAGATAGGTCGGCCCATTTTAATCTTTATTGAATAATAATATTAATGATTTATTGTGGTAGGTCTGACACTATAGTGACAATCTGAAAAAAATATTAAACTTGGAAGCCTAGACACTGACAGCAGCAAAAAAACTTATTGACAGTGTGACGCCTATGTTTCAACATTGAGAGGTAATGATTCTGACATTGACAGTGACTTAGGCCTAAATATCTATTATTTTTTAGATAAGATATTTTGATGGTAGGTCTGAAAAAATGACACTATAGTGACAATTTCACAAATAATTTAATCTTTCAATCATTTAAATCTTAAATCTGTGTTTGACACTGACACTGACAGCACCGGAGAACTTATTGACAGTGTGACGCCTATGTTTTAACATTGAATGGGAATGATTCAGACACTGACAGTGACTTAGGCCTAGACATATCAGAACTCAGATTTAATATTTCGATGGTAGGTAAGAAAAAATGACACTATAGTGACAATTTCTCAAATCTTTTAATCTTTGGATCATAAATAATTGCTTTCGGAGCCTCCATAATACATTGACAGTGTCGGAGGGGGCTTAGCCTTAGGCCTAGCCTATCTGAGTCATTTGAACTGCTGGAAAAGATATATCATATGTACCTACCTGTATAATAGAATGCTTCCGAATGCTTAAATCCTCCACAATTATTGGGTTTAGTCCAATGTCATCCAGGTTTTCTGAGTTCATAGTATCGATGCAGGCGTGTGGGGAGAGAACCCGGCGAAAGGTTGACGGCGCCATGTTGTGACAGTGCCTCCACGTGTCCGATCGATCCAATGTTTTCACTTCGATACGAACGCATGGTTCCCGCATGAATTGTCAATGCGTTGTATGCGTTTAAGGGTATTCATTCGTCCAAAATATATATATTGAAAGCATCAGATACCGCCGTAATCCAGGCTAGAAAGAGAGAGCCCCTCTCCGTAACGGTCCGCTCGGGACGACTGCGCCCGGCGGTCTGACAGTGACGATGTGAGGCGGCCGGGCGGAGGCCGAAGGATCGATCCAATCTTTTCCCTTCGATATGAACGCATGTTTCAGGCCACTTCATGCGTTAGTATGCGTCCACAGGTCCACATAGATTCCATTAATATATATAGAAAGCTTCAGATACCGCCGTAATCCAGGTATCGAGGCGGCGAAAGAGGAGCCTCCCGCCAACACGTCCGACCGCGGGCACTGTCCCCGGCCGTGTGACAGTGTCAACCGGTGGGGAGGCGAAGGATTGCAAGAAAACATCGCGATGCATTTACGCGTTTAAACGCGTTATTTCGCATTATTTTCGATTCTGGGACAATGGGAGGCTTAGCTACGGGTCGAATTCTATCTGTGTATACCAATAACTAAGGCTAGGACAATCGATTTCATGGTAAAATAGGCCTGCAAATTTGATGAACTTTGACCCAGAGACCTTCTTCACCGATGAAAGCTAGCCTGCCGCGCGTAAGGTGACGCGCCCACTACAAGCTTGCCGCGTCGGGTAACGGTCCGATGTGACGATCGAATTTCTGGTCTTATTTGCTCTGATATCGATATAAATGATCGATTTATGATGCTACAGGACCCTAATTGTCACGTACGATCCATATCAGACAGGATTACGCTGAATTCTATCGGAATCAAGGTTTTCTGGAGGTAACGCGCCCGGTGGCGCGTAATTTAACGCGCCCGGTAACGCTGAATTTCTCGAGTCGCCGGGTCCGTGACACGAAGGATTTCTGGTATTATTTGCTCAGATATACATATAAGTGATGGATTTATGGTGTTATAGGACCTTAATGACCATGTACGATTCATATCAGACAGGATTACGCTCAATTCTATCGGATTCAATGGTTTTCTGAAGGTAACGCGCCCGGTAACGCGTCTGGTAACGCTGAAAACATGACGATTCCGTCCGTCACACTTTCTAATATAACCTGACTTTGCGAACTGGAAGAATAGGCCGGCTAGGATTTAAAGCTTTAAATCGTTTTAATACTTTAAAGCTGTCATCAAAAGATCAAAAGATTCAAGTAACTTAGTAATCTAGCCGACCTATAATAAAAAAACAGACCCAGTTATATAAGCATAGTTATCATTATTCTATATCCATGTACCTATATTTATATAGCCTCGCTGTCTCATCAGTGATTGGTGTCACCTTCAATACGCCTCTCATTTTCTCTCATTAATGGAGATCACAACTCCTGTTCCCTTTGTGTACACCCCCAGCCGTGTAGTATGGACATCACGGGGTCAGGGGTCAGGTTAATGGGTGCCCCCACCTCCTCCAGGTGATGACCTTTGACCCCGGGCACCAAGGGATCCACTGCTCCAGGGCCTGAGATGTTTGTTATACAGACCACAGGTCGTCGATACTACAGACGTGATATCTATCGCTTGTGACTGCTCTTTTTTTAATTCTCTCTTGCCATCAGGTAATATATTAATAGGAAAGCCACGCTTTTTCGGAAATCAAAATAAGATCTTTTTACGACCGTTTGAGATATCAAAATTATACTTTTTTAAGGACAGTTTGTCAAAAGTGGATCAGCATGACCACTTTAAATACAGACAAAGCAAATCTATGCTTTTATTTTTGTCGACTCTTTGCCACTTTCAGTCTGATATTTTTATACTGACTCGACAAATCATTATGTTCAGGTATTATCTTTAGGGCTTATACTCTGATTCCTTTCCCTATCCTAATCTCAATGGCGTATTTAAAATACGATTACCTTGTAGACGGCAAAAGGCATTTATTTGACGAAAAAAACTTACTCTAATCTCTGACAAGTGTTGTAGAAGGTGCAGAGGGAAATTCTTACTGTAAAACATCATCTGGGCGAAGGGAATGATGATTTGTGTGAAATGAAAACCAATTAAAAGTACCAGGTATAAAAATGTATGTCACCAACTAGTCGTAGTGTTTACAGAAACCTGGTCATGCAGCCTCAGAGTGACCATGCACCTGAGTGGACAGTGGTCAGTATTGACCTACCCATGTCCTCCACCAACCTCCCACCATCCCTGGACACCCTGGAGGAGAGGTCAGTGCTCGGCACGTGCCGACTGACCCCTCTATAACGGTATGCGGGCAATGTGATAGTGTTTGCCAGCGCCACCTAGAATCATTACCATGAACTACAATCGTCACGTGACGCGGCACTCCACTGCGCCTGCGCCGGCATGCTGACCTGGCCGGAAGTGATTCGTCAATGTCAGGGTCATGGGGAGGTGGGTCAGGTCCAGGGTGGGTGGGTGATTGGAAAAGTATTGGAAAGGGATTTAGGGAAAGAGGGAGAAGAGAAAGGAGGGACGGAAAGGGAGTACAAGATCAAGTATGTTGGGTTCTAAAGAACCCAAAAGCTCCGTCTTATCCACCTTGTTCAATAACAGCTGAAAGAGAGGGAGAGGGAAAGGGAGAGGGAAAGGGAGAGGAAGAGGGAGAGGGAGAGAGATTTATTGCCATGACAATGCCATGACATCCCCATGACATTGCCATGATGATGCCATGACATTGTCATGACATCCCCATGACAATGCCATGACAGTACCATGACATTGCCATGACAGTGCCATGACAATGCCATGACATTGCCATGAAAATGCCATGACATCCCTATGACATTGCCATGATGATGCCATGACATTGCCATGACATCCCCATGACAATGCCATGACATTGCCATGACAGTACCATGACATTGCCATGACATTACCATGACAATGCCATGATATTGCCATGACAGTGCCATGACAATGCAATGACATCCCCATGACATTGCCATGATGATGCCATGACATTGCCATGATATCCCCATGACAATGCCTTGACATTGCCATGACAATGCCATGACATTACCATGACAATGCCATGACAGTGCCATGACATTACCATGACAATGCCATGACATTACCATGACAATGCCATGATATTGCCATGACGGTGCCATGACATCCCCATGACATTGCCATGATGATGCCATGACATTGCCATGACATCCCCTTCACCCTTTTACCCCCTTACCCCAATACAGCATGGATTGAGAGTCTGAGCTCATTTGTGTGAGGAGATTGTATTGGTAATATGCAAATTTATTCAATATGGCCGCCCCCAGTGGTGATGGGGGCATTCCCGACCTACTTTCGTTCTATTTTTAGAATATCATTATGACATCATCTCGTCACTCTCCTGATACAGACTTATTTATGTTAATTTCTACACTCTCAAGCCATTTCCTATGGGACGACTTTCAATCTCCATACAGATTCTTCCTATCAGAAATAGCACGATGTGTCCCCCCCCCCATTTTTAACATTGATTTCTATGGGAGTTGGGCCAAGTTATTACTCCGATTTATCGGACTATCGACGTTATCCACTCATCGAAGACGGAGAATAAATGGAATATAAGAAAATGCATAAGGCTTTAGAAGGAGAGGGTTTCGAAGAGAGTGGAAATACAGAGAAAGAAAGGACAAGCCAAAGAACAGAGGTAAAACCATCAAAAGAAGAAATAGTACAATAGTGAACACGGAAATCGTATTGGGGGTTTTGGTTTTGGTTTGGCGTGGGTGATCCTGACTTTGGAGTGAAGGGATCGAAGGGGAGGAGGGGTTGGGAAGGAGGACATGGGTGAAAAGAATGGGAAGAAGGGAGTCGGGGGGCTAAGAAAAGGATCCATAGAATAACCCCGAGGTTTGGGTGTCGAGCAGGCAGGAGGCTGGGGCTGGAGGGGGAGTGGTGAGAATGGAGGAGGTGCCAGCAGGGGTCGGGGTCCTGACCCCCTCTGGCCAACCACACAATAACACGCCTATCTGTAAAGTGCCGAGTTATTCCGACATGGCGGGGGTCCTGACCTCTCTTCCCGTGACAAGCGGCCAGGGACCGGTCTGCAGCTGGACCCTTCCACCCTCAGCCCCTGGCCTCTGAATCCTCCTATAGTGGGTGATAATGGGGTAATAAAACTAAGCCGGACGATATATTGTATGGACTCATGCGAACGCGTGTTGGGGTTCAATGTGATATTCAGAACCAATCATACTTAGTCGTGATTGTTGTAGGGTCCCAGCTCAAATTTAATTTTCAAATTCCTTGTATCTCTTCCTGAGATTTTCCTGTCCTGTGGCAATTTCTCCCTGTGTGATTTCCAGCAAGTTGTTCAAATCTTAAAGCTTTCAGGTGCAGGAAAAAATGGCAACACAACAACAAAAAGTCAAATCCCTAATGTTTTGAGAATCAGGAATTCAGGAACCTGGTCAATTCTCTGTTTTCCCTGTGTTTTGGTAAAATCTGTCAATTCCCTGTGTAGTGGGGACCCTGTTGTTAATATCCTTTACATTTCAACAGAAAAATTCAAATCATGACAGGTTAAATTCAGATCTAGCTAATCACTTTGGTTAGATTATTAAAACCGTTTAAATAAGCATTATTACCACGGCGCCATCAATGATTGACTTGATAAGTATATGTTCACGAGTGTCTGCTGTTAAACAGTAGATGGGAACACTGCAAGGCGCATCATATCATTCTTGGCGACACAGCTATAATTAGGCACACGAAGTGCATTACACACGGATTTCTATACCAAACATGCCATATTAGGAAGTCTTTGGGAACGTGAACACGAACACATGCCTTCTATATTATTTCGGCAGTAGAATTCATACACGCAGACTACCAAAACATCAATCCAGGCACCAATGTACTACAACGTCTGATATTCCTTCCGAAGCTATACGGAGTAAACGGGTTAGCGGTATCCTCGGCATTTTCCGCATCGCGCAGTGAAATCCTGGGCTCTAGAAGTGACCACGTTTAACACTGGGGTCTATGGGGAAAACGCGAATTTTCGCGATTATTCAAAAAATTCACAAAACGCGAAAATTTGAAGGCTTGTATCGCATTCCTAGGATTAATTGCAACCTTTTTCTCACTTACTGCCTGAAGATTGGAGCCCAATTTAAAAAGTTAGAGCAAAATAACCTGTTTTCTCCCATAGGAGCCAATGCTAAAAGCCCCCCCAACCTCCGTTCGCGATTTCCGCGAAAATTCGCCGCGCGATGCTCTTTTTATAGACCCGCATATGGCGTATAGCACAACATCGCAGTGACAAAAATGACACTGTACTGTAATAGAAATTACGAGATAAAACAAAATAATTCTTTCAACCTCCACCCGTTTTTAAAACAAGGACCAAATACTCAATAGCTAATAGCTGCCTTAAAAACACAACAGACGGCCGTGTTTTTCGCCTTTCTGTCGCCGCTCCAACCTCTGACATTCCCTATGTGGTTGTGTGTGTCTGGGGGCGGGGGGTTAACTGCCCCCCATCCTCCTCCTCCCGACCCCTCCTCCAGCCCCTGGCGTGCGGCTCCCACCTGTACACCCGGCGCCTACATACCTGTCTGCTGTACCTGGGCCTACAGGTACCTCGAGGTACAGGTACCGGGGGAGTCAGGTACTTGTCAGGGCCATGTATGTATAATATATACATATTTTCTTGAAACTAGGAGTATTGTAAGCCAAGGGTGGTTGATGTTATTGTATCTTTCATAATTATTTGTTGTTTCTATTATTCTTAGATTCTTTTTGGTTTAAACAGGTTTAACTTGAAAAGCAACAGAGAAGTCTCAATTCGGCTTTTGACAAAAAAATACATGTCTAGCAAATCTTTTGACTTTGGGCTTTGCATTGCACACATATTCAAACTTTAGTATCTTGATAAAACAGTGCACAAAATTAAGAGTGTATTTCTCTTTGTTGTGTGCAACTGGATAAATTGCCAGGCGCATGATTTTATAAGCTTTAGAACCTTATGCACCGTGCGCGAGCACAAACTACATCCCTAACTTCTAGCACTGTTTAGATCTACTCGAAACAATCAGTTGACCCTTTGCCCTCTGGGTCAGGATACCAGTGCCTCACGTTAAGGCATTATACCTTCCCCCTTCCCCACCTGTCTCCCCAAGGATAAGCCCGTAGGACGTACGGGTTTCTATACGTTATCCCCTGACACACTACGGACAGGCGCCGTGCACGTTAATACCTCCACGTTCCCCACCTCCCCACACGCACATCACCTACCCCTACCTCATGCAACCTTTGTCTGCAGGGAGGAGTATGTGAACACTAAAAGGGGCACCTTTTGGTTTCGGTTTGAGCAGTGCCTGCTGGTGCCGCCAGAAGCTTCGTGCGAAGAAGCTTCGGAGTAGGAGCACTGGGAGTTCCTAAACAATTTAAAACTGCATTCAATTCTATTCAAAGTTAAACCTTTATTATCGATTTTTTTACTTTTAACAGTTTCATGTTCGCTTTTCTATTATCTTGGGTGCTATTAGATTTTAATTTTCTTTAATTTTCGATTCAAAGAGATGTTATAATGTTCGTCATAGGTGCATTGCGTATCATGACTGAATTTGATCAATTATGCTCCTAATATGCTATGTATCTTCCGGGCAAAATCTTATAGCAGTCACTGCGAATTGGCAATACTCCCCCCCCCCCCCCACACACACTTTCCTAGATTTTTTCTGCAAATTCTGAATCTAATTAAAATTTGCGGCAAGGGCTCGCCGATGATCTATCGGCTTCTCCGTGAGGTTATACTTCTTGAAGTATGAACCAATACGTGGTTCTATACCTGCTGATACCACCACAACATGAGGAGGCCCGCTTGGAGGAGGGGAGGTATTCCTGGTTAATTCTACACTCTCTCTCCAAGGAGATGGATAACAGTGAGGGTTGTCAAGGAGACAAAGAAGTTCTAGCAACATAGTCACCAATGGGTCCCTGAAGGTAAGATGTAGCTGTGGAGATTTAATAAAGGGCCCAGCCTTTTTTGAATGAGAATTCAAACGAGAGTGGTCAGTGCTGTTACTTAACAAGTCGTATGACGAATACTATCGAATGTTAAAAAAAAATCTGTTTAAATATTGTTTTACCCATAAAAAAAGAAAAGGAGCATCTCTGGGAAACGGATGAGTTTGAACGGCAAAGGGTTAATATTTGAGGTACTGGTCAGATTGAACAGCAAAGGGTTAACATATTAGATATTTGTCATTCTATAACCACAAAAAGTGTTGCTCTAGATTGGGCCTCTTGGAGTCAGTCTGACAGACAATGGGTAAATCACGTCTGACTGTGACTGTGACTCAAACAGACAGAAACTACTCCGGCCTTTTTCTGGGTAATTTATGTGTCACATTGACCGAGGTAGAATAGCACTGCCCTAAATATGATAAAAGTTTACGTGTGCCCCATAAACTTACTATCCAAAACTCGACCATTGTACATTGAAAGTTGTACATATCATAAGTGTACTGTGTCGAGGCTAGCTCTGAAGTACAAATACTTTTGGTACTGCGTGATAGAATAATTCTCAAAAAACATTCTTATTTAATCATTTCTCAACAGCATATGAGTTTTAATTCTCTAAATATATAGTTAAGAACAATCTGAACCACACTGTGATGCTTCACAAACTTAATTACTATCAGTTCAAATATGACATACTTCTTACGCTACATTATAAATTGTTCGCACGTCATAATACAGTGTCCAAGTAATAAAGGTTTACTTAATATAAAAATCACTTATCTACACTTATCATATTGAAAAAGCAAATAAGATACTATGAAAGTCTTGGGGTATATCTTATATATAGTCTTGAAAGCAAACCAACATACACTGTCTTGGGAAGTACGATGAAAAAGCACACTTCAAAGACAGCCTTAAGCTAAATAATTCTATTGCTAATAGCAAACAGGTTTGTTGGCGAATATAACTAACACCAAGGTGGACATGAAATATCTACATTGTACAGAGGCAGATACAAATAAATCGAAGTGGGATAAAGCTGACGTACATGTACCACACATATCACTCCACTCCACTTAATATTAAGGGAAAAGGGAGAAGTGTAAATGTACCTGTTTTCTTGGCATTATTTACACCTTTCTCTGAATATAGACGAAAGGATAAGCATGAATCACAATGTGATTAGGCCCTAAGCTGAATTTTGAAAAAAACTAATCCTAATATCGATATCTTCGTTTAATCTTACTTTTCACTTTACAATTAACAGAGAATGTATTCAGTTTTATTTCTTGATTTCATGTGTAAAGTAAAAGAAATTATTCAAACTCAATGTTTGTAATTTCTTCCATTAACTAATTGTCCTCGGGAGTTTTGAAAATCTATCTCACGTGTATTACACACCATAGATATTACTGAAACTGCCTGAGATAGTTACAGCCCCACCCCTTCTTTTTTTCTTTGGGGGTGGGGGGGGGGGGGGTCGAGTTACTTCTGAAATCTCCTAACCTGCTCCTCATTCTTAATCTGAAGCTATACAGCCACGTATATGATAACCTTTAAACCAACTTACCCGAGTCGGCCCCGTTGATGTGGTGGTGGTCGTCGGCTGTAGGACCTAAGGACGTCTCGGCCCGGCCCCCCGACGACTGGCTGACCACGCTGTGCCGCACCACCGGCGTCCCGTTAGTCCGGCCCGACTTGTTGGACGGCCCCGGGCTGGCCTTCACCGGCACCCACCTGCAGGGGAAGGGGTAAACGTTCATTAGGTACGTGCTAACTGTTACAATAGTGAACAGGGTTCTACATAGATACACAGTGTCGAAGTAACTAGCCTTCACCGGCACCCACCTGGAGGAGAAGGGGTAAATAGTGATTAGGTACGTGCTACAAAGTTTAGTAGGACTTAATATTGATATGAAATTATAACGGGTCCCTTTTTTGAAACCCATAGGAATTCTAAGGCACACAATTGCACCTTTGCCCTACTAGATACGACAGGAGACAAGTCAGTTGTCAAACAGGTAATAATTTTTTTGCCAGGTAAGTTAATGACTTTTCAGGAGATGGGGAGAGCAGACGCTGACCTATTTGACTGTCATTAACAATAGTATTGCATACGTGTGCTACACAACGCTTAGATCGCTCTTTTTCTTGCGTACGTAATTAATAAGATTCATTAAAGTTACTTCAAAACTCAATCACACGAGTGAACCCTCTATCTATAGGCATGACACGTGCAAACCGGGCAATATTTTCCAGGTTTAACGACTCGTCTATCCTTAGTCGAAACTGCTTCAAAGATCCCCAGGACAAAGTCGCGTTCTCTTAGAATGTCGACTCCGGCACCATAGGGCGGCCCACCCCGGAGTAGTAGTATACGGAAATGGGGGAGTTCCTCAGGGGACGGTCGGTCGGATGGTCAAAAAGTAGGCTAGAGATTAACTGGACCTGTTTTCCCATCGACACACCTGCTCCTTTGCAATGCTTGTTTGAACTTAGAGGATCCTTCAATGAAAAATAAATCTCATTTCTCCAGGTTTAAAAACAAACAAATAAAAAATCCCTTGACATGTATAACAATCCATCACAAAATATATCCCTAGCATCCCCAAAGTTCCACATGCTGAGAGGACGCATGCAAACACTACAGTGAAGTAGTACCATGAACAGGAGTGGGGGCCATACTTGAGGTTGAGGGTGGGGTAGTCCTCCACTTTGATCCTCCAGTGTTCGGCGGCCGCCGCCTCCTCCAGTAGCTGCTGATCGCCCTCCTCCCGCCCCTCCTCCTCCCCCTGAACCGTCATAACAGTATACTCCGTGAGCTGCTCGATTTGGCGTCTTTTCTGTCCGTGGGCAGTTCAGAATTGCTCGATTTCCCCGCTCGGCCATGACTATATACTCGGACCACAACAACCCCCACGTGGTGGTGGTAAGCGGGTCGGTCATGCTGGGTTTTCCCAGACCTGCTCAGGTCTACTCCATTATAGGATCAGCGAGCTGCTCTCTCACTCTCCAAGCCGAGGAATTGGATTTCATGGTGTTAAACTACCGAATCTAGTGCGTCGGTTAGGTGCTAATTCACGCAAGGGGTTTAATTAGAGAGGTCTTTATAAGATGCAGTTAAAGAAATCAGTTTTAGCATTTTGTTGAGTTAAACACTTCTGACAGAATGGGAATTATAGAAAATGTCCATAAGAATCTAATTGCAGGGGTGAGGTTATCACAAAAGTCTTCTGTGCATTTAAAATATTCATTCAAACCTTGGAAAGAAGATGATTTAACTCTCAAAATAATCCTGTCCAAATAGCTGTTCAAAATAATTAATCATCAAAATAATCCTGGATTTCTTTTATTCCCTCTACGATAGGGTTGAGGGAGTAGTTCGTATCCTTTTAATATTTTCATTCTTCTTCTTTAGTCATTGCCATGATTATATTGGTGTCTGCGACATTTGTTTTGAAACGTGCTACTAGAAAGATCTGCTTGGTGAGTGGAGCTACTCGCTAGACATTTTAGCGCCACTGCTTTCTACGATAGGCGACAGACTGTCTGATGAGATCTTCGGCCACTCTGCAGAATCGGCCGGTCACAACACACCATTCTCCCAGCACAAACTGCCCAGGCTACAACGTATAAGCGCAGAGGCATGATCTGCTTGGAGATTGACGGGGAGTCGCTCACCGTGACCCAGATAAGGGTGAGTCACTCGCCGGGCTGTGACGTCACGACTGGGGGTATTTCCAGGAATAGCTTTAGTGTCTACAGGGGGAGTCACAGACAACAGAAGGTTTTGCGCAACCGGAATTTGGTTCTAAGTATGTGAGGTAAAAGTGGGAGAGTGGTGCTGTTTATGGTAGTTCCTTATTCATACCCGTAAAATGGGTAGATCCGGGTTAATAAACATTTATTACTTTGGTGAAAGAACATGGCAAATGGAGCCAAGCGACAGGCGACGTTCCCCCAAATATTCCTTTCCCAGCCTATATTAATTCTAAAGATTACGTGGGCATGGTTTGCACAGTTCAGGGATTTCTTTTTATAGGGACAGTTACCAATTTTACTTTTTCCTTAATCTTCAGTCTAGATCAACACACTAATTCGTGCCCTTCCAGGGCGCTTCAAACTTTTCCATTAATGCCTCTCAAAAATCGTAGTAAAAATTCCTACCTTACTTTTGGAAAGTTTCAAGTAGCGTGGTATCTCAGAGTTCCCTGAAAGCTACTAACTCTCTCGAAATCTTTACCAAGACAATTGATGTACCCAAAAACACGGATCGGATTAGAAAATACCAACATTTACATTTGAAAGCAATCAACCCTTAGCAACGGCATGCAGTCACATACCCGCTAAGTTGAGATGTCCGAGGCTAACACCTAGGAGGGTGCTGGAGGGGGTAGAGTGTGAGGTCAGAGGTCAGCGGCCCACCCTGGAGGACGCTGGAGGTGAGTCACGTGACTTGAAGCTCATCAATAACCTTCATACATACATAATAACTGAACTGACCATGGAGCAGTCCATCCCATTCACACCCCCTGCACCATTCATAAACAGCAGAGACCTATGCAATGAAATGTTCTTTTCGATAGTGTAACGTACACGAGAATGCGCTTAACTTGAATGCTATAAGGATCAGACATCAGGGTACACACACTTTGAATAAAGAAACTCAAAATCAAAGTTACACTTGTCACAGACACAAAATCTAAAGGGGAAGTTCCAAATATGTAGTTGCACGTAAAGAGACTCTGATGACATTTCTATCTAAGTTTATAATCAATTTTGTAGGAACCCTGTAGAAAATAGATTTATCCCAGATTTGGTTTATGTTTTAATACTAGACCGATGTTGTCAGATAAATAAAAGGAGGGGGGAGGGGTATCTCACTTGTCATTCTTCAATTTATCCTGACCTTTTTATAATTCCTATATTAATTCATTACCAGGAAATACCTTGTAGTCAAGGTGGAGAAATCCCCCCTCCTGGCTTGACCGTGATCTTCACCTACTCCTTCGAATTACAGGTCTGTGATCAGGACCCCTCCCCCACTGCGCTAAATACCTGACCGCCAGGGGGCACTAAAGGGCCATGGTGGGCAGAATGAAAACGACCCAATCACTCTGACCTTTACGGCCAGACTAGTGAGGATTTATGTCCTTTGATTAAAAGTTGGGGCGATGGGAAATTCAATGAAAGTCTGGACAAAGGGGGGGCAATAGGGGAGGGCAGATAGCATTCAGTCTGACAGTCTGTGTTGGGGTATAGAACTAGCGTTACCGGTAGTCAGAAATGTGCCATGTAGTATCCGGTTACTGAGGACTCGAAATTGACTTTATCTTATCAGCCATGCACGAAACGCATAGTACAATTTTCCACCTTTACATAAATAATTTTCCAAAACATCGCCACACAGGTTTGTTTATTGGGTAATTAGTTTAACATCCGGCCAACCCTCTTGGGTTCTTAAACCAGACTGCACAAGTTGATGCTTTTCAGCTGTGGATGATCGAATCTATGACAGGATTTAGAAGAAAGCCGCCACCTGGTGCAATATGCCACTCGTTTCGAAGAGTGGCAAGGGATCTTTTATGTGTAATGTCCCATAGAAAGGATTGACAATTTCCAGCCAATAGCTGATGACCTGACGATCATTCCCAACCCTGAATTTTATGATCCAATAGATGTATGAAATTATAATACAGTTTTATGCCTGCTGTCGGGCCAACAAGTTGGCCGATCGACGTGATTGATGAGATTGATCATTTGAGAAAATGAAAATTTCGCCCGATTGGAATTAAATGTAGGACGCTAAGGAGAGATATTGATGAATTAAATATTTTGATGGTAGGTCCGAAAAAATGACACTATAGTGACAATTTGGCAAATAATTTAATCTTTGAATCATAAATAAGTGCTTTCGGAGCCTCCATAATACATTGACAGTGTGAGGGGGCTTAGGCCTAACCTATCTGAGCCTGAGTCCAGACATTTTTTCATACCATCTGTAAAATATTCTTGCAAGCGTTTCCAGGCCTAAAATGATCAGACTATATGATATATAGGACCCTAAGATATATTAGATCATAGATATCTACATGAATTTAGTTTTGTTAGGCCTAACAAGGTCTAAATAATTATTTTTCAGATTGCCAGTGTCCGACCAAACGCCCGAGTTGCTTTGACATCCAGTCTCTAGGCCTAAGAAGACTAACCATCTGTGAAATATTATTGCAATCGTTTCCATGCCTAAAATCGAAAGGCCGATCAAACTATATCATATATAGGACCCTGAGATATATGGGAACATAGATATCTACATCACTTTCATTTTGGTAGGGGTAATAAGGCCTAAAATAATTATCTTTCAGATTGCAAGTGTCAAACGCCTGAGAGGCTGAGTTGAACAGCTTGTCTAGGCCTATTTTTTTTTTTTTTTTTTTTTAATTGAAATTTAAGTCATCATACAGCCCTTCGGCCATAAAGCCGATCTTCCAGGTACTGCCAGCCTTACACCTTGCTGGCTTGATACATGACAGTGGAATCTAGAAAAAGAACATGAATTAACATGGAGTAAAATATTGTCCATGGGGTAGGTAACTCGTGTATCTCGAATAACTAGTTCAAATACACATTCTCAAAAGTGTCATGGTATATGCTTTCCTAGCTTCCTTAACTGAGGGCTCTACCTGTTATTCCAATACGTCCGCGTACAAGAGTAGGTATGCTTACTCGTTTAACTTCGGAGAGTTCAGTCTTGATCAAACTAATTGTCGTGTATCCAGTAAGTTCACACCAACAATGTAGGTGTCTATGTCCTCATATTATCACCATCCAATACTACATAAAATGTCCACAGTATGACCTCAGCCATACCGGCATATCAGCTCCTCCTTAATCAGTCTATCTTTGGTGTGGCTGCTTCATTCAATATGGAACTATCACCTGAGTGTTAACAGTTTCCATCTTGTCATTATACAAGCATACAGTCCTCATACAGTCCCTATACTGAAGGGTAGATATTATATTATAAATCACAATAGGCATTTTCAGTACATACATTCTCAGACTATTTTGAGCTTATATATGACAGCAACAGTTGAGCGCAAGTACGAGTACCGGTACATCATCTTTAAGCCTTTAAATGCTATATAAACAGATATGCTACCTATTATCTGTGGAATCAATAAATCAAGCTAACAAATAATTGATTGTATTAACCATACGGTTGAGGCCAGTGCATTATTTTTACATGCAGTAAAACAAAACTACAATTCAACATTATATATACATGAAACGAGAAAGAACATGAATGAGTAACAAATTGATCACAGCAGAAATTAATAGGGGGGAGTAAATAAATGAGATGTGGTTTATGAATTATGTTGTGTCGTGTTTAATTCGACGTTTGTTCTACTAGATCATATAATTGCTTGATCTGGTTTTTGAAGGTGAATATGTTATCTTGTCTTTGTATACGTGTCGGTAGTGAGTTCCAGAGCTTAGGCCCTTGATAGGTAATGCTCTTCCTGAATCTTTCATTCCTGGGCCTTCTTATTTGGATTAGTTTCTTTTTACTACTTCTTGTTTTCATGCCTGCAAGTCTCTTCCAATTACTGAAGTTAGGATTGCGCGAAATACGAAAGTAGTGTTGGGCCAGGTGCATTTTCCTTCTAATTTTTAACCGGTGTATCTTAGCTGTATCATGGAGTTCAATCACTGACAGCCCTACCCTAGGTCTACTTTGGAGAATATATCTAAGTGCCTTATTTTGCAGTGTTTGTAATTTTCTTCTATTCTCTTTAGTAGCTGATGTGAGGAAAATATCCCCGTATTCTAGAATGGGTAATATCATGTTCTTGTAGATTAGTAATGCCGCTTTGGTGGTAAGGAATTGTCTCATCTTTTTTAGTTGGGTAACCTTCGCTGCAACCCTTTGTATAACTGATTTCGCATGTCCATTGAAAGTTAGTTGCTCATCCAATTTGATTCCAAGGTAATTGAATGTAAGAACCCTTTCTATAGTCTCATTTCCCATTACCACCCGTACTTCCTCCTTATCTGTTAGTTTTTTTATCTTATATTTACTCCCAAAAATCATATATTTCGTCTTTTTAGTATTTACAAATATTTGGTTATCCTTACACCATTCCTCAAGCCTATTTAAGTCTGACTGGATGCCTAACCTACAATGTTCCAGGGTTTTCCCACTATATAGCATGACTGTGTCGTCTGCGTAGAAGATGGGGCTTGACTTTTTGAAAATCTTTGCCAAGTCATTTGCGTAAATTAGGTAGAAAAGTGGCCCTAAAATTGACCCTTGTGGGACTCCCTGTGTAACTGGGGAAAATGTAGAGTATGTATTATTAGCCCGCGTTCATTGCTGCCTATTAGCAAGGTAGTTTGCTATCCAGTCCATTGCATTAGGGTGTAAGTCATAATGGGAGAGCTTCTCTAGCAAAATAGGGTGTTGAACACAGTCAAACGCCTTCCTAAAATCGATAAAAACCCCCATTACTATTTTACCATTATTTAATGCAAGATTCGTTTTATCTACTAGTTGGCTAACTGCATGTAAAGTGGAATGGTTCTGTCTAAATCCATGTTGGGCTTCGTCAAATAAATTTTCTTGTTCTATGTAACTAGTGAGCTGCTTCTGAACTATTTTTTCCAGCACTTTGCCCGGCAAAGGAAGGAGAGAGATTGGTCTATAATTTGTAACCAGGGAGCGGTCTCCAGCCTTCGGGATAGGCGTGACTGAGGCCTGCTTCCATTCCTCTGGAAAACTGCCAGTAGCTATAGATGTATTAAAAATATGCCTGAACTCTGGGATAAGTGCTGTCATTGCATCCTTAACCAGTCTGGAATTGAGATTTGTCAATCCTGATGATTTGGCAGTATTTATTTCCCTTACTATACTGTACACCTCCCTTTCAAAAACAATGTCTATATCGAATCGTTCATCATCTACCAGCTCCGTGGTAGGGGCCTCCGTTGTCTCATCATTTTGTTTAGGGTCTGAGTCGCTTGCATGGCAGCCAATTACATGTCTACCCCTAGAGATGTTGCCCGTTTTCGGCTGTGAATTATTATCAGCAAGTCCTACATTTATGAAAAACTGATTTATATACTCTGCCACTCCATCCCCTTCTATCCTATCCTTGCCGTCTTTTAAAGAAATTGCTGGTTTGGTCTGGTCTTTTTTCGATGGGAAGACTTCCTTAATTGTTCTCCAAAACCTGGAACTATTTCCTTGGTTTTCATTTAGTTTATTTGTAACGAACTCCGCTTTCGCTGCTCTTATATTCCTATTCACTTGGTTTCTAAGGTACCTAGTAATGTTCCAGTCGTCAACATTTTTAGTTCTTTTTGCCTTTTTATAGTAGTAATCTCTGTTTCTAATTTGTTCTATTAGGTCATTACTGATCCATTGGGGTTTTTCGTTTTGAAAGGTCATTTGTTTTATCGGACACTGCCTATCCGTTTCTTCCAATATTTTTTCATAAAGCTCCTTCCATAGCAGATCTACTTCACCACCGTTATGGTATTCATCCCAGTCACGATTTATCAAGTTCTCTTTGAACTCCTCAGAGTTTTAATTTTTATAAGTCCTGCCTGTGAATGAAATTCGCTTCTTTCCCTGTCTAGGCTTCTTTTTTACTATGTATATAGGCTGGTGGTCACTGATAAAGGAATCTAGTGTACCTGAACTAGTTATGTAGTCCATGTTGGTGAGTATCAGATCAAGCGTACTAGACGTGTTTTTTGTGATTCGTGTACTGTCATGAATTACCTGACTGAGGTTGTTTGCTTTTTCTAAGAAGGTCAGTCTCCTATAGTCACGAGATTTCTTATTTTTGTAATCTATATTGAGGTCCCCCACTACTACTGTGTCAAAAGAAGGTCTAGATTGTTTGAGAGCATTCTCAATGTAAGATATGGCTGCCTCTGTCTTCCCTGTGGGGGGCCTATACAAATTACAAAGAAACATGCTCTTGGCATTTGTTCTGAGGATAGTCATACATTGGAGTTCAAGATTGTTGTTTGACTTATTGATTATTAGATTTTCAGTTACGGAGGCTTGTAGATGCTCACTAATATAAGTAATAAGACCTCCTCCCCTCTTCTTTCCTGTTTCCCTTAGTTCCCTATCTTGCCTGTACTGGCAATAACCTGCAATATCCACTAGCCTGCGATCTATTTTGCTTGTTAGCCATGTTTCAGAGATGGTAATTATATCTATACCCGAGTTACACAAAATCAATCTAAGTTGGTCAATTTTTGGTAACAGGCTCCTAATGTTTATATGTACTAGTTTCAGTCCTTTCTCCTTGCCAAGTTCGTAGAAGTTATGTATGTTGTTCTGTTTGTATTGGTGCATTACCATTTGGATTGGTGGTTAATCGCTTGTCAAATCTAATCAGTGTTACGGCTGCGCAATACTTGCAGGTGTGTTGGATGTTGTGACAGTGCTTCGGGTGTCCATATTCTCTAGCAGGTGTTTTTTTATTGTTAGCAGGTATCGGTGGTGGGGGCTGTGTAGACTTACCCATGATGTGAGGTGAGTGTGAGATATGCATAAACAAGAAGGTTTGTGTGATTTGGGTGAGTGTATACATTCAGATATAGGTGTGGTTATAGGTTAGTAAAAGTAAAAGTGCCCCAGAGCCGAAAAATGTTGCGGGTGAAAGTTCAGAACAATTTCTCCTTAGTCGGGAGGGGGGGGGGGGGGGATGAGGGGAGTGGGGGGGGGGGGGGGGGGGGGGGGTCACCTTGCTAACGTGAACATTAGGCTGATAGGTGGTGTTGCCAAGCTGACGTGAACATTAGGCTTACAGGCATAAGTGATTAAATGGTTGGGTGAACGAATGAAATCCACCTTGCTAACGTGAACATGAGGCTTACAGGTGGAGCGTGTGGATAGGTTCGTTTGACAATGCTTGCATAATTGCTGACAGCATATAAAAAATCCCTTTACAACAGCAACATTTGTAACTATTTACAATTATAAGCAAGTTGATGTGAGATGCAATTTACACACCTAATTATTATTTAGCAATTGATTGATCATTAAGTCTAGCCATAATTTGGAACAGCAATTATTTCACTCGAACATTAAAGGTATTGAAATTGAAATTCATTTCGATCAATCCAATCGAACTATTTACAGGAGATGGATTTAGCATTGTATAGTTCACATGCAATTCATATAACATGTAATTTACAGTAGGGATTTACGATAAAAGTGTATAGTAACTCATTGTGTTAATCAGTTTGCTTGCATATATTGGATAAGATAAAACCGTTTGGCGAAGTTATTACATTTGGTGAAAAATTACTGTGGCCTAATTAGTGTGGCCAGCCTATGTTACAGTACAAGCCAATGATTCGAATATAGGTGTCATCACGCTAGCCCTGGTTTGGAAGGAATCCCTGTACTAATCTATACATGTTATACACACTGTGGATTAGTAACAGTTCATACATTCATTATCATTAGGCTATCTGGTCTAAGGTCAACCTGGGTTACAGTACAAGCAAATGGTTCAAGTATAGGTGTCATCATACTTGCCTTGATATGGGGACGGGTCTAATTAATTTGGAATCTAAGTCCCTGTACTAGTCTATACATGTTACTATACACACTGTGGACTTGTAACTAATCATTCATCACCACTAGGCATTTAGGTCGAACAATCAGGTCACCGTACAAACCACTAGATTCAATGGGCGTCATTGTACTTGCCCCAACTTGGAATAGGATCTAATTATGGTTAACATCATGATGCAAAATAATCATCGTACAAGTCCATGTGTGTCGCCGAACATGCTATAAGTCCCCGTATTGGTAATTCATACCATTGGACCTGTACAACTTTTAGAAATTGTGATGTTATAGTACACTGCATGAGTCCTAAATCACTCCATGAATTTTATGATGCTATGATACATTTACATTTAAAAGGCCCTAACCCAACATTATCGATGCTAAAATTTACCATGTCCTCGTACATTCTATGGGTCTCCATACAAGTCATTTATTACTAAACTTATCTATTTTACTGCTATTAGGAAGTTTTAATAACGGCATGGAAACTTGAGCACAAGAGTTTAGAGTATAGTTAGCTGCATCATGACATACTTCTCAACATAGACAGTAGCCTTATTTAGGGGCATGTAATGTTAGCTACCCCACAACACAGACAGTAATCTTATTTCAGTGGCCTGTATCATTACTATGTTGGGTCAGTGTACAAAGTAGTAATGTATTTTAATAGTTTTAGAGCTTAATGTATTAGGTCAGTGTACAAGTTGGGGGGGGGGGGGGTCATGTACACCTTTATGTGTTGAGTCAGTGTACAAGTTAACTTCAGACAGTAACCTTATCTCACGGGCATGTATCCTTACTATAGTTGGGTCAGTGTACAAGTATTAATGCGATTTAGGAGTTTTCAGGCTTAATATATTGTTAGGTCAGTGTACAGGCTAGGGGGTCATGTACACATCTATGTGTCGAGTCAATGTACAAGTTAACTACTCCATAGTACTTGTCATACCAAATTATATACAGCTTAATACATATTGGTCAGTGTACAAGTTAAGGGGGAGGGGGGGGGTGTACACCTTCATATTTTAGGTCAGGTACAAGTTAATTAGCTCCATACATATGAAATCAAGCTATAAACCGTGTTGTCATTAGACCGTGCTGTCCCCACTGACGTGAACATCAGGTTTACAGATCAGCTGCAAATTTGAGTT
Organism: Lepidonotus clava; assembly: GCA_936440205.1. NCBI lineage: Eukaryota > Metazoa > Annelida > Polychaeta > Phyllodocida > Polynoidae > Lepidonotus > Lepidonotus clava. The sequence continues at coordinate 40,752,025 of OW387142.1, read as the reverse complement.
TATCTTTGTTCATGATGCGTTTTAATCGGTTATTTGTTTAAAGTTGTCCTCAAAGCATCTAGCCCAGTACTTGAGGGTTTTCTGCGTGGGGTGAACACCATCGGTAAGTCTTTTGTAGCTATGCTGCCATCCAGCTGCTGTACCATGATGTCGGTGTATAGCTGAAGCCGTGACAGGGGTTTCGTACCCTCTCTCTCCGTTAATTATTTTGATGTAGTCGTTAATTCTAACAATACCTTGATCCATAATGTCTTGCTTAGGGTGACGCTTCTTGTGCCTTATTATCTTTCCCTTTGGGTCATTTACACGATGTAGATCAGCGCCTGTTATGGTACACATAATGACAGGTTTATCGTTGCTGTCGAGTGACGTTAATACCGATTTGATGAGCTCCTTAGTTGTGGTGTAGAGGTCCTCCGTCACGTCAAATGGTAGGAAGATGTGGTCCTCGACCTTGGCCGTTATTGAGCAAATGCCACCGAATAAGTAGATGGCTAGACAGTCCGGCTTAGTTATAAAAACTTTAGCTGTGCGGAGTAGATCCTGTAGTGTAGCCCCGCCTTGTGTCTGTACCTTCACCGATATCCCGGGAGGCGGCTTGATTAGTCCTACAATCTCCTTACCACGCGAATCTGCTATAATATATATAATTTTCATGATGCTAACACGTGATTATGATGGGCTATCAGTTGTCAATCACTTATGACTGTGTGGCGTCGGGTGAACAACAGTTTTAGCGTTTTTTACCTAGTAACTGCACACTTCGCAGCTGGCGATAATACAAGAACTCAGCTTACTCACACGTGGGGGAACCAGCGGGTGTGTCGGGCGTTTCGCTGGTTGGAGTACATGTATTGGGGTCGGATAGAGTAGTCTGGGCTGTCGCCGGTCTGTCGTTGTTCGTGACCTGGTTTGGCGTGGTCGCTTGGTTACGCTGACCCAGAATCTGGGTCGGCGCCAGTGAGGCCGTATCCTTGACTACCGACTGAATTGGTGACGCTGCGGCGGGTGTCGACTTGTTTGCGCAATCTTGTAGGCTCAGTACAGGTCGTCTCCTAAACTCGCTCCGTACCTTCATAAGCAGTGCTCCTTGTCTGTTGTTTCCTACCCATGTGTTTCTCTTCATATGTCCAGAGTTCAGTGCTGCTCCAGTTCCCCAATTACGGTCAGGGGTGGCTTCTGCCAACGTTTTGTTTCCCGTTTTGAGTAACTTTGTCAGCAGCTCAGGGTTCTGTTCAAATTTCTTTATCATAGCCGCGTACATCACGTCCTCCGCCCTGTCGTTCCATTCTTTAGATGAGCCTGACTCCCGACCCAACTGTCGGATCTCGTAGGGGTCCCTGCTTACTAGGATTTTTCGCGCTAGATTATCCTTGCCGTGGTGTTTAGCTCGTTTGTATTGGAAAACCTGTTCCACACTCCGGTAATCCTTCTTCCCAATCTTAATGGCGCACGGAAACAGGTTCGAGAAAGGGGCGTGCTCGGAGTGATACGCAATCACCTCTCCATATACCTTCGTTTTTAGTGCCTCCAGTTTGTACTCTTCAGGTAGAGATTCCAAATTGTCGTCCGTGTATCGTTCATTTTCAATCGTAACTGCATATTGACTACTCGTACATCGAACTCCCTTTTCCCGAGCTTCTCTTGCTATCTGTCGTAGGATGGTCCTGGTTCTGCGTACCTGGGGAGTGACGTCATCAGATATCCAGACCTTGCTGAAGACGGTCGAGTTCCGCAAATTTGATCGGCAACTAAAGACATAATCCCTGTCATCTTGTCTTACAAAACCTATAAGGATGGAACGAGTCATTCTATCCCTGTAGGGACCAATCCTGTAGGCTTGATCGTAATCTATTGGCTGATTTATCTCCATTTCCGCAAATAATTTCTTTATCGTGGCATGGATATCCTCATTCCGCGTTTCCTGCATCCCGTCGATTATGATATTTTTCCGTTTGATCTGAGCCTCCAGTTTCGACTGGTGAGAGACTAGTTTTTCACTTGCATATGTATTCCTGTTTACCTCCATCTCCAGTTCTTCCACATAAGCTAAGAGATTCTCGTTGTCCAGTTTAAGGGTGTCCAGTTCTCCTTGTGTGAACTCCAAAGATTTAACTAGTCCCTCCTGTTGTAGTGCCAGTTCGATCACTTGATCTTCTAAGCTTAACACTTCATCAGTGACTTCACTAGTGTCAGTCCCCCCTTTCAGGCCACCGTTGTGGTGACAGGGATGATGTGGAGAGTTCTCTGTCATATTCACTATTTCCCCCGACTCTGAAGTACGTTCCAGGCTTTGCGCGGTAGTTGACAGACCGTTAACAATGGCGGCGGGGTTTTGGCGCTCAAAAGTGGCTCGCGTGGGTTGTGTTTCGTCTAGTTGATGCGTCCCGTTGGGAGTTTCGCTATTTTTGATCCGGTGCATGGTGTCCTGATACCTTCACGAATATTTTAGACTAGAATGGGCGTTGAGTAGAGATATTTGCGCAATCCGACGATGTATTTTCCGACTCTGGGGCAAAAACGCGGGTTCCCTACACGGCGGCCATTTTAAGTTCTCTATCATTTGAACTGCTGGAAAAAATATATGTAGGCCTACCTACCAGCCTGAGTCCTGAATGCTTCCGAATGCGTTATTTTGTCTAAATATCATCCAGGTTTATTGATTTCAATGTATTGGTGCAGGCGTGATGGGGAAAGAACCCGGCGAAGGGGTGACGCCATGTTGTTACTAATGTTAGGCCTGATCAACGGGCAGTTTATCGTTTGCAGGTTAGTCGGCGAGGTGTTGGTTTTCTCAGTGACAGTGGGGACCCGCACCCGGCTAAGCAGTCAGTGCAGTGTAGCCTGCAGGTGCCGGAGGTCGGGCTACGACCAAGGACTCACTTATAATATTATAGATCTTTGCTACGACCATTTGCGCTACCCCCGCCCCCAGAGCTTCACGGCATCCACTGCAGTGCATCCCGTCAAAGCCAGGGGCCGTCAGGTCGGGGCCGTTATGTCTGGCAATCCCTGACAGTGCCAAGCCCCCTCACGTCCGATCGATCCAATGTCTTTGCAAGACCCCTTCATGCGTTAGTATGCGTCCACAGGTCCACATAGATTTCATTAATATGTATTGAAAGCACCAGATAACGCGGTAATCCAGGTGAACAGGCAGAAGGGCGACTCCCCGGTAACATCCAACCACCGGGGCCGGCAGCACCCGGCCGTGTGACAGTGTGAAGGGGTTGGGCGGAGGCCAAAGGATTACCAAGAAAATAGTGCGATGTATTTGCGCGAATTGTCGCGTTATTTCGCAATCATTTAATTTCTGGACACTGAGATACTTATCTATGTGTCCAAATCTATCTGTGTATACCAAAAAGTAAGGTTATAACGACCGTTTTCGTGGTGAAATAGGTCTGCAAAGTTGTTGAATATTCAGAGATTGACCCAGATCCCTTCCTCCCCGATCGAAAGCGAGGCTGGTGTACCCGTCATGCAACGCGCCAGGACTTGGTGGGCGTTACTTAGCCTAGCGCGCAGGCCAGGTCGGAGAGCGGGTTTTCGGCGGTTTTGCCAGGTTTTGCACTCGGATTTTGCCACGACCATTTTACCGGAAATATCGGTAAATAAGACATGGGTAGCTGGTTGCCGCAATCATAGATATATATAGAAAATTGTATCCAAGGTAAGGGGCCACCAGCATTTGGGGGTTGTTACCGGCGAGTGTCCGAAAGTACACCCATTAATAGTTTACTACTGGTGGTCGTACGCGAAAGTCCGAGCGCTGTCCTTTAGATAATTTCGCCTGATACGCTTTGGTTTGCTTTCATGCTCCTTTGATCAGTGTTCGAAACTAACGCCGGCCCGTCGGCCAATGGCCGAAAATTTGAGATCAGGGCCGAAATTTTTCACCAAAAATTGCATCCAGTCGGCCCAGATGGCCAAGAGAAATTTCTGCCATTTTTCCTAAATTTTCTAACAAAACTTAGCATGTTTTTCCGCCATCTAAGGTAGCGGTTAGAGCAAAACATTTTGATATTTAAAAGGCCAAATCAGGGCCAAAAGAAAGTTGTCAGGGCCGACAATACCTTGCTAAAGTCGGCCCTGATGGCTGACAGTTCAAAAAGTTAGTCTCGAACACTGTTTGATCCCTTTGATTTTGCGGGGCGAAAAATAAGGTGTCATTGTATGGATGGATGTAAATCACATCCATAACATAGCAGGTGGGCAGGATTCCACAGATGAATGGGTCGGCAGAGTGGCCCTAAATGTTCTCAATAACGCCCTTTTAGGGGCGGTTATATTAAAGTTATGGACTTGTGATCTCGTCACTATGAGAATCAAGTTATTGATCAATTACGGACAAATATCCAAAATATGAGTTATGTTTCGAAGATAAAGACCCCTCTAACATAAATCAATTTCTGGAGCATTATTATTGACAGGAATGAAAATTGGGATGGTAGCTCATCTAAATGTACATGCATTCAACGGTTGCGGGTCAAACGATAGAGTGAGAATCAATATTCATTTGCTGGTGGTATTGGCGACGAGTTGGTTTATTGGACTGACCAGATTATCAAATGATTTCGGGAGAAGTATTAGGAACAAAAGGTTATTCATAATCAATTTCGCATCTGTTCAATAATACGCTGTCATACTTTGATAAATGAAAATTACGTTTTATTTGTTTTTGCATCTTTTTTATGTACACCTTCATTTGTATCTCATCAACTTATGATTCAATAAACAGTATATTAATTTCTAAATATTTGTTAGTACCAGTTGTAACCAATCAGTGAGTAAGTTGAACGTAACTATTTCACTTCTGAAAGCTAGGTTGATTAGGTTCCACTTGTTCCTCTGACCGCCAGCGCTGACTAGGCTGCATGTTATTATACCATTTATCACCTCTCCTCGGCGGAGGTCACCGATTCTATTGGCATTCGCACAATCTGAGGAATTCCGCCATATGACATCTCTATCATAATCGTTATACCTTATTCGGCGCTTACCTCTCAGCTTCACGTGGATTTCTCTACAGGATTTCTCTACAGTTTTCTCTGACACGTACAGACAAAAACCTGTGTCCCACATAAATAGAAACATGTAGTTTTTGCTCTACTTTGACAGTCGCACGTGCCGTGACATGGTCTCAGGGTAGGGTTGTGTGCGTGTCAGGTCACATTCACTCCCCCAATCCACCCCTTTTCCCCCTCCCCCTACTTGTCCGCTATCAGTGTCATGCTAATCCAGATCTCTTTCGATCACCATCTTTCACCCCTGTCAACCCTCCCCCTCCCCACCCCCACTCTGCCCCCTTTCACCCCATTCAACAAACGACATGAGCCCTCGAGGCAACCCAATGTTGAGGCAGCTTGTGGGAGGTTTCTTCCCTCAAGTATTGGAATTTGAATACATTATACTGTATAGATGTTTATCGCTCAAGAATGAAGGCAAAGGCGTTCCAATGTACATGAACTTGAAGAATCTTTCTTCTCTAAATGATAAACTGCCATTTGTAAACTGTAAAACACAATCATAAGAAAATAACAAAGCAAAATACAAGCTAGTTTTACATCTAGAAAGTAACTCTCAATGTAACATGAAGCGTTAAAAATGTTGTACCAAATAGATCAGTTACTTCGTGCTGAAGGTATTCTAATATATGTAGAAACCACGAATACCCCCAATAAACCAAACACCACTCCACACCACATCCCAATCCCTTACTCCCCTATGCTACTGGGTGCACGTGGTACTACCAGTCACGTGGTCGGCGTCACGTGACCCAGATCGGCGGCCCGGGTCAGAGCCCGGATTCCCCTACTACTCACGGTACACCTTCATGGACAGAGCTATTGGATGTTACCTACTGGGCCATAGGAGTGGGGGGTCAGCTATATGGCATCAAATATAATCACCGATAAAGCCTTTCCCTCAAAGACCTCGTGGTAAGCGGAGGCGTCGGGGGTTTGATTGTATTTGCAAGCATACCTACATGTATTTAGTTTAAGGTACAACCTACTTATTCGGGAACCAATCCAACTGAACCGCAGAAGTCGATCAAACTAAACGTTCAGCCACACAAATTTTTGTTTACATTACAAAAGATAGAGATGATGGGGTATAAAGATCAGTTGCATTTTGGAAAGTTTGGTGGTACAAATTACAATGAGAGTGTGGTCAGCAATATGCTGACTTTGGTGGGTAGGGCTTGGTGGTTGCAGCGGTGGGGTTTCTGTAAAGGCCGCAACAGTGGGGCAGGAGGTGAGGGTATTAGTGAGAGGTGACATATTGATTACCCCCTGGTTATCCCCTTAGTAAGTAGGATTACCCGGTGCGTGGCACTTAGCGGGTACAAACGTGGTAATCTACACGAGTTAGGGGATAAGGTGGGATTAACATCGATAAACCGCTGCTTACACAAAAAGAAAATATCCATGAAGAGTAATACAAATATCCTAAATAATAACTGTTATCAGGAAAACAAAGTGACTTATTTTACAAGATACTGAATTTAGTTCTCTCGAAAAATGAAATGAAAAATTAAAAATGCATGTGGACGTATGACAATAATTTATGAATGCCAAAATCATAAAACCTTTGTCAAGCTGGATAAAATTGTTAGTTCTTAGGATAGCTGATTTCCTCTATTTTAATGATCTCAGAATGTATACTTTACATTCTCAACACATATATTACATCTCAAAGGAATAAACATTGTTTAGGACAAAAGTACTGGAAGTGGTAGCAATAGGCCTACATGTCATTATGGGGACAAAGAATTGAATCCTTACAATGTCATCAGAGTATAACAGTCACATTTTGTTATCCCACTCAGGAGTAAATGCAATATAGGCTGAGTGGGTACAAATGGGTACAGGAGGAGTTAAGGAGGGTAGTGGGTGGGGGGGGGGGGGGGTGAACTGAGTACAATCCACCCTACCCCTAAACCCCCCACCCCCAACAGTCGGCCCCCATTTTCTGCTCGGCCAAATGTAGGCCAACCCCCCGAGCCGCTCCGAGTCGCTCGTCGCTCGCTCATCGCTCACTCGTCGCCCATGACGCGTCGCCAACGCCGTCGCCATGGCAACGCGCACAAAAAGATAGCAGGGATCATATGGCGCACGTGCGGCCCGCCCAGCGTCCTATGGGGCGCCGCGGGTACAACCCGGCGGTTACTAACACAAATGAACGACATTGTCCCTGAAAATCAGTCGGAAATCCCAGATTAGGTTTTTTTATATTAGAAACAAATGAATTGCATTAGTCACTGGAGTTCTGAAATTAAAACTTCATGAAAGCTAATTTGAATTTTGATGCCGCTTCAGCCTGGCAGAGAGTTCAATTTCTCATTCCTTCGTTATTTATAGAGACAATTTCTTTTGGGGGAATTAAAATGATAATTGTGTAATAAATTGTGATGGATAGTGTTTGTAATGGTAATCAAATGATAAAATAATATTAAAACATTTGTAAAAACAAAATCATTTCATTTACTCGTATGTTTTCAAAATGTCCTGACCCAAAACTTGGACAGTACAGGTATACTGTACCCCCTAAAATCCCATTAAGACCCTTACCACATACCCCTTACTCCTATCCCAATCCAAGGTCCCAATCCCATGGCCTCTCCATACCCTTATCCCTACCCGGCCTTTAGTCACCGCCGACCACGTGTGAGCACCTCCCCAGACGTGAGCAGCTCGGGGAGAGCAGTCATTGAGCAGTCGGCGGATTAACTCAGACAATGTGCTGTTATGTCATTCCGATGGGGCCTGATCCTATTGTGGGGGGAATGGGCCGGGTTGTGGTGTGGAGGTTTGTATGGGGGTGTTCCGGGTGGGTGGTGAGGCCCTATGTGGCCTTGTATCGTGGGTGGCAGGTTCGCAGCTGGTTGATTGTCCACAGAACAAAAGACAGAGTTTGACTGGGTGGCCCGGGCCTGGCTGGTGGTTCTGATCTGGGATGCCATTGGGATATTGAACTGTCTAAAGTGACTAAATGACACAGCAATCTATCTCTAGTGTACAACATAAATTCCGTCAAAAGCTAAAGCCATGTTGATTTCATTCAATCTGGAGAAAATAGTTTTTGGGAAAAAAAATCGGTTGTAATTTCCGTTGGTATAAATATAAAGCTTTAAATTCGCCATATTAGTAGTACTTATCAGAGTAGAATTATAGACTTAAAATCTTAAAACTTTACAGGTACCGACAGGTATCCCCTTAGGACGCAACTTTCAGCCACATACCCATTGGGATGACCCACGCCCCAACGACGATTTACCTACATAGTAATACTGTATATATTTATTCTCGTGCCGATTGTACAGCAAACCAAATCTGGTAGTGGGGTCTGTTAACAACATTTTCGTTACGCAGCGGATAAAAGCACCAAATTTTGCATGAGGCACCTCTGAGGCATAACTATTGAATCTAGAAGGGGAGCCACCTTGAAATACCAAAATGAAATTTTGACAAATTTTGTATGTTTTTAGCATTTGAAATTTAAGGTATTTAACCAAAACTTTTGCCTAGCTTCGATTAGACCTATTGTATAGATTCGAAAGGTAAATAATTGAATTCCCTGTCCTATAATCTACCAATTTGGACAATAGCAATGTGTTTCTAGGCATTTCAGAAGCTGAGATATAAAATTATTTCAATTAAAGTCGGCCATATTGGATTTTTGGCCCCCGTCTGGGTTATATTGATATTTCAAGTTGGCTCCCCTTTTAAATTCAATGAAGGGGTCCCAGGGGATCATCATACCAAATGGAATCAAGAAATCTTGTGGCAAAAGAGTTAAGTCTATATCCTTTCTTTTGAATTATTTTGGAATCCAGAGGTCATTATCAAAGGTATCATGCTAATGAATTCAGCCATTTTGAAATTTATGGTATTGTATTGGATGAATATCATATTTATTGAGCCCTCTAGACTATTAACAACTGATAGTGGAACCATTTCCCCTGGCCTTATGCCTTAGTAGCTTAAAATCATAATATTTCTCAAAATTGGTCAGCCATCTTGGATTTGGGATTTCAGTATTGACTTGAAACATAAATAATTGAATTCTCTGACCCATAATCCCTCAATTTTGACACCAACCATTTGTCTTTAGTCTTTTTAGAAGCTGAGATATAAGAATTTTTATGGTAAAAGTCGGCCATATTGGTTTTTGGCCCCGCACATCCGTCCTATTGATATTTCAACGTGGCTCCCCTTCCAGATTTGATAGTTATGCCTCAGAGGTGCCTCATACCAAATTAGGTGCTTTTATCCGCCGTGTAACGATTTCTCAAAAAAATGACCTTAACAGACCCCACTATGGTGGAATCTAGCTACATCCAGAACATGCCTTAGCTTCTAGGTGAGTCGACACCTCCCGCCACCTCTCCCACAAGGCAGCAGTCTGAGCAGACCGTCGGGGGGTTTAATGTGGGGAGTGGGAAGGGCCATTTATCATGTCTGGGGGGTGGGGGGGGGGGGGGGAAGTTGCTCATTACAATACCACCCCCTGTCACAAGTCAGTGTGACCTAATTACTCCCCTCCCCACCTGACCCCATTACGGCGAGCAGCTCACCGGCCACTCACCACCCACTCACGGCTAGCTCCCGGCTTACAGGCCAAACAAAACCATACTGTTTCCATTCGCCCATATCAAAAGGGGTTTGGGTCCAGCATGAAATATTAATAAGATACTTGTTATATTACATGTTTTTCAATGAATCGGTGTGCGTTGTGAGGTGCGATATGCCGCCAAGGCAAACACTTGCAGCGTTTAAAAACAATTGAAAATATCGAATTCTGGGATAGAATCATAAATTCGTTTGATTTTTATTAACCAAAGAGTAAAGAAATCGCAACCTGCAGCTGTTGATACACTGTATTACTGTAATTCGAAAAAAGTACATATCCTTGGGATCAAAGGTGAAAAAAGATGATCCACAGAGATTAAGTTTCTCATATACACTGTAGTTTTCTTGGCAGTACATTCAAATAACTGTAACATATCTATATCCATTATTTACAGGAATTCCTCACTCTACAATGTTCACTCACAGATTCCTCCTAAAAGGTATCTTAAATCTATAAGAAACATCATATCCTTTCTTACCTCCATGGTATGTTTTCCAACAAACGACCAGTAATCCCTAAAACAATTCCATTGGCCTAATGACTGTGGCATTGATCTAATCCCGGGCCGGGTGGTCGGTCTGGGGCAGGCCGTGTAAAGAACAACCTCGGTGGGGCTCTCAGTCGGAGCCTTTTCACAGCCCGAGTGGCGGGGTGTTTACTCCGCGGAGCTAATTAGAGCCTCCACAGTTAATTGAACCTTGTAAACATTAATTAACGGGTGCCAAAGTCATCTAACTTCCCTGGAGGTGAAATAGAATATGCTAATTAGATTAATATTTCACACTTTCGAGGTCTGCTTTATTTCCTGTAAAATGTTGAGAAGCCTAATGACTATCAGTAAATCCAAGTACTGAAGTAGTGAATTAGGTCGACAAAGAGCATAATAATTTCTGAGCTTAAATTGTTAATATGACTTGTCATAATGGATATTAATTTTCATAAGAATAGCCACGTCAATTTCTATACCATAATACGGGTTCAGAAACTAAAAAGTCAGGTTTTTAAAAAAAAATCTCATTTTGATCTGGAATCTTGTGCAGCGTGAAATTGTATATTGGAGTCAAAATCCTATTGCTATTACATTCAGCGTTTAGCAGATTGTCAATGATTTATTTTGTTTCAGCATAAAACTGTATCAAAAGGTTCTGCCCAATGAATGAAAATGAATAGGCATCTCTGTATCAGGGGCCAGCGCTCTAAATTGAGTCAAATAACTGATTTTACTCGTTTGTAGTTGTATTCACTGACAGTAATGCTTTAATAAGTAGATCTACTTGCACCATATGATAATTGGCGTCAAATTGAAATAGAACCCCTCTCCGACTTCATTTAGTCTGGGTGTGAGGCTTTACCCCTATTACACACAACACTCTGAGCACCTCGTGAGCACCTCACCGCTCGCCCGAGCAGCTCACTACCCGCCGGAGTAGCTCACTGCTCGTCTGAGGGCGATCCGCCAAGCTGATTGCTTGTTAACTGTCGCTGATCCCCGGCCGGACCAGCTGTGGCCCGTGTAGGCTGTGTCACTAAGGGGCTTGTAGGCAGGGTGCCAGCGAATCCCTGTGGGGAGAGTTGGTGGGGGCTACTTTGTGTGTTTCCATCTGAACACACTGTCTATAGGTTATCCCCTCATTCCTCATGTGGATAAACCTGTTTAAGTAGAGTGCTTTATTTTATCATTGAGAAAAAAGTATGCCAAAAGGAACATTCAACTGCCAATACCATAATAAATCTGACTGATTATAATGAACATGTAGGGAGAAATATAGGCAGGGCAACATAACAAGTCACTCTGCGAAAAATTTGCATACATCCAATGACAGAGAAATCTAAGTTTCTGTGTAAATCTAGATGGCAAGAAGGAAATTGTCAGCTTTTAGTTTCACTTCCAAGTTCTTTTCTCATAAGTGGTTCATAGCAGTTTTAGCAAACACAAAGCTTGTTAGGTGCTAGAAAAGAACCCCCTACTTTCCAGTTCCCATACTTCCCCAATAGACATCAGCGCTACCCCAAAAAGGAGGAAAAACTCTCCTGGCCAAACAGATCTCTGGTTTACTCTCCAAGCAGATCTCAGTGTGGAGAGTGTCGTTCATTGTTGTCTCACATTGCCGCTAGGGGGTTCCGTGAGGACACCCTCCCCGTGGGTCAATACTGGACCCTCCCTGTCAATAGCCTAGGCTTAGTGTCAATACCTTAGGCTTAGTGTCAATAGGCTGGGCTGTGTGTCAATAGTGAGGTAGGACTGTCAATGGAGTGGAACTGCTGTCAATGTAAATAAACGAGTATGGCTGTCAATAGGTGTCACGGTCAGCTGCCTTGATGTAGAGAACTCGGTGATACCGCCTCGACAAGGGCCTCATTGAGGAGCATTCGTTATCAATATTCACTAAAGGGAGGGCAGGGATAGACTGACGGTGTGTGAAAGGGGGAGGGAGAATTCAGAGTCTTCAGTCAAAGGCTTGATGCCACATGTGGTCTTAATAGGGACCAAATCCCTCATTATGAACGAGGAAAATCAAAAACTTCTAGAATCAGTTTGAGAGATGATATTTTAAGAGCATAAGGCCATTTGAAATTGTCAGTTTATATACTGTTCATTTTCAATTTATCTAATTTTACTTACAGATATCTACTCACTGAAACTAACGGTCTTTTCACAGGTCTTGTATATGGTTTTCAAAGATTGTCAATTATCCGTATACTATGCAAAAAGAAAAGTGAAATAAAAACAAACAAACTTAAAACAAGAAAATGCAATATCACAATTTGCATGACACAGTAGATCCACACGCTTCTCACTCCGCCATTTTTTTCTCACCCTATTTGACCCCAGACGCCTTGGGTTTCTAATATCAAGAATCTGACACGATTCTATTTACTCCTCAATCTTAATGCCCTCTGGCTGGCTGCTGCCAGAACCTGCAGCGTTTTTTCTTTATAATATTAACTCCACCTAACTAATGGCTTTTAGCAGCAGATCTCCTTTTCACCCAATATTAAAAGCATTAGAAATCTGCTCCCACCCTGAAGCAATGCGAGACCACCGGCGTTTTTTAACATTCCACTTTCTAAATTATTTCATTTTCCAGCTGCCGTCAGGGAACACGGGAGACAATTAATTCCTGACCTTTCCCTGGGAGTTCTCATTTCAACTCCGTCCCCGAGTGTTAGCGTGAGGGGATTGAGAAGCAATTGTGAAAACAAGGCCTTGGTGATATTACTGAAAAAGGGAGGGGCCGGCTGAATTTGCATGTGGCAATATTGGGCGCGGTTGTGTTATTGTTTGAGTGGGGTGTGTTTTGGGTGATAACATTATAGGTCGGTAATTTGTCAACGCTGTTGTCCCGGGCCCCGCTTTCTGTGGGTGATAGTTGGGGAGAGATTAGGGGTGGGGAGGGGAAGGGGAGGGGGACTTTAATGTTAAATTGCTATGAAAATTGTGTAACACTTGTGCAGCTAATTCAACATGATCTATGATTTCGAAACAGTAAATTTAAAGTCCTAGATACTTGGAAAAAGAAACTACTGACCACAAATGATGTACACGGTTTCCAGTTTCTTTTTTGTTGTAAACTGTCACTGTGTACCACGACAAAACGTACTTGCAGTTGTAATTAAAAAGATAGACCGTAAGTTCCTTCATTATATAAATGAAGGGTAGACAATTGTAGCACACGTCAATCCTAGAGATGATAGACAATCTACTGAAATGCATTCTGAGGAAACTAAAAGTAAACCAGAAGTCACATAAAAGGGTGGACAACTGGGATATTTTGAAAAATCAGTGCCCTCCCTCATCACGCAGGGAAGAAGGGGGGACGAAGTAGGGGGTGGTGGAAAGGGGTTTGGGTGGGGGAGGTGGGGTGGGGGGGGGGGCTGGCGGCTGCACCTGGCGCGGGACCCCTCGGCAGCTGGCCCGGGGGAGGGCGGGGTCAGTGGGGGGGGGGGGGGGGGGGGGAGAGGTTATAAGGAACTACCTGTAAACCACCGCATTTTGTTACTATTCAACTTGAACGTTCGCAGGGTGTGTCTTAGACTCTTACTGCACAAGACTAGCCCCCCACCCTCCCCAACTTATATCTTTTTTGTATGTTTAATTGTTTCTTCACGTTTACAGCTAGGGTGAAAGGATTTAATACGCTTTTAGTTCGGCAGGCCCGAGTAACAACATGAACCGGTTAACATTACTTTTGAACAATATATTCATGAAATACTAGAGACAATTAGCTTTCTACGATTGGTGCACAGCGAATTACAGATGAATGGTTTTATATAGAGAAACCAAAAATGATAAATCTTCCCAGCCAGATATTCCAGGGTGCCCACGCTTTTTCAGAAATAAAAATAAGACCTAAATAAGACCTTTATAATACCTTGTCCGGTACCAAAATAAGACCTTTTCAGGACATTTCTAAGTAGTTTTTTTGACCTTTTTTTTTAAAAACATTTATACATTCTACCAGAAAGAGGTAAACATAGAAATGACAGGATGAAAAATTACATCTTGTAAGAAATGGAGATTGACCAAAAGTAGCACCTTTCTAAGACCTCTAGGCCCCAAAAAAGACCTTTCTTATAGCCTTATAAATGGCAAAACCAAAATAAGACCTTTTAAGACTTTATAAGACCTGCGTGGGCACCTTGTATTCAAAGACTGGTACTTCGTTTCATACTGTTCATAATAATAAATGATATGGTTCCCCTATCTGGCATAATCTGTTATGTAATTGACACGACAAACTATTCATAACTGAATTATAGATCGCATAAGGTGACGGACAACACATATTGTTAAATAATAAATCAATGCCTTGTGAATTACACGCCATCCTCTTGCTGTACACTCGGTACCCCATAATGACTTGGGGCCTGACTGAGAAGGAAGTGAACACAAATAGACCTGGACAAAAATCAGGGCAAAAACTTGGCGAGAATGAGTCAACCCGAAAATTAACGCCTTGGCAGCTTTTAGTTCCCAAAACCACATTTTTAATGCAGTTTTGGGAGACTGCCATATGGTTGCAACACAAAACGCAATATCTCCAAATGTACGGAACAAGAAACATGAGAATCGTGCAGGAAAAAAGCCAATTGTGCTTGATGTTAACCTGATTACTGTTCCTATATTTCCTTAAAATAAAACATTTCTGCTCAAGATAATTCGAGCATGGGTCATCGCCTTAACAGCCCGACTCAAAAAAGAAATATCCGGTTTGGGGGAAACTGCCAACTTGTATGTCAAACAACAGCAGCTGGGTTAAGTGCCATGCCTGGAAAAGGGGAGAAAAAAGTAGAAAATAAGTTGGAAAGACGTGTTCCGGCCGACCACAAGAGGCTGTAAAGGGTAATGTCAGACTTCACAAAGTCTCTGCCCGGACACATTAAAGGGTGCAGCCGACCTGAGGGAAGCTGGGGGAGCAACAGATGCGGCCAGAGGGGGTTGGGGGGGGGGGGGGGGGGGGGGGCAGGTGACAACGAAAGATTTTATATCAATTAGTTCAGTTACAATGGCAATGGCATATGTATATTTAGAGGTTATCAAATAATTATAACCCAATATGATCAATGGGTGGACGGTTCATAGTATCAAGAAATAGAAAAGTGATGTCTATCAGGAAAGGAATTATATATCCTTTCTGGAATCTTGGATGCCTGGAGGAAGTTCTTTCGTGACATACAGACGCAGATTTATGGAGGGGGGAGGTGCAGGGCGCACGTCCCCGCTTTTTTGGCCCAAATATTACATTTCGTGTTTTCCAAGATCTTTACGTCCACCTATCATCCCTGAATGAGTTAAAAAAAAAAGAAGCCCCATCACATGTAATACATGTACCAAAGTTCCTCTGATCCAAGGAAGCTCTATGTGAACTGTGCGAAAAGTAAGTGGGGGAGTACATCCCGGGTACTAGAGAGGCTGAGATGGGCATCAAGTGGGTTCAGAGTGTAAAGGGCATTTAACGACGACAGACACAGCACACTACTCAATAGACCGTCTTCCACTGCACGCCATCTGGTGGCATAAAGTACTGTACCCGATTGGGTCAAGATAAACACGTTTTTACAAATGAACTTCCTATACACTAACTTATGGTTATAATATGGACCACTGAAAATATTCTACAAAAGTAATGTTGACACGAAATATTCTTGTGTGTTCATAATTTACTTAATTATCCCTGAGCTTGGCAAACTGCTCCTAAGATAAAGATATTTTTAAGACCTCATGCCCTAAGACGTCAAGCAAAGACTTTTTTTATGCCTATATTTGCAAAATATTAATCTATCTGGGTGTTTTAGGCCTTGGTAAGCACCAGAGTGAGGTGGCCTTAGATTTGGCTATCCAAGGAGTCTACAGGAGACTCCTTGGGGTAAGTCAAGAGTATAAAAGACATTGGGGTCTATGGTATAACAATTTTAACAACCGACCCAAGCCCCACTGTCCTGTCAGAGATCTGGGACCGCTGAGAACATTAACCACGTCTCACACGGCCCCTTCTGTGGTTAACGTCAGCGTTTCCTCCAGGGTCCGTCCTCCAGCAGATAAGACGGCCCCCATCTTGGACACGTTCTACACCCTGTACCCAGTTTACAAGGGGTTTACTCCAGGGTTTACAGGGAGACTGTTAACTCGGCCCTAACCCTGTTTAGACGTGTCAGCCATATGGTTGAGTTCACACCTTCGGGGGGCCGGGACCTGGTCGCTAATGTCCGACTACCTCGGGCTATTAGGTCCTGTTAGGTAGGAATGGGGCATTATTAGGTAATGGTTAATGGTTACGTCAAGTCTGACGTGAGAGACAAAACGTCCCTTGTCTATGGCCCAGGGTCTTCTCTTTCAGTCACTAGGTTAGCCTAGATACGTAGCAGCTGAAATACTACTGGTAGTGAAGATCGTGTGGGAAGTTATCAATATCACATTAATATTCTTAGAAAAAAATATTTATAATATCATATGGCAGTCTGTAACATTGTATATGTCCTATGCCCGCACCAGTTATACCAAGAACCGTATGGAATCTTAGTCTGGGGTAAAAAAACCGGCCTATAACCCTAGGGGAATGGCTTCTTCCTGGTTAGTTATTTAATATTGAGACATGCATATTGGTATAAAATTTCTGGTTTTCTGTAAGTTTTGCTACTTTTTCTCATTCTTCGTCTTCTGAGTCACTACATATGTGTATCTAGTACGGAGAGGAGACTTTTATGGCAGTTGTACAAATTTCAACTTTTAAAGAATGGAAAATGAAGAAAGCAGACAGCCTGCAGCTGTGCGTCCAATGGGAGACGTTGAGATGGAGCACGGGTACTAACGACGACCCCACGATGACCTCAGCTGCTGAAGACACTCTCCTGTCGGGCTGTCCACTCAGTGCCACTGTGACGGGGAATTCTACAGTGAAGGAATAACGAACGAAAATATTACCCTGGGGATTGGCATTGTTCTCTCCACATCAGAATTTTCCATCAGCCTTTGTTTTGTCCAAGAAGGCAGTAGAAAGCTGTAGGCAATAGAACCATCATTAAACGCCATCTATATGATTCTATTGCAAAAATGCCATTCTGGGGAGACGAAAATAAATCTGAAAAAAAGAGTAGGGTATTGTACAATTCCTTTGATCTAGGCCATCCGGAGAAAAACGTAATTCGATATATCCAGTAAAAACTTTGAAGACTTCATCATGTCTTCTTCCCCCATGCTTGTCCGGGCCCCATTACCCTCCGATAACGTTGGCGGCCCGTCCCCCTCCCTCCTACGACCCCTCCCCCTCGTCTCTACGACCTGACGGCTCGTTCCGGCCCACAGCCAATACAATATACAATACAATACAATGGTTTATTCCTGACGAGGAGAACAGGGGCGGAGCAGCTCGGAGCAGCTCGCGGGGGTCGGGTTACCCACTCACTGTCGGCGAGCACATCATTCACGGGGGGTAGGGGTAGGGGAGGGGGCTGGCACTCTCTGCTTGAACGGCACATTGTTATAGTAGATACTGGAAGGTAGAAGATGCTATGGTACGGTAGTCTTTCTCTAGGTCAATGAAAACTCTGGGTCTAATCCCCCGGGGTCTCATCCTGCCGACTTCACGTTGAATTTTTCAAAATTCATAGATCTGACTTGATTGAGGCCTAGGACCTGAGACCCAGTCGGGCTGTCGGTGTTCTATTTCTTTGAAGATTTGTTTTATTTGTTAGCGAAAGTACTAAAAGTTGTCAGAAAAAGAAAAAAAAACAGAAAAATGTTTAAAACAAAACCCTTCCATCCGGCAGTATTGCACCCAGTTGGGCGGTCCACCAGAAACACATTTTCTTTGTATGCTAGCCCAGTGTCTACCTGAGCCTCAGCCCGTCATAATAAACTTGTTTTTCATGTCATCCAAGACCAAGTAGTCCAGCCAGGAGGTCGGGATTTTCCCTTCTTGTACGACATCTGTTTTTGGAGTTCCTCTATCATTTCATCATATTAGAGTCTTTGGGACTGCAGAGATGCCACTCTATGTTCCTGAAAAATCCGGAAATTCGTGAAACAGCCTTTCCTGATTTTGGGCAGGAGACTTTCCTGATTTAAGGCAGGAAAATATAAAAGAAATAAAATCATATATCTGATATATAAAAAAGATTTTTTTAGAAAACCCAATCTGTCGTTCTGAACACAAATGTAACGTCTTTTTCTTAAAACTTTTGATTTATGTAAAAACTATGATCGAGACAAAAATCAGGAAATCCGGAAAAAGCAGGAAAAATGGTATCCCTATGAGAGTAACAACCTCTCCCCCGTTCAACCGGCCTGTCTTGTGGACTACATGGGTTCTTGAAGGCTGGTGTACCAGCATGCTGTTTCGGCATCTCAGTCATGTGCGAGACACCCAAACAGATGTCACCCCCCCCCCCCCCCGGGAGAGGTAGCCGGGTGAAGCATCTCTGCATTTCTATGCACCCCCCCCCACCCCCTCTTTTTTTCCAGGCTTTTGGCATTCAGTCACACTGGGGCGTCGGTTAAACATGCACGCAATGCGGGAACCCCCTCCTAACTAATTATCTATATCTGCCAGCTATATCTTACTGAGTTGCACTCGTAGTGCTACGTTCACCTGGCTTGCTAACAAGATATGCTGACATGCTGTTTATCATCGAGCTTGAATGATTCAAGCAGCATCCTACCGTAGCCTAGGCTATGTGTGTCAATATTTTTGGATTTAGAGACACGTGTTTAACCAATAGAATTAGACACATCCTTACGGTACCTACTATATTTTGTGAATTTTCTAGGGCAGGAGTAAATAAATGAAAAAAACAACAAATTAACAATGTCATATGGTTGAATTTAGGATCCTCAAATCCCTAATATTTTGGGTGTCAGAAATTCCTGGAATCCATAACCTGGCCAAATAAAATTCCCTGATTTGCTAATTTCATGTGTTCCTAATCCCCCCCCCCCCCCCCCCCCCCCCCCGCGCGCTGGATTCCCCCCGTTTTCCCCTGTGCTGTGGGGACCCTGACAATTTCATAACTAAGATAGATCTACCCAATTTAATATTCTATTTTCCTGTTTTGATCTTTAAAAAGAATAGTAGATTCAATATATTAAAAGAGTTTTATCAATATTATAATATATTGTATGAAAAGAGTTCCTCTTTCCTGAAGATTGCAATGGAATTGACTCAAATAAAATGACGAAAAATAATATCAGAATATTTTTCTGCGAAAAGCAGGTCACGGTCGGTGCACTGTCATCAAGGGAAGCTGGGCCAGTCACCGACGGAGGACGCGCGGGGCGCCAGGGGCCTAGATTAGAATGGGTCTCTAGAGAGAGGACGACAAGATGGATGGGTTTAGTTAGAGAACAGGGCACTACTCACACTTGGGTGCCCTCGGAGCTGGAGCTCGAGTCGGAGTCGTGGTCCACGCTGTGGTCGTGTATAATCCCGTCGTCGTCGGAGTCCGAGGACGAGTCCTGGGGCCGGGAGGAGGGCCTGGCCGTCGGCAGGCGGATGATCCCGGCGGGAGGAGTCCGAGGAGGAGGGTCGTCCTCGTCGTCATACTCGCCCGCCTCCCCGCCGCTGCCCCCGGCCGCGCCGCCCTCCGCCGCCCGCCCCTCCCCGGCCTCCCCCTCCTCGCCGTCCGTCGCCGAGGTGTCCTCGCCGATGTCCACGTGCACCACAGAGTTAATACTGCTCTGATCGTCCGACGAGGCTGAGCTGTAGAATTCCTGGCTCATGATAGTGAACGTATCCGCATTTTGGCGTACCACGAGCATTTAATCCGCCGTTTTGAGGCTGGGGTTCAGTGGTTGTGCACAGACAAAAGATACCGCGCCACTTTCGCCATATTGACTGTTTGTACCACGTGACCAAAGATGTGACCTACTTACTCCAGAGGGCGCCACGAGAACTTTGCTGATATGGCGCCACCTCTGAGATATTCAGTGAAACATTATGAGTTTATTCCCATTCTTTTATACATGTATTGGGAATTAGAATTTAAAGAAAGAATGGTAATAGGCCTCGTAGGTGAGAGCAAAAAACAAACAAATTAACATTGATTTAGATCTATTTCACAGATGGAATCATTTAAAATTATGAGAAAATTCTAATGAAGAGTTTGAGTGAATGAGTAGGCCTACAGAAAAGAAAAGAAAAGAAAAGAAAGAAAGGGGGGGGGGCGGATAAAAAGGACAGAAAAAAATAAGGGAAGCAAGCTAATTTATGACTACTAGGCTGAGAGTGAGAGGATTGACCCCTGCCCCGACCAACCCCAACTTTTCAAAAGATTCTCCCTATTCCCCCAAAATTCATCGTTAGAAACAGTAACAGTAAGAAAATGTATTATTGAAAAAGTCCACTTGACCCCTTCACTGCTAAATAACTCAAAATTACTGAGATATTGCCCAATATATGAAAATTAGTCGAGAAATTGTATAAAACTCGAATTTTCTCCTGATTCTTCTGGTAGAATTATTTATAATGTCAATCTGATGAAAACATTCCAAATGTTGGCACTTCGTCAATTTGGCAAACTTGCCTTTATTGGCAATATCAACCCTATTCCAAGACAAGCAACATTTTTTTTGTAAAATCTCTATTAAAAAAAACACACACAAATAACACACACAAATAACACACACACAAAAAAAACAGCTTGCAATTATAAGATTTAAAGCCAGGGTATCATCCGTCAGGACGTTGTTATTTGCTACATTATAACCTCCTGCCTAGCGCGCCAATTTCGTGACATGACCAATAACGTCGCCGGATTACGTTCCAAAAGTGGAAAACACGTCGCCAGCTGCGACGTAGTTGGGCTTAGGGGTGGGGCCTCTAATGCTAGAAACGGACGGATGATACACTCGCTTTAAACATAAATGGACCCAAAGTGTGACTTTTTGAAAATTATATTATTATAATTTTCAAATAATTAGCATTCTTGCACAATTTTAAATAGTTATGAAAATTGTAATTTTTGTATATCACTAAAAGTTTGCTCAATTGAAATTCTATCATTTTCTAATGAAGCGATGCCAGAATCTTCAAATGATCATAATATTATTTCCAGTTCTAATAGGAATTTTTTGGAAAATCCTTTCACTTAAGCACTGGAAGCTAAATATCCCCTAGATTATTCTTATGGACATTTACTATAAAGCCACTTTATAGTGGCTTGCCCCGGTGAAAGGGTTAATAATGCTCTACCCCCCTCTTTTTGAGTTTAGATGATGACAATTATTAGGAAAGGTTCCACATAAAGTTTAACGAACTGTTGAACCACAATTCTAAATTCATCTAGATCTACAGGGTCTCAAAACCAAAAAAATTATGTTGGACCTAGGCCTATCCTAGAAGATCCCATAGCCTACAAAAGATATGCATATGCATATCACCATGCTCATTTCTGAGTGTGAGGTTAAGAAAGATAAAGTCCTTAAAGCCAGGGCATCGTCCGTCAGGACGTCGTTATTTGCTACATTATAACCTCCTGCCTACACGCTGGTGGACAGATAATGCGTAATCCGGAGGCAGCGCACGGAAAGTGCATACCTCCGCCCCGATAATGCATACTTCGGCCCCTCCCGCATTTTCACGACATCAACAAATACGTTCTTTTTGATAAAATGAAAATATTACTATACTCTAAATATGCCACGGAATGTACCACTGGTTCTAGGTATAGATTCAGACATTACATATATTCTCTTGATTGTTATTTCACAAGAAAAGTGTGGGATTTCACAGTGTTTGTTCAGACCCAACTTTTCCCACATCCAGACATTTTGTCCCACACCACGCTGGTGGACAGATAATGCGTATTCCGGAGCAAGCACTCGGAAAGTGCATACCTCGGCGCTGATAATGCATACCTCGGAGCCTCCCGCATTTTCACGACATAAACAAACTCTTCCTTTTCATAAGATAAAAATATTACTACATTCTAATATAGCCACGGAATGGACAATTAGTTATGATTACAAACTAATTAGTTCAATTCATTTTGATTGTTCCATTTCCATGAAGAAAGTGTGGGTTTTCAGAGGATATTTTTGGATCCTAGCTTTGCCCCATTCAAATATTTTGCCCCACACTTTTCACCCATAAGTACATGAATTCTCCCCACAAAAATGGTTAAAATGCAAGGACTATATCTAGAAATATTCCGTGGGCAAGTTAAATCCAAGAAATAGTTGGTATTTTGTAAAATAACAGTGAAATTCCGTACCCGGCGTTTCGAAAACCCCCTCTGGAAGTAGCATTATCGGGGCCGGAGTATGCACTTTCCGTGACCTGGCTCCGGAAGACGCATTATCTGTCCACCAGCGTGCACACTATTCTCATGTAAGTACACAAATGTTCACAAATAAAATGTTAATAATGTAAAGGCTATACCCAGAAATATTCCGTGAGTAAGTTTTATTCCATGTATATTTGGTATTTTGGAGTATAATTCTGAATTTCCGTACCCGGCGTTTCGAAATCGGCTCCGGAATACGCATTATCGGGGCCGAGGTATGCACTTTCTCAGGACTGGCTCGGAATACGCATTATCTGTCCACCAGCGTGGCCTAGCGCGCCAATTTCGTGACATGACCAATAACGTCGCCGGATTACGTTCCAAAAGTGGAAAACACGTCGCCAGCTGCGACGTCGTTGGGCTTAGGGGTGGGGCCTCTAATGCTAGAAACGGACGGATGATACACTCGCTTTAAACATAAATGGACCCAAAGTGTGACTTTTTGAAAATTATAATATTATAATTTTCAAATAATTAGCATTCTTGCACAATTTTAAATAGTTATGAAAATTGTAATTTTTGTATATCACTAAAAGTTTGCTCAATTGAAATTCTATCATTTTCTAATGAAGCGATGCCAGAATCTTCAAATGATCATAATATTATTTCCAGTTCTAATAGGAATTTTTTGGAAAATCCTTTCACTTAAGCACTGGAAGCTTAATATCCCCTAGATTATTCTTATGGACATTTACTATAAAGCCACTTTATAGTGGCTTGCCCCGGTGAAAGGGTTAATAATGCTCTACCCCCCTCTTTTTGAGTTTAGATGATGACAATTATTAGGAAAGGTTCCACATAAAGTTTAACGAACTGTTGAACCACAATTCTAAATTCATCTAGATCTACAGGGTCTCAAAACCAAAAAAATTATGTTGGACCTAGGCCTATCCTAGAAGATCCCATACAAAAGATATGCATATGCATATCACCATGCTCATTTCTGAGTGTGAGGTTAAGAAAGATATGAGAAGAATATATATACTTAGAGTAGAGTTGCCAGTTTTCGCGCATTTACGCATTTTTATGAACGCATTTTTTCTATTGCTCTCATGTAAGTAATTTTCTATCCCCAGATGCAAAAGCAAGTTATTGCGGAACAAACATGAGTGTTTTTAAATGAAAATGGTGAGCAGGAATTGTAATGATGATCTCATCTCCTTTAGCTGCCGCTGCATTCTTCATACATTGTTCTATCTTTATTGTTATTATTCTGTTTATTCTTATTGTGCTAGTAACGCAGCCTGGTGACCACAGTTTTCTTTCTAGTTCTGCTTCTAATTATCTCTTCTGATTCTACCAACAATGATTAGGATTAAAGCAAACCATTGTAACCATTTGGCTGAAAAGCAGACTTACCTATGAATGGAAAGAGTATTGCACTGCCCTCTGCTGAAAAGCAGCCCAACTATTATTCATACTCTATTTGTGCATGAGGTAACTAACCTCAGTGCAACTATGGGGTGCATGTGTGCCTGATTCGGGTTACCTTAATTACCTTTTCAATTATCATCCAAAACTTTTCATTTTCTTAATTTTTCAATTCAAGTCAACTGTCATCAATTTATGATATACAATTTGAAGATTTCAGAATTTTGAAATTTTGCCACCAGAGGGCACAGGTGTGAACAGTACGTTATCCCTTTAAGTTATATAGGGAACCTCAGCACCACCCCACAGTAGAACCTGCATGTATACGGGAATGGAGAGGTGCAGGGCTGACCGATTCTTTTGTTACCTTTACCACAGGTCTGTTTGAGAATTTTTTCTTTATTGAATAAAATTATTATCCTGGAAGGTCGACCTTCTGTTCCAAGTCACGATTGCCTGTCAAGTAGACCATGACCGAGGAAGTTTTGCCCTGACGCGCAGTTCCTTGTCCCCAGATCACGAGTTTGGATCCAGAATTAGAACAACCTCTGGGTACAGGTCTAAGTCAATATAATTCAGTCTACTCTCCGCTCTGTTGAGGTAAAATATACCGAGATAATGCTGCCCACCAGCACCCTATTCACTGTTTACTCCATACTGATAAGTCTTTTGATAATTAGAAGTGGAATCAGAGCACAAGGTAAGTATTTTTTATCTGGTTCACCTATATATCAAAGTTGGACCCAAAGAGTGTAGGAGGTCCTGGGTTTCCTTCCTCCATTTGGAGGGACACAAACTATAGACCTATGGTTGTTTGAATATAAAACATAATAATTGTATATACATATATTATACATATATGCAAGTAAAGACCCTATATTATGATTACATGCCTATATAATTTATATGTAGGCTTATAGGTGAAAAATCTCATTGCGTACACAAAGATAGATATACTTTTGTACTAATGGCTTAGTACTTTTAATACATTGTCATAATATATAATCCAACAAGGATCAGGCTTAGCAAGTCTACTTCTAGTCTACTCCTAGGAGAAATATCTTACGCTCCTAGCGCCACCTGTGAACCAGTATAAAAGGCGCTGCAAGGTAGGGAGCGAGCAGTTAGTGAGTTAGTTGGTTAGAATAAACATGTTTAACCAAGGAGTTATACCTGGAGTAAGTACATCGACTCCATGTAACAGACTGGAGTTTACCAATACCCACTACCTCGGACATAGGATTGTGTTAGAGCTGAATGCTAGAATGGTCTAGAAGGCGTTGGAGCAACTCATGTTCTAAATGTGGTTGATTGCTGATAGGAGATGGGAGGTGGACTGATGAAGACTTATACATGGTGGCTTTGACTCGGGATGAGATGTTTATTGAATAAAAACCCTTTCATATTAAGAAGCTCCCTCATCGTTCATTTCTTTTGAACTATTGGGAAGTGAATGGACAAACTTTAAACGCGGTCTGAATTACTCAGACATTCTGGAAAGCAACTTACGAAGACTTGGATATACACGAATCTTACGCAGTCTTAAATCAAACCTTAACAATAGTTCATTTGGTGGAGAACCCGGGTAAAAAATTAGAAATAATTAAAATTAATAAAGGAAATGAGCGGCTTCAGAACTGACCGCCGTCGAGAAAATAAAATAAAATAAATGAATGAAAATTAGTCTTGACCGCCGTCGAGGCGCTAAAAGCATCCAGGTCTCCGCTCAACAGTTGAGCTGAAGAGGGGGGACATGGACTACCGATTCCCTGATGAACAAGCTACAATAAACTTGGTTGACACCCAGAGCTGATAAGTTTACCCGATCTATTAGAAAGGAGATAAAAAAAATTCTAACTCTGTCTTTAGCACTACCTATCCCTGCCCGGCATGCGCATAGTTAGGATAAGCTGGGGGCGGAGTCTTTTCAGGAGTAGTCTTGACTCTCCACAAGAGAAACGGGCATAGACCTGAACAAGAAAACGGGTTTAACCTTGTACTGTACTTCGGTAAAGGCCCGACTTACTAGGTGCTGTCTGGAAGTAAGTGATCTAAGGAGATGCATTTACACATCTCTATAATTTAAAGGGGGTGTAGGCTGCATATTATTAAAAAAAAATATATATGCAGTCTGCTCCCAATTATAACAATGGAAACTCGGTGCTGCCCATTCTGGTCCTATGAATGGGAGGGTACCGACAAACCACATGTAACTAATGAGGACCGGGAATCCGATCAGAAGTGAACCTGAATCTGAGACCCGATCCTCTAGTGATAACAAATAAGGAACGAATAATCTCAGCCTCCTTTGTACAGTTACTACTTAATGTCCTTTAATGACATTTATACCTCACGGAATGAAAACGCTACCCCAACCGCTTGCCATGTTGGTTTTTCCCATGTGATGTAGAGTATAGGGTAGACAGTGAAATGTCACTGTTAACATAGGTATAATATCTATTCAGTGAACCGTTTGGAGTTAGTGGCGCACCCGTTTGCATTCAGAAGGGCGCCACTACCCAATATAAAGTGGAACTCGGTCTTCAAACCCCAGGCTGAATGTAGGGGGTGAACGCCGAGCTACCACCTGTAACTAGCAGGGAAAGAAGGGATTTTGTCGTAACAAAATCATTCAATAAGAACAAAACTGGGGTTTTTAAAGCGAATGCTTCATAAAATGGAGTCAAATATGTTAGAACAGTTGTCACCCTTGAAGGGGGTGTTAACTTGTTTGCGTATAAATCTTTGGAGTGTATTGGGTAATTATTCTAACACACTGTACAGAAAGAGTGTTATCAAGAGTATTGACCCTTGTGACCCCTTAAGGTAAATCACCAGGGATCCAATTCCTATCATTATTCTTATCTCCCCATGAGGTCGGTTAGGGAATCTGAGCGGGACAGTTTTGCATCAACTCTCGGGCACTCATGAAACCTTTGTAGGTGGATGTTCTTGTAACGGCTCAGTCCCGACCTGTGAGCATAGGCTCCCACTCATTCATCACAAGGATATCACTGTCTGAGATGTTTGGCAATCTCGGGCACTGATAAGCGTGGCTTCTGCGTTCAATGGAACGGCGCCTACTAAGGCCTGATCTATGAATGTACGAACTCCCACGGTGCACACACATGTATCTCTGCTTGGGACGCTTGATAATCTTTGTGGTGTTGGTGCCTTTCCAGCTCTTAATGAGGATACCATTCCTTCTTTCATTATATTCATACAGAATCTTCATCTGGGAGTTCATTCAGTGTCTTAGAGACTTCATCTCGGTCTCCTCACAGTAGTATTTTTTCCTCTTCGAGACGACTCTGGACAATAATACTCACTCTAACACTTATTCTAACACGATGACACTGACGAAGTCTTGCTGTTAGACTAAAACATGGGATGGGTATCTGTGGCCTTCGCCACTACATCTCAAACTTACCTTGGAGTCGCCAACAGCTCGTTGGACGGCTCCACCTGTGGTGTCGCCTTACGTGGCCGACACGTCAATCTTTCCAGTACTCTGTAAGGGGGACAACTCATCAAAGAATTCTGTCACAGCCAATCTA
Source organism: Lepidonotus clava (assembly GCA_936440205.1). NCBI lineage: Eukaryota > Metazoa > Annelida > Polychaeta > Phyllodocida > Polynoidae > Lepidonotus > Lepidonotus clava. The sequence goes on along the minus strand of OW387142.1, from coordinate 40,724,681 downwards.
ATGCTGGGAAGTCTGGACCAAAATACTTGGTCACCTACTGTCACTTAAACTTACCAGGGTGAACACCCTGGGAAGCGCTTGTTACCTAGGGCACCCCATGTGAATTGTTTCCAATGTAGACATTTACACTAATGTTCTGTACGTATAACGACTAAACAAAGAATCCTGTTACAGCAAATCTTGTGTGTACAACTCAAACCGGAATCTCTGGCCACCCATACCTGATTATCATGTGCAGTGTCAGTCCCCAACAGTTAATAGTATCAAATAATAACCATACGATACGAATTACCCACACTCCAGAAAGCCAACTTAGATCGGTAATGTCAACAAACCGCTAGTCAGAAAACCCCCTAATATCGCCCAACCACGCGCGAGGTAAAATGCTTGATCATGTTAGCCTAAACAACCCGCCCACTAAAATTATATAGCCTGACGCTTTTCAGTGCCAACCGTGTCACATTGCTTCATTTACATCACCCTAACATACCACAGGACCTGGAAGAGATAATAAGTTTAGTACACAAGGTCCTAGTTCTCAGCCCGCGTCCACCATCTTGGAACCAAAAGCAAAACACCAGGTGGCCGCCCACGCTACCCGTTACAAAAATCACCAGCGAAACACAGTTTCTAGTTCCGGGAATGACATCAGCTTCCGGAATACAACAACGTGAAGGCGAGCTGAGAAAACTACTGACTAATTCCTGACCAACAATCTCCTTAATCTACGGGTTAGTAGCCTCCCTAACGTGCAAAGAACAATCAAGAAGGAAGGTTGAACTCACCCGGTCTCGGAGCGGTCGGGTTGAGAGGCTGGCTCTACGAGAGGGGCGGAGGCCCGGCAACGGGCGAAGAAGGCAACGGTCCCGTGAAAACAGTCTAAGGAGTCCTTCGATCCTGGGGTTCCTGGGAAAACGATCCGGCCGAAGCCTCTTGAGTAAATAGTATATCTGTGGTATCCTGAGTTCTGTCCGGGAATTGATTGCAAAAATCACTAGACGGGAATCACTCCAATAGAATTAAGAAGAATCATTATGTACAAAGGGAGTGCCGACGGTCTAGCGGGGGGCTAAAGGCAGGCGGGCAATCACGCGGCCTAACGCCCTGGCCCACCGACGAAGGACACGGGCGGACGGCATATAGCCGTCCACCAACTCCCTAAAATCATTAATGGTCATCTGTCCGTCTGCCACAGATCGAGTAAGGTGTAGAGCTTGCCCGGTGTAGACGGTAGGTACACCGTACCAGTCGTTCGCTCGCTTGGTTTCCCGTCCGATCTTGGGAGCCAGTCGATTCACCCACTTCTGGAGTGATCCGTCGCTGTCGGTGAGACTCCAGCTGCGGGCATCGAATCCAGAAGGTGTTGCTAATATAAACGTGGATGGGATCGGATGTGACTGGATATTTAAAAACGCCCGATTAAAAAGTTCAGAATAAAACTTCACGGCCTCCTCGGGACGAATGAAAAGGGGAATAAACAGGGCTAATTCTTGATCCCATGTAAGTATATCCAGGAGGTTGACCACTACAATCAAAATGTCTTCCGGGTGTAAGACATGATGTGCAAAGGCAAATCCGGCCAGCTCAGCAGTGGTCGCCTCGGCACTAGGATAAATCGTGCAGCAGTTGGTGGAATCTTGTAAAAGCAGGTCGGGGTAATCTTGTATACCGGCCTCCCGGTCAGAACAGAACACTGCGATTCTGGCCATTGTTCTTCGTGAAAGAGATAAAAAATGCGAGACAAAGTGAAAAACACGTCTAACTTCTAAGAAAAGACCGTCGGCACTGATTAAAATGACGTCAAAACGAGGCTAATTTGGGAAACCCCTTTTTGATCCAAAAGATCCAAATTTTGATATCGGCTAACATGATCAAATTATCATTTAATTTTTCTAAAACTTCGTGCTAAACTAAAGCTTAGGTCCCCAACCAACGTAATCAAGCGACAAAATTAATTCATATCGGCCCAAAATATCAGGTCGAACAATCAAACTTGAAAGTTTGATCGAAGCAGAAATTTGCCATCCGGGCGCTTTGCGCCCGAAGGATCCAAATCGAGGTCAAACCTTGGGGGGGAACTCCAGTCAAGCGTCCCGCTAAGTACACGTGTACTAAGTATAGCTGGCGGACGCGTGACGGGAATGGTGGTATTTTCTGGTTCCAACTGCTCGGTATTACTAAACCTGATACAGAGACCTTGTATTTATTGTAAATAATGTTGTTCTGGTTGAAATTTGATTGAAATTCGACACGCATTGTATCATGAAAGTCGTTCGTTCAAAATGTCCGAATTCTCTGAATTGACTTATGTTGTGTTAATTTGTTCTGAAATTGGATTTGATGTACACTTGTTACTCTTAGAAGTTTAAGACAACCCTACACTGTATATATATTGAGTTCTGTTGACTTGTGTTACAAATCATAAATATCAGAAACTGTACATGCGCGTACTAAGTCAAAACTGAATTTGTCACCTTATGCACGGGTGTCGCAATCTTTGAATCTTAAAATCAGCTAACGATGCTGAGAACTGACTTTAATGTACAAGGCACGTACTAAGTGAATACCTAAAGATGACGAATACTTCATCCTCTAAAAGTTGACTTTGTCATTTTGTAACCATGATTATGTCATCATCTACGTTGTTATCCAAATAATCATGTTATCAATTTTAACACTTACCTTGTCATTTTATGAACGAGTTCTGCTAACCTTGAGCTTCAAAGTGTGGAAATCAACTCAATGAATAATTTCACTGTGAATTTGTGTTGAAACTGGATCTACAAATCCATTGATACTGTGTTGAATGTACCACGAGAGTCAAGGCCACCCCACCATGGTGTAACAAATATATCCAATCATCGAAATTGGGAGTTCATTATATTCATTTGGTTTGAGCTATGTCGTCCACCTCCTTAAACTCAAACACCTGACCGCCGTCGAATGTACTAATGGCTTAGTACTTTTAATACATTGTCATAATATATAATCCAACAAGGATCAGGCTTAGCAAGTCTACTTCTAGTCTACTCCTAGGAGAAATATCTTACGCTCCTAGCGCCACCTGTGAACCAGTATAAAAGGCGCTGCAAGGTAGGGAGCGAGCAGTTAGTGAGTTAGTTGGTTAGAATAAACATGTTTAACCAAGGAGTTATACCTGGAGTAAGTACATCGACTCCATGTAACAGACTGGAGTTTACCAATACCCACTACCTCGGACATAGGATTGTGTTAGAGCTGAATGCTAGAATGGTCTAGAAGGCGTTGGAGCAACTCATGTTCTAAATGTGGTTGATTGCTGATAGGAGATGGGAGGTGGACTGATGAAGACTTATACATGGTGGCTTTGACTCGGGATGAGATGTTTATTGAATAAAAACCCTTTCATATTAAGAAGCTCCCTCATCGTTCATTTCTTTTGAACTATTGGGAAGTGAATGGACAAACTTTAAACGCGGTCTGAATTACTCAGACATTCTGGAAAGCAACTTACGAAGACTTGGATATACACGAATCTTACGCAGTCTTAAATCAAACCTTAACAATAGTTCACTTTATCAAAAGGAAGACGTGTTTTTTACCTATACCATATATAAGCCCATCATGACCCCTCTTCATTTTCATAACTTATATAATTACACCATAGAGATATTTCCAGTGGAGGATCCAGCTTTTTAAAAAGGCGAGGACGCGCTAATTAAAGGAGGGGAAGCGCAATCTCTATTTTGCATATTTTTGAATTAAAAAAAACCTAAATATGTCCAAAAAGGAGGGAGCCTGCGTGCCATCCCCCTTTATCCATATACCATGCACTGATTTCAATGTTTGCATCCATTCTAGGGTGGAGAACAATGTTTTCAGTCAGATACTGATAATTTATTGCATTACCTGCAACAACAACATTACAATCATTGTTATTATTAAGAGGGAGAAATATATTCATTGAGCTCTAACCTTCTCTTTTGAACCATCATCTATCAAACTAATAATTATGTTATTGGAGGCAAAGCAAGGTCTATATGGACAGGTGAGACCCGCCTTTGACTTTAGATAACAGAGCTTGTTGTTATAGTCCAGGAGCCAAATCTGAAAATCCTGATTTACCCTCCGCAGTGAGCCCCCTGGATTTTCTTGATTTTTTTCATCTTATAGCATCCTAGGGACCATGAATCAAGACGGTTCCGAAGAATTTAGGTATGCGAACACTGTCTAATTACGCGATTTGTGCTTAATTAGCAAAAATTGGAAAACGCGTTATTTCTTAATTTCTCTGGAACTATGTAAGATATGATAACATGCCATATGTCATCTGAAAGGTAATTTTTTTCCTGATTTTTTGGTATATTGTTTGTTATTGTCATCAATCATGGCAATGAGTAATTAAAGAAAAACGGTTGTTTCAGTCAAAATCATTAGAACTTAGGGATCCAAGGTAAAACTTTGGAATTGATAAACCAAGTCCTAGGTATACTTAGAGGGGATCTTTAGGCAGTTTTTAAAGGAGGTTGCATCTGATTTCATTGGAAATATAATGTAGAAATCATTTTTTGCTGATTAAATTCTAACCGACTACAGGCTGATTTTGCACTTATATTTCAAAAGGAGAGATGATATCATGAAAATAACACAATATATCTTAAAGAGATAGGGAAATTATTATCACCATCTCCCTAAGCTGGTATTTCAATGCTTTCTGAGCCATTTAGTCCATTGTATACAACATTGGAGCTGTAAAATAAGTATACATTAGCAAGAAATATGTGTCCATGTAATTTGCAGACAAGCTCATCTCTGTTGCCTAATCAAACTAGTATAGTCATTGATTTATTTACTCAAAAGGATATGGATGGCTCTTTATGTTGCCAAAGATTCACACATTGACAATATTCACCAAACAATAGGCAGCAAACTTCTATCTATATACCCCTGTACCCACTCATCTTTAAAAAGTATGTTCCAATAGGGAGAGTGGGAGTTGTAGCCTGTAATACTCTTTCAAATCCCCCCATTGCTGGCCCTAATATCTAATGTTTACCTCACCTGGCAACAGGCCTGAGGCCTGGAGAGACAGAGGAATGATAAAGATGGCAGACTAGGGTTCTTATCTCCCTGGTGTGTGAGTTAACCCATTGGTAGCCCACTGTGCTTACAACCTAGTAAAGGTTCCCTCAGAAAGAGGGGTAGGCTTAAATTTTGGTTACTTATAACTGTCTTATTATTCAATTTTATCACATAATTCCACAAAGAGTATGGGCTTCATCACTGCAGCTGGTGAGATAAAATGATAAAGTTAACTGTTTAGACAATGTTGCCTTCCAGCCGTAAAATGAAGGTAGTGGATCTTCAGAACCTTCTTAGTGGTGGAGAGGTCTAGCCTTTCCCCTGAGCGACCTGAACAGGGGGATAAGGGCAGCCTCCCATGGTGCAACACACTGCAGGCCTATATACAGTGTGCCATAAACTGTCGGATTGCTGACCACCTGCTGTACTTTTGTTAACATCCTACCACCAATCTGCCAAATTAAACTTTGTTACCCTTTTGCTTCTACTCGAGGGTTCACAGTTCCAGGCTTTATGGGTTCATTGCTAAGTTAGCTTTATACCCTTTTGTATTATAGACTAAGTATTCAGTGTTGTATTATAAAAACTAATCATAGACTAGATGATTATTTATATATTTGATTAATGACTCCCTTAGTTTTGGGTCTATGAGTATTTACCATATTGACCTTTCCCGTAGTATCTAACTATAAGCTGTCTCTTGCTGTTGGTTAGGGAAATTGGATCCTTGTTCATAGCAGTCTAGAAATGAAAATGGTCAGTTATATTTTGATAAGGGAATAATGCTGTTTCTGAGGTTTGTGGAACAGAAAGTTTGAGGTTACAACCAGAATCACAGTAATTTGTTGCTCTTGTACACTCTCCTAATACCGTACTGCCTTGGTTATGGTCCAACAGCAAGGGTGCTGTGCACATGCTGCTCAATGTGGTAATGCTACTAGATAGAATTGGGAAACCAGTAATGGCTATACCAAAAATGTGTAATTTTGAAATGGAAAGATATATCAGGTACTTCTGTATTGTTTCAGGTTTTGATATTTGTTTGAGGTCTTGCCAATGATATTGATTGTATATATACACACAGAGGTCTCAGTTCCCCTGGTACACCTGATAAAATAGGATATATGGCAGAATCTTGTTAGTTGATATGATGAATCTCAGTGAAGCATGACCAAAGGCTGGTCATAACTTGTATTGGTAATTTGGGAGGATTTGAAGTTTGGCTCTCAGGAAATGAACTGTGACCATGAGCATAATTTAATATCAAATTACTAATACCAGTAACCTATATATAGAATAAAATATAAGATATCCATTTTGTGTATGGTCAAGCCAAGTTACTCATTTATATAAGCACATGGGTCTAGAATCCAAGAGTACAATCTAGTAATTTGTTAAAACCAACAATTTGACAGAGGTAACACACCTATCAAGTTTACAAGTTTAACAAATAGCATGCTTGGTCTTTTTGCAGTTAACCTTTGATATATGACGGCATACTTTTTAAGATCCATCTCTTCTTTAAAGTAGTATACCCTCAGAAATCTGGATTGGGGTCAGGTAATGGAAGAGTCTGCTACGAGCTATTCTTTTCTTTATATAAACAATAAGTAGAGGGAACTATAAGAGGCCTTCCATTTAATAAGTACACACATTTTCAAAAATCTCAGATCCCCACCCCCCTTTGGTCAAAAATATGCATTGGATTTGTACTAGAAAGTACACACATTTTCAAAGATTTCATACCTCCCTTCCCCCCTTGATGCATACAAACTTAATGCAAGGGCCCTAATAAGATGGTTTGTAATCAAACTAAAACATTATCATGGTATTTTGCTGAGAAAAGAAATCTTACTCAAACCATAGTTTTATTGTGACACATCTTTTACTGTGATACAAAATGCTCTCCAAACAGCTACCATATTATATACATATGCCCAAATGGCTCAGAAAGCACTGAAATACCATCTTAGGGAGATAGTAATTATCATTTCCATATCTATTTAGGATTTATTGTGTTATTTTCATGATATCATCTCTCCTTTTAGAATATAAGTGCAAGATGAGCCTGTAGTCGGTTAGAATTAATCAGCAAAAAATGATTTCTACCTTACATTTCCAATAAAATCAGATGCAACCTCCTTTAAAAACTGCCTAAAGATCCCCTCTAAGTATACCTAGGACTTGGTTTATCAATTCCAAAGTTTGACCTTGGATCCTTAAGTTCTAATGATTTTGACTGAAACAACGGTTTTTCTTTAATTACTCATTGCCATGATTGATGACAATAACGCACAATATACCAAAAAATCAGGAAAAAAATTACCTTTCAGATGACATATAGCATGTTATCACATCTTACATAGTTCCAGAGAAATTTAGAAATAACGCATTTTCCAATTTTTGCTAATTAAGCACAAATCACGTAATTAGACAGTGTTCGCATACCCAAATTCTTCGGAACCGTCTTGATTCATGGTCCCTAGGATGCTATAAGATGAAAAAAATCAAGATAATCCAGGGGGCTCACTGCGGAGGGTAAATCCTTATTTTGACTGATTTCAGGATTTGGCTCCTGGACTATTAGTGAAGGGAGAGATTTAGTTCTAAGTCTTAAAGACCCAAAACAATGACAGCTTTACATATCTTCCTAAAGATGAACCGATCATGTTTTATTTCTTTTTCTTTTTCTAGATTGTGATGGGAACTCCATGTCTTACCATGTACGGAATAGGTTGAATGGGACTCTGAGTGTACCTGAAAACTACGACCCAGACCTACTCTGCTACTGGAACGTAACTGTCCCATCCGGAATGGTAGGTTACTCTTTAGTCTTTTTTTTCACAATTATTTGAAGAATCACCTGTGAAGTAATGACCAATGCAACTGTTAGTGGGGTCTGTTAACAACATTTTCGTTACGCGGCGGATAAAAGCACCAAATTTTGCATGAGGCACCTCTGAGGCATAACTATTGAATCTAGAAGGGGAGCCATCTTGAAATACCAAAATGAAATTTTGACAAATTTTGTATGTTTTTAGCATTTGAAATTTAAGGTATTTAACCAAAACTTTTGGCTAGCTTCGTTTAGAACTATTGTATAGATTTGAAAGGTAAATAATTGAATTCCCTGTCCTATAATCTACCAATTTGGACAATAGCAATGTGTTTGTAGGCGTTTCAGAAGTCAGCCATATTGGATTTTGGGCCCCCGTCCGGGTTTTATTGATATTTCAAGGTGGCTCCCCTTTTAAATTCAATGAAGGGGTCCCAGGGGATCATCATACCAAATGAAATCAAGAAATCTTGTGGCAAAAGAGTAAAGTCTATATCCTTTCTTTTGAATTATTTAGGAATCCAGCGGTCATTATCAAAGGTATCATGCTAATGAATTCAGCCATTTTGAAATTAATGCTATTGCATTGGATGAACATCATATTTATTGAGCCCTCTAGGCTATTAACAACTGATATTGGAACCATTTCCCGTGGCCTTATGCTTTAGTAGCTGAAAATCATAATATTTCTCAAAATTGGTCAGCCATCTTGGATTTTGGATTTCCGCATTGACTTCAAACATAAATAATTGAATTCCCTGACCCATAATTCCTCAATTTTGACACCAACCATGTCTCTTTAGACTTTTTAGAAGCTGAGATATAAGAATTTTTATAGTAAAAGTCGGCCATATTGGTTTTTGGGCCCCCACATCCGTCCTATTGATATTTCAACGTGGCTCCCCTTCCAGATTTGATAGTTATGCCTCAGATGTGCCTCATACCAAATTTGGTGCTTTTATCCGCCGAGTAACGATTTCTCAAAAAACTGACCTTAACAGACCCCACTATGTCCTTCCTTTTCTCCATGCCCATGGAATTTATACAGTTCAACTTATGTCCCTTAATCTAAACAGACCCCAACAGACCCTAAACAGACAATCTGACACTTTTTAAGCTGTTTGTTTTACTTTTTTTTAAAAGATAGTTCAGGTGACCTTTCACAGCCTCCGCCTGGCCGTGGAGCCGTACTGTGGGGCTGACCAGCTGACCACGCTGGACTCTAACGGTAACCCCCTGAGGGCCCTGTGTGGGGTGTGGACCCACCCCCCTGTCGTCGTGTCTTCTGGGAATGTCATGGCCATACTGTTCACCTCCGACAGCTCCCCAACATCGGCACAGGGCTTCACTGCTTCATGGATGGCTGTAGATCGGGGTAAAGGAGTCTGTGATCTTTAATTGTGTATTAGTTTTCCTTACCATAGAATATTGCCGATCAAAGCTAGAGTTATTATGATTAAGCAGTAATAGTTGGATTACCCGTGCTACTGGTCACAGATTGGAGTGTTTTTTTAACTCCTGATAGGAAGGTAGTCAGAGCCACTTGTAGCATAAGATGAGACTAAGTCACTGAGTTGACATGTTATGTGATTCTAAAGGAAGGAAAGCTGTGACATGCAGCCTACTCGTGCACGGATGAGACTAAATAAAGAAATATTTTTATCTCAAACAATCGGTGGTTCTTAAGTACTGGACTTGAACAACCTTGCACTGATTTAGGATAGGATCAATACTGTCATACAATAACAGTGAGCTAACTTTCCCTATATAACTAAACTCAATATACACAACACATACATAAACATTAATAGTTTAATGATTACTTAAATACTCTACTAAAGTGAACAATATATTCCTGTTATATCTATGACTATCCTTAACCTGTTAAGGATATCAAAGTAACAGTTCATATTCAGAAGTGGAATATCAATATTGTAATCAACACGTTCAACATAAATGAGTCAACACAAATTAAATAGGTCGTAATCTAAAGAAATCACACTAACTCGCACAATTCTTTTTCTTTTCTACACAGACTCTGTTCACTGTTCGTATCGGTATGTCGAACGAGGAGAAATGAGTGGGATAATTAGCAGCACATCTTTAGATACAAACTATGCCAATTCAGCCACGTGTGAGTGGCGTATATATGTTCCCGGAGCTTGGGTGAGTATCTACCTACGCTACTTTATATCCAATAATAGTATAAGGGGTCCGCACTTAATTATGCAGGTATCTTATTGGAATTCTCTAGATACAACTCTCCATGTTTTTTCGTATCTGATAGGTGTCGGACATGTATAAACCTAGTTAATTTTTATCACAATACGTTTTCACACTATTTATATTAAGGCATACTAATGTATAGGTAGGTTAATCTAGTCATAAATATTTTCTAATGAAACTGGAAACGGATTGTCATCTGGGGAAAAAGACATTGATCCAACAAAATAAGAGACGTAGATTATTTATCAAACATTCTAGATTATCAACGCCATGTGTGCAAATGTGCAACTCCAAGTGAATGAATTTAGACAAACCCCAGGTCCATACGTGTGTGTGTGTGCGTGGGTGAACTTGCCCCCACCTATCCCTTGAAGGCTACTGCAAATAAGTGAATTGTTGTGTTTAGTTTTGCTATTAATCATTAGGTTACCAGCTATTGTTATTCCTTATTCATAATTCCAGTATGATAGCCATTTATATTGCAGTCTTCCTTCCTGTCTCAATTGTAAATCATCCCAGAATGTAGTTTGTCATTCGGTTGGTTGGTTATTGGTTGCTTTACACCCTAATTAACTGCCAGGGTCATATCAAGGGTGGTGATGGTGATCGAATCTATGAGAAGGTAGAGACCATACCCCTACACTTTTACCGAGGCAGGTGTTCTTTAATGTGCAGGGTCCCACAGGCAGGGCCCTACACACAACAGCCGGTGGCCCTCAAGGAGCCTTTGATAACCCAGTTGTTGCCACTGGGAGACATGCAGAGGGGAGTAGTAGCCAGCTCAGCCGAGAATTGAACCCCGGCCGCCCGCGCAGCAGGTGTTTGTCATTCGGAGGCAATAAATTAAAGAACACTCATGGTAAAGGGTAATGTTCAGGGGCGGATCCAGAAATTCCTAGACTAGAGGGGGGGGGGGGGGGGGCAAAAACATGAATGTAGGGTAAAGTCGGGTAATATGGGCACCTTAAGGACCCATGTCTGTAAATTCAAGGGAAATGATCATAATTCACTTATGTTTTCTTTTATGGAATTGTTATCAGTAATTGAAGAAATAAGTGGGTTTTTGACCATCTAGGCCAATAAATAATTAATATATTGAGAAAATAAGTTTTTACATTTTCAAAACCCATATTACCCACCACAGGGAAATATGGGCACCCCCTATTTTAGGGTAATATGGGCACACCTGCCCATATTAGCCCTGTAGAATTACAGTGACAGATGAAGGAGGCTAATATGGGCAGGGCAAGAACCCTGCCCATATTAGACTTCCCATAGGTTACTATGGGATTTCGGGGGGTGCCCATATTAGCCTAAAAAACAGTCTTTCAGAGATCCTCTATAGAATAAAGGCTATTTCTCCTATATCTTTGATTGTGGTTTCTACTTCTTCTTAAGAGGTTACACTACAATGTGGTATTTCAATGGTTAAGATATTCCTGCTCACTCATATTTTATGTATCATTATGTGCAAGCATGCAAGCAAGTTCACATACCCTCTTACAGTTTTTGTAGCATACCTTGATAAATATATAGTAATTTACTGAAAAGGAATGGTCTGTGCCAATGATTTTTGGTTCCCCACATTGTGATATGAGTTTGCAGGGCTTATATCTGATAGAAATATGAAATATTGGGGGTGCCCATATTACCTGCTATGCCCATATTACCCGACCTTACCCTACAGGGGGAGGGGCCCCCCATCAAACATGATTTAACAGGGCAGAGGGGGGGGGGGGGGGTAAGGCCCGTCCGCCCGCCCCCCTGGATCCGCCCCTGATGTTTATTTAGTCCAAATAAAGTGTTGCTGTGCTCCCATTGACAATACCAGTCCAGACAGGCTGCCCACTCAACCACTAACAACCAACACTCCTAAACGCTTCCACCAGACTGGCCCTGCTTACCTGCCCAGTCAAGACTCTGACCTCAAGGAGGTGCCTGCTTGGCATACCGTTAAGTGTGCCGATCCACAAATAATAAGGATCGTCGGTGCTGATCCTTATTAAACATGTTGACGTCTAGCCGAACGATCGACGGTACTGTATAGTCAGTTACAGGGAAGGCTAACAGAGCTAGTTGACGTCTACACTAGTTCCTCGTGGACGCTTGGCAGACTATAGACTATGTAGCTTGGCGGAGTTGGCGCTGGCGTCTAGTGTAGTTGACGTCGGCCCATCGGTTAGTGGGTATGGGGCTTTACACTCTGGAATTGCCAGTACACTATGCATCTATTTACCTGACTGATGATATCCCCTCTGTAATGGGAACTTGATCACAGTTGACTACCAAGCTTTACTAAGGTTTATTAGACACTTTTAGATGCATAAACAAGGTCTGCTGTTTGCACCGATGAGTGGGCGGAAGTGGAGAATTCAGGTCTAAGCTAGACCACAAGTTCTATAATTTTACATCCCTTTTCTTTTAAAGAAGGATACTACTAATAAGATGTCACAGTCTTTTTGTTGTGTTGAGATGTCTCGGGGATAATGCAACAACTTTGATTATACTCGTAACGTAACTTTTATAACGTAACTCGTTAAGGATATAGATCTTAGACTAGTACTCTGAATGTCTCTTGCTTGAGTCTTTGGTTTGAGTAACTTATATGCAGTTACATCCATAATATCAATAACCATACTTGGGTATCTGAAAGGCAAGATACAATTAGTTATCGAGTTCAAGACAATTTCAAACAATTATCAAGTTCAAAAAACAAGTCATATCATGAGTCAAGTTTTCAATAGGCTTGGGAGTCACATATCCATTTTGGTAGGTGCGCGGCTACATCTTCCAGACCGCGTGATGTACCCAGCAGGTTCCTTCACCTGAGGGGTAGGAGAACACGCAGGGGGGCTCGAGCTGGTAGCTGGCTCAGCTCGGGCAACCGGCAACTGAGGTGCAGGTTGGGCTGGTGCTGGAGGGTCAGAGTCATCTGTAGGGCTGACTCTGGAGTGCTTCTCTCCGGTCTCACGGATTTGTTGGCGATTACAGCGAAGCACATTGCCGTTAGAGGTATGCACTCTGTATGAGCACGGCTCTGAAGTTTTGGACGTCACTACTGCAGGGGTCCACTCTTTGGAGGTGTGGTCCTGGATACGTAAGTGCTGACCCGGGACCAATGGCGGTAGGTCCTTGGCACGCGTGTCATGGTAAGCCTTCTGTGAGTCCTGTCTGGTTTGTAGACGGCTAACAATCGCGTCACTGTTAGGGTTGGAGGTGTGAACTCGGACAGGTAGGTCAGATTGCAGTTTCCGTTGGTACAGTAACTCTCCCGGGGATGGAAGTTGGCTATCTATAGGGGTGGACCTGATACACAAAAGGGCCAACTTAGGGTCGTATCCTGTTTCCTTGGCCTTGATAAGTGTCCTTTTCACTGTCTGGATCTGACGCTCCACGAATCCGTTACTCTTCGCGTAGTGGGGACTACTCGTCACGTGGTTGAATCCCCATTCCCTGGCGAACTGTCGGTATGTTGCACAGTCGTACTGCCTACCATTGTCACTAATCACCCTTTCCAGTATCCCTTGTTCTGAGAAGATGTCCTTTGTGCTGTCGACTACTGTCTGGCTGTCCATCTTTGCCAGTTTCTTAATGAAGGGGAACTTACTATAATAGTCACAAATGAGTAGGTAGTCACTACCATCATAGTGAAATATGTCCGTTCCGACTGTTTGCCACGCGCGTGTTGGAATTTCGTGTGGCATAAGAGTCTCATGTTGCTGTGACCGCTGGTGTTCCTGGCATGTCGGGCAGTGACTCACAAGGACCTCTATATCTTTGTTGATGTTATTCCAGAACACACAGTTCCTCGCATGGAGCTTACACTTTTCCATGCCTTGGTGTGCTGAGTGTAGGGTCTTCAAGATACCAGGTTGAAGGGCTTTTGGGATGACGACTCTATCGCTTTTCATAACCAGTCCATTTTCCATGGATAGCTCATCACGATAGGGCCAGGTGGCTTGAGCTCTGACGGGACCTCCTTGTGAAGTTCGGGCCATCTGGCTATGATCGTCTCGTGTAACGCTGACAGTTCACTGTCCTTGTTAGTGGCGTCCCTCAGTTCCATTTTGTCGCTTGAGAACTGAACAAGGTGGACCTGGACGTCCATGCCTTTACAGGTCCTCTCTCGAGGGGTCAGTCGCGATAACGCATCTGCTATGAGAACCTCTTTTCCTGGGCGGTACCGTATCATGAGGTCGTAAGGTTGGAGACGCAGCAACATGCGCTGCAAAGGAGGTGGTGCTGCTGTTAGGTTTTTTAGGTGAATAGACTCGAGGGGTTTGTGGTCTGACTCTACCACGAACTCGCGTATTTATGGAACCATTCGCAACCGTAGACAACAGCTAACATCTCCCTCTCAATGTTGGCATATCTCTGTTCGCAGTCGTTTAGTGCCTTCGAGCAAAAGGCAACGGGCTTCCCTTCTTGAAGGAGTGTTGCTCCGAGTCCTTTCAGTGATGTGTCCACCTGTAGGGTTACCTCTTTGCTCGGGTCAAAATATGAGAGAGTTACCTCTTGGCATATAAGATCCTTGACCTTCTGGAATGCCGTATCATGACTGGCCGTCCATTCGAAGGCGGAGTCCTTCTTGATGAGCTCCCTTAGATCAGCCATATGTTGGGACAGGTGAGGTATGAACGGGGACATGTATGTAGCAATACCCAAGAACTGTTGAAGTCCTTTAACATCTGTGGGCACTGCCATGTCCTTGACGTCTGCCACCTTATCCGGATCAGTGTGAATGCCTTCTTTGTCGAAGTAGAGACCGTAGAACTTGATCCGATCCTGTCTGATCTCACACTTATCAGGGTTGAAGACTAGTCTGTGCTGTCTCGCAACCTGCATTAGATTGTGCAGATCACGGTCATGTTCCTCTGTGTCCTGACCGAACACGTTCTGTTTAGGGTAGGTCTTAACCACACATCATCAGTACGTCGCTGCCACGTTCTGTTTAGGGTAGGTCTGAACCACCCGTAATCTGTATGTCGCTGCCACATTCTGTTTAGGTTAGGTCTTAACCACATGTAATCAGTACGTCGCTGCCACATTCTGTTTAGGGTAGGTCTGAACCATACGTAATCAGTATGTCGCTGCCACGTTCTGTTTAGGGTAGGTCTTAACCACATGTAATTAGTATGTCGCTGCCACGTTCTGTTTAGGGTAGGTCTTAACCACACGTAATCAGTACGTCACAGCCACGTTCTGTTTAGGGTAGGTCTTAACCATACGTAATCAGTACGTCACAGCCACATTCTGTTTAGGGTAGGTCTGAACCATCCATAATCAGTACGTCACAGCCACGTTCTGTTTAGGGTAGGTCTTAACCACACATAATCAGTACGTCGCTGCCACGTTCTGTTTAGGGTAGGCCTTAACCACACGTAATCAGTACGTCACAGCCACGTTCTGTTTAGGGTAGGTCTTAACCACAGGTAATCAGTACGTCGCTGCTATGTTCTGTTTAGGGTAGGTTGGGACCACACCTTACTGTTACGTCACACCTATGTAAATTTTTAGTGAGGTCTAGACCTAACCCACCTCTAACGTAACCGTCACGTCAAAAAATGGGGAGGTCTAGACTGACCAGAATGTGACCATCTGGTGACATCACAATCACGTCATGTCTTGGCTGGGATGCCTACATCGTCTGCTATGCCAATACATCCTGGGCACTTCTCCAAGATTTGATCCATTTTATGAAACACATCCTTACTCATCCTGAGTCCAAACGGCATATTAAGGTACCAATATCGTCCAAAGGGACTGTTGAAGGTAGTCAGTAAACTTGACTCTTTGTCGAGGACTACCGACCAGTAGCCATGTCGCGCGTCGACCTTGGAGAACACCTTGTTCCCAGCGAACTTGTGGTTGATCTCTTCCAGTGTCGGGGTGACGTGATGGTTTCTCTTGATGGCACGGTTTAAGTCCTTTGGATCGAGGCATATTTGCAAGTGACCATTTGATTTTCGGCTATATGCGGCTTTGTTTACCCAATCAGTGGGCTCGGTGACCTTTTTGATGACTCCAAGTCGCTCCATTTCGTCTAGTTCCGTCTTAATGTCGTCCTTCAGTTTTATCAGGCACTTGCGAGGAGCATGTATGACTGGCGGCTGGGTCAGGTCAATCACGATATGATATTTGCCCGGGAATCTTCCTATTCCTTCAAAACGTTCGGGGTACATTGCGATGAGATTTTCCTTTGTGTTTATGGTCTTCTGCGACTCCTGTGGTGCGCTTGCAGAGTTAGCGCTGATTGCACAATGCACGGTGATTAGTCTTAGCTTGTGGCACGTTGGAAGTCCTAATATCGCAGGGCCATCTTTGTTCACTACGAAGAACTCAGCTGTCGTTGAATGTTCGCCATATTTGCACGGTATGCGACATGTGCCGTACTGCTTCATAGGTACGCGGCCCTATAAGTTCAGAATGGTTTGCTGAGGTGTCGTGGTTCCTGGTTTCGGGAATCCTTCAGCATCAACTTTGTTCGGATACATTTGGTGGAAAATTTGGATCGGTAGTATGTTTCCCTGGGCGCCTGAGTCGACTTTTGCCTTCAGAGTTGCCAGTACTCTAGGTTTATCCTCGACTTTTATTTCAACTTTTACGAAGATCTCATCTCGGGTGTCCCTATTTGAGCTATTATTCGTTGCTGTACCAACTATTCACATTCACAGTTGCCGCTTGAGAGAGTACAGACGCGTATCGTTCCTACTATTTGAGCTATTATGTACAGAGTGGATGGTCAAAGAATGAAAATCTACTGTTGCGAATGTCTCTTCCCCTGGTGACCATTCCTCACCCTGTATCTCATGCACCGACTTGGGTTTATGTGGGGGCAAACCTACCCTGCGGCTTCGGTTTCTCCTGACCTGGGGGCAGTACACAGTTTTGCCCAATGATTTGGTTTCCCACAATTGCCACAAATGCTACCGTGCGCTTATCCCTGGGCTTTTTCGGATGGTTTAACCCACAGCGACCGCAAGTTACTGGGTTTTGGGGGTTCGGTTTGGCTGACTGGGGCTTCCTCTGGCTAATTGCACTGACTGATTTTCTCCCTAACAGTTGGTCCATATGGGCCATAGTGGCTTCGCATGTACGGGCAATGTCGAGGGCTTCGTCTAGTTTTAGCTCACCATCCTTCCCTAATATCTTTTCCTGAACTTTCCTATGTCTGGCACCGATAACTAGTTGTTCAATCAAACGCTCCTCTAACTCAGTGTCGTCATGAAATTTACATTTCTGAGCCTGAAGTTTGCATCTAGTCATAAACTCATCAGTTGATTTGCTGTCCCCCTGCTTAAATTTCTGCAGATGATACCTTTCAAGTCGAAAGTTGGTTTTTGGCTCTAACTGCTTTTTGAACTTTTCCCAAATGACACTAGGCTTTTAACGCTTCTTCGGTCAGGGTCCATGTGTTATACATATTTAGACCTTCTTGTCCCACCCATAGCAGAATGTAGGTAACCTTTTGTTTGAGAGTTTTTTCTGCAAGGGGCCCTGAGAAAATCAGTTCACAGTATTGCTTGAATTCTTTGAAAGCAGTTGGGAGATCAGATGAAGACCAGTTCATGCTTGGGGGCATGATGCCTGTTAACTCAGCCATTTTTGATATTTTTGACACACCTTGACTCCAATATATGTAGCACAATTACACACTGATGTAGCACTGTCACTATAATCACACACACACAAAATATTGTTTGAGTTCACCTTTGGTACTACTGTCAATAATGTCTCATTTGGACATGAATGGGCTGTAGGTTACTGGGCTTAGATGCACTTTTTAGCAGACATGGGGCTGTTGGTAAATGTCACTTTTGGGGCTTGGTTGACACAGTGGGCTTACAAGTGATAGTTCATCCAATTTGATTTCAGACTATATCATCTGACTGACAGTCCTGTCTTCTGACTCCTGTTTTCAGTTCCACCTCTCCTGTGTAGCCTTGAGATTTTCCCCTCTCCTTACTTGGCCTGTGGGTTTAGTCTTTCCTCTTCTCTGACACCATGTAATGGGAACTTGATCACAGTTGATTACCAAGCTTTACTAAGGTTTAGTAGACACTTTTAGATGCATAAACAAGGTCTGCTGTTCGCGCCGACGAGTGGGCGGAAGTGGAGAATTCAGGTCTAACACCACAAGTTCTATGATATTACACCCTCTATGCTCTCCGCCCCTATACACAGAGAGGCACTCTTAGCCCTGATCCTTGCTTTTCTTAAGCTATAGATCTACCAGGCAAGAAACAACCCAAAACTTCTCTGCTCTCTGCTCTCTGCATGGTTTTTGTATGCTAAATTATTAATTTTCATCCCGTGTCATTGAACTTTATATCTCTAGATAGTACATATTTTTCCCTCTCTATTGGTATAAAAAACATGGCCATATGTTATATTGATTTACATGATATTGATGTACATTTGACAAGAAATTATAGTAGGGAAATTCTCACTGCACACTATGACACACTCTACTATAGATGACTGCAGCACAATCCCATTTTCTTAATTAGCTGTTAATATCCTGCCAATGTGCTCCACTCTCCAAGCAATCTCAGTTATAATCTGTTTGGAGATGTATATTATATTGAGGGCATCAAAGTAGCTCATGCAAGATTACATGTAGAGGAGAATCCCCCAGGTGCTGGAGACAAATATTTTGCACCAGTTTTAAGTCTATGGGGCAATTTTCAACAGATCTTTGTAACTACATGGAATTTTAGGCTGATTTTTGAAATATAAACAAATCAAGATTAGCTCTCACAGGAACAATTTTCATTTTACAGAAAATATAAAATATGTTGAAAAAGTAAGGGGGGTTTTCAGATGTCTTTTACTAGTAAATTGTCATCTATATTATCAAAATACAAAAACAGCTGTTTCTTGCCTGCTAGAGCTAAGATTCCACGCAGTGGACTGACACCCATGTCAGTACATAAGTTTCAACCTTTAACAAGCAATATTTGCATTTCTTTTCATGCTCAGTTCATCAGATTGTCCTTTGATAAGATAGACCTGGAGCCCCAGTGGTACTGTGACCGTGACGTCATAAAGGTGTACGATGGGTATCACTCAGGATACAGACTGTTGGCCACCATTTGTACCAACAACAGGTCGGTGGTCTTCTCCACGGGGAAGGGCTTATTTGTCACCTTTAATACAGACAGTCAGAATGTCAGGTTAGGCTTCAGGGCAAGTTACACCGCAACAATGGTACCTTGGGGAACCTCTGGTGGAGAGACCACAGTCACTACTACAACTACAACTATCATCTCTACCACAAGCCCGCCTCTGACAAGACCTCCTGGTGATGGTAAGCGGGTGTGGGGAGAAACCTAAGGGCTGATTTTCTCTTTTTTGTTGGCATTATTGAATTTAACTTTTAGCCAATTGTCCAACAAAGCATCAATTATGAATCAAGCCATCTCGGGTACTATGTGACCAAAAGTTCGTTACTTTTGAACTATAATAGGCATGCAATTTTGGACGTAAAATAAGTATAATCATTGTCTGTAATAAAATTAACCAGTAAAAAGCAGTTTCTTTCTTGCTTTCAGCATTGAACGTTTGCAATAGCTCTTTTAACTATGAACTTTTGGACAGTAACTTGGGAGTTTTTTCATCACCCCTTTATGGTGCTTCTCCAAATCAATACTGCGTATGGGATATTCGGGTTTCTCAAAACCAGGTATTTGACTATCAGAAAAAAGTTTCATTTTTTTTGAAATTTGATATGTATAACTTGTATAATGTAAATTAAGATAATTGAGATTCAAACATTCATCTTTCCCGTTAGCCTACATGCAAAATTATTAAACAAGAAGAAAGTTTGGATATCAACATGTTGCATATCAATACAAAAGAATAAGTTAAATGTCGCATGTCACATTGTAACATTTTCATTAGTTCTAATTCAAATATACGTGCTATTTTCGTATGTATTTTTTCTTAGGTTGTGGTCTTAACCATTAGCCGTGTAAGCCTGACAAGTTCTAAAAACTGCAATAGAAATTATGTCCAGGTTTTGGATGAAAACTATGGAACTCTGAAAAAGCTGTGTGGTTCCAGCTCCTCACCACAAAGACTTACAACTGGGACCTCCGCACTAAGGTTGTACTTTGTAACCTACGGTCCCTCCGAAATTGAACATGTATTCGACGCCTGGTGGACTGCAGAAAACAAGGGTAAGATTGAAATGGAGAATGCATAATTCAAAGAATCTGTAGAGATTCCAAAGGAACTAATGAAGACAGGGGTATTAAAGTACCGAGGAATAAGATAAGTTCTTACGTACAGTCATTGGGGATCTCGTAAACATATATAATCAATGTTGTTTAAGTGCAAATAGCGACAAAGGAATTTTCATTCTGGATACACAAAAAGATCAATGTATTTATATGCTAAACATAAGTTGTAGTATAGCTATACATTTACATTATTGATCATGAAACAAAAGTGAGTGCATCCCAGTAATTTTTCATGGTATCATTACAAAGAGGTCGTTTTTTTTTCACAACTCACAATGAAAATCGTAATTTTCTAATTTCTACAGACGCGGTTCTCTGCGAAGGAACACAGCTTCTCACAGCTACAAGTGGTAAACTCTCAAACTCCAAGGACGGTATAAGTTATCCAAACAGAGCGAACTGCTCCTGGCAAATAACGGTACCCGCAGGCATGGTAATGACAGAATACAATGATTATATCTAGCAGACTTTGTAATAATGGGGGTGTAGATGGGGGGTACTCCATGTCCTGATTTTACAATATTTCCATGTCCCTTGTCGTTGTTGCTCGTAGATTGTCATTTTCGAGAGATGTCCATTTCGAGAGATGTCCATGGTCACTGTCGTTGTTGCAAATGAAAGGCCGTATCATCCCGTGCATTAAGAGACGCTGGTGTCAGCCTGCCAACTTTAAGGGTCTACACACATTATAATCCTTATCTCAGAATACAGTGTATCTATCAGATTTTGATATAATCATTATTCATGTTTATATGCATCATTGAACACTTTCTTTTCATTCAAATTCTCAGAATATTTGTTATATACATACATAAAAGGTGATGAAATAAATGAAATATTATATCTTTGCTTTTACAGATTATTGCATTGACGTTTAGTCGAATTGACCTTGAAAGCAGTGATGGATGCTTCAAGGATTCAATACAGGTATACGACGGAAATAATTCTTCGGCGGAAAGGTTAATATCTAATCTTTGCAACTCCAGTGTCGATACCCCTCTAGAACTCGTATCGACTGGTAACACTATGTTTGTATTGTTTGAATCTGACCGGGAAGGAGTTGAGTCTGGGTTTAAGGCTACTTACAGTAGTCTACCAACAATAGTGCCCCTTCTACCATTGCAGCCAGACCCTTTGCCACGTGAGTTATTTAAGATAACTACAAAGAATAATGATAATCAGATCCATGCACTTATTTGAAATAAACACAGGAAATTAAAATTAGTAAAATATGTTTTGTCAGATAAATACATGTCAGCACATGTGAAACTTTTTTTTAAAATGTTATGTATATTTTTTTTTATTGAACTTTACATCGTCACAATCAAGTGCTTTTCACGATGTGGTTCAACGATTTTGGTGGAAAGGGGGTCTTTCAGAAATTGGATTATTTATTAAATTATTTATTATAATTTAATCTATTTAATCCATTAAATTCAGGCCTAATGGTGTGATGGTGGATAGACGATGCATCCATCGTCTTTCTTCCTTGTCCCTTGATAGCTTGGCTTCTCGGCTATCTGGTGTAGCTTGAATAAAGCTAAGGACTGATATTTTGAAGTTTATAGGGTCTGAGACATGTTCTGTGGCACACTGGTTAAAGTGTCTTGCCACAGTCGTATCGTTGTTGTGTTTGATGTCATTAAAATGACCCTGCAATCTCGCCTTTGAAACAATTAAAACAGAACACCGACATTGTAATCAAAAAAGCCGACAAAGGGTCAGCTGTAGTAATACAAAACAGAACTGACTACATTAACGAAGGCCTACGCCAATTACATGACCGGAAATTCTATGAGCAACAAGATAATGATCTAACTGCTTTTCATCAAAATCTGGTCAAAATCAAGGTCTCCGAAATGACACGAAACAGGGAAATCACTCAAAAGTGCGCTGATTATCTTATTGTAGAAAAACCTAGAACTCCTAACTTCTATCTACTCCCAAAGATACACAAAAACCAGGTCCCCCCACCCGGGAGACCAATTGTTTCAGCTAACGACTGCCCTACTGAGAGAATATCTCAATTCGTAGATCATTTCATCCAACCTATAGTCCCAACCCTAGAATCATACATACGGGACAGTGGCCATTTTCTTAAGGTTCTAGATAACATCAAATTCCCAACGGGTGCCCTCCTATGCACACTAGACGTAACAAGTCTGTACACAAACATCCCCAATGAGGAAGGCATCATGGCAGTCCTCAAGGCTCTACAGACCCATAGAAACCCCTTTGACAACCCCACTAACAAATCCATTTGTGATTTATTAAGGATTGTACTGAAGAGTAATAACTTCCAATTTGATAATAAACATTATCTACAAACAGGGGGGACTGCCATGGGGACCAAACTAGCCCCATCATATGCAAACATCTTCATGGGATGGTTTGAAACAGAATTTGTACCCGCTTACAAACTAAAACCATTAATCTGGAAAAGGTTCATAGATGATATTTTCTTCATCTGGCAATACAGTGAAGAAGATCTTCATCAATTTGTTGAATACTTGAATCAACAACATGACACAATCAAATTCACTCTGGAATACTCAACCAAAAGTGTCAATTTTCTTGACACTACTGTGTTCACAAACCACACTGAAAAACTACAAACGACCCTCTACTGTAAACCAACAGACAGCCACAACTATCTGTTGTATTCTTCAGAACACCCACGACACATATTACGTGGTATACCTTACTCTCAGTTCCTACGAGTAAGGAGAATCTGTTCGAATATAGAGGACTTCAGACAAAATTCCCTCATGCTAGCCACACATTTCAAACGTAGGGGCTACCCAAAACCATTAATTGAGCGAGCACTCAAAAGAGCAGAACTACTCGACAGAGAAAATCTGCTTGAACACAATCAACCCAAAACACAACCCAATGTAGTGGAAAATGGTACAGACCACACACCAAACAAAACAACCCCCAGTCCTGAAAAGTTTTATTTGATTGTAACACACAATCCCTTGAATCCTCCTATCAAGGATATAGTAACTGAAAACTGGAATCTACTCCTAAAATCAAAAACCACTCGCCATTTAGCGAGTGCGGATATAATCTTTGGTCTGCGTCGTAATAGGAACCTCTCCGATCAACTAGTTCGAGCGTCCACCTCCACCAAACAGAATCGGATCCCATCTGTAGACCGCAATCCCTGCAATCGCACAGAAACTTGCCGATACTGCCCTCTTTTGGACAGGTCAGGACAAATCACGTCATGCTCAAACAAAAAGACTTTTATAACAAAGAAGTCAGTGAACTGTCAAAGTTCCAACGTGATTTACCTAATCACTTGCAATTCCTGCAAAATTCAATATGTCGGACAAACCAAAAATAGAATCTTGACGAGATTCCAGGGTCATTTTAATGACATCAAACACAACAACGATACGACTGTGGCAAGACACTTTAACCAGTGTGCCACAGAACATGTCTCAGACCCTATAAACTTCAAAATATCAGTCCTTAGCTTTATTCAAGCTACACCAGATAGCCGAGAAGCCAAGCTATCAAGGGACAAGGAAGAAAGACGATGGATGCATCGTCTATCCACCATCACACCATTAGGCCTGAATTTAATGGATTAAATAGATTAAATTATAATAAATAATTTAATAAATAATCCAATTTCTGAAAGACCCCCTTTCCACCAAAATCGTTGAACCATATTTCTTATAGCCCAGGGAAAGGGGGAATTCAGCGTGGGAATTACATGTCACTAAGCACATGCGGACATAGTCCTACCACCATGTAACCTAAGCCAAATTCATGAAAATTCCTAACACATCAAAAATTAGGTTTTGAATTTTGACATACATTCCAAATGTCATGGCTATAGTAATATAATTCAAATTCAAACTAAAGATGTCACTCAATAAACCAAATATTGAGACCACTATTCACCATTAATCTAAAAGTGTGTAGCTTAGAACCACTCCAGTTGCAGCTTATACACTACCAATCACACCTGATGAAGACAGTTGAGTCGAAACCACAAATATTTATAAAAACAGTTTATTCTGGTATCTCCTATAAATTATCATCATTTACTTTATGCTAATATTGGACACAATATTAAAGAAACCCAGCAGATACCAGATATCCCTCAAAACATGACTTGCAACCTTGGTCACCAGTTGCCATGTTACCATCACTAAGTGTGATGTCACAGGGAGAGCACTGTATGACATCATAGCATTGTTACTATGGTTACTTCCAGACTGTCAACTGACAGTTTTGTGGTAGTGTCTTAGACTGGGACTGTTGTCACATCGTTTCCTGCTTTTCACGATGTCATGATATTCACAATCAATATTGCGAGTTTCTTATTTTCGAAATTAATTTTAAAGACCGGTGACCAATGCACCATCATTATTATATTTACAATCTTGAAGCATTAAGATTAGACGTTTATGCTTCATTTACGTAAAATAATCACTCTGAATCATAATAAACATTCATCATCATTAATAATTTTACAAAGCCACATCCTTCAAAATCAACACTAGGTGATCACCAAAGAGTGACCCACCACTGCACAAGGTTTGAAAGATAATAAGCAAAACGCGCTTTCTCTTTAACGAAGGATTTTTGTTTTAACTGAATTAAAACAACCAAATTGTCTGTGTCCTCAGCTATCTGTGTGGAGAGACCACCGTTCCTCATCTCCTCCCACTTTAGCCGTAGACCATGGCAGGTGAGCATTAAGAACCCTTCAGGAGACCACGTCTGTGGGGGGACCCTGGTCGGGGCCCGCTGGGTCATCGCCGCAGCGCATTGTGTGTAAGTTGAAAAGTAATGATCAGATCACCAGTTTTGCACCATGTTTAAGAACAAATCATGATATTATCATTGAAAATTTCTATGCAAAAGCCTCATAGTTTGTAGGCATATTACCCAGCATGTATCCTGAAACAGGCTAACCTACACGTAAAGCTCGAAAAATTACCTATCCGTGGTTGGGAGAATTCTTGCCAAATTTAGATTTTTGTATATAAAATTCTAGACCATAGATGGGGGTGAAGGTGCATGGAGATCTAAATGTGATTACTGGAAGGGGTAGGTTCCAAAGGATAATTTCCTGGAAGCATGTATGTATACTGTAAACGTATATATTTTTGCGCTGCTAAATTTTGGCGCATTCAGTACTTTGTGACATTTTCGCGTAATCATAATTTTGCAGATTTTGCGCATTTTGTGGAAATTTCTACCTGATCTATAATGTTTTATTTTTTCACCCATGTCATATTTTCGCGCATTTATAGGCAAAGCGCGAAATGCGCGAAATGCGCGAAAATATGTACAGCCCCAAAATTAATACGTTCACAGTAATAGATGTACGCTCCACCTAACATATATAATACTGATTAAACAAATAATACCGACGATCTTCTTTTATGATATTTTACAGTTGATTACAAACATGTAATGAAGTTATCTTTTCTTTTTCTCTACATTAATGATAATTATAATTCACGTCCTCTTCCCTAGAGCGTCGCTGAATCTAACCTCAGGCTACTCGTTGGGTGTAGGCTCCTGTACCCAAGCCGACTGTAGGATCAGTTCAATCAGCAAGGTGTTTCTTCATCCAGACTTTGAGAGCTTTGGGTCTCACTACACTAATGACATCGTCCTCGTGCATCTGACCACGGAGGTGTATCGTCACAGGTCCTTCAGTGGTACCCTACCCGTGTGCCTCCCTGTGGATGAGGACAGTCAGCTTGAAAAATACGACTGTAATGTCTACGGGTGGCGCCGAGTTCGTACAGACCGAAATAATCTACAAGGTAACCTATGTTTTTTTCCTCCATGCTTCTTAATGTCTAAAAGGAAAAGAAGATTGAAAATTAGTAATGTAAAAAAAATAGGCGATAAACAAAATTACGTATATAGATTGTTTAAGCCACACTAGGGGGCGTGTCTGTTGTTGAAACTTATTTGAAGCGATTATCAAAACCAAATCACACTTTGAAATATTTTGTATGTACTATCATATTAAAGAATCATAGGAACGCATCTATCAGGATTAAGCAATTATAAATTCTAATTGAAAGAAACCTCGTATTCAACTACAATAAAAATGCTGCATGACATAATACAGAACAACATTATGCCAAGCAGGATTATACACTGCACGAAATTAGACCTTTTTAGACCTTTAATTTTGTAAATGGGGCCATTGAGGTTCATTTAAGGCTCAAGATATGTCACCTTCCGAATACCTTTCCAAGATCTTGGAAAGGTCTTGTAAAGGTTACCTTTCTATTACCTTTAACACACCTCAATTGCCCCATTCACAGAAACCTAAAGGTCTTAAAGTTTTTTTTGTGCTGTGAATTAGCAGCTAAGTAGCACCTATACGACATCAATTTATACAAATAATTATATTTGTATTTCATCAGGTATCATTATCTCGTGTGATGCTGCACAGTTTTTGGCCTGGCACAACTGCAGCAGCCGATTCCCCAACCAGTACAACTACACCTCCATGTTGTGTGTCCGGTACCCCAATGAGGATTCTTACTTTCGACCTGTGACTTGTGCAAGTAACAAATTTACACATATCCACCTAGCCTTATGAATTTCACTTAACTACGGTTGAACTTGTCACCTATATATATGTAATGATAATCATCATATAGAATTATTCTGATTAATGCTTAGTTCACATGATGATGTGGTAACATCCTTTCCCAGCAAAACAATAATAATGCAGTGTCACACCGTTGTCAGTACATCACACTTTTATTGTGACCACGTTGTAACTCCCTGGAACATTAGTAAAATGTTGCAGATTACATTGTAATGACACCTTCTTACAAGAAATAGACAAACTTATGTTGTCCCGATGTTGACTCCCAGGTGTATTGCAGCAACGTCATTAATTTTACAACTTGCATGAGTAATGTTATACCCCTTTCCCGTGAACCTGCGCAGTGAACCCTCCCACAGAAGGCCTGTACCCAATGATTTCCATTGAAACCCTTAATCCAATCAGTTGTTCAGGCCTATTCCTCTGGCAGGGTAGCACTCTAAAATAGATCTATAGATATTAGAACCTCCTGGGACCACCAATCTTTGTATGTACCACCACTCCACCTAGTGTGTAGAATAAACAGCTCCAGCTTCCTACCACATGCTTCATGTCCACTCAATAACAAGCTCCCATAAACAAGTAACTTTTCTTTAACACTCAAGTTGTGAAAATATCAAACAAGAGCAACTTTGTTAATTTCCTTTATTTTGATGGTGCACACTGCATACAAATGAGTTAGATCATATCCAGTGTCTTTACTAAGATTATGATCCATCACCCTTCCTTAAAAAAACTGAAACAAATATCCACCTAGAATTAATCATTATAGAAAAAAATAAACAAAGTGGTCTTGTTATAGAAATGTAGATGTTGAGATGTGCAATAAAACAGAAAACTGTTTAAGGTTGTTTAAGGATAGACAACAGGTGATAAAGGGTATTTCGATATGGTTGCGGTGATCTTAATACTATTTCTGCATTTCTAATGTCTTATATTCATATCACATAACATTTAAAAGCCAATAATGCGCCCTATCTGTTGATATAAACTATAAAAATATAGCCTGGTGACCACCCATGTACTAGTCCCGAAAAGTTGAAAAATCCAATTTCGACAACATTTTTTTGAACAAGGATATCTCAGTTAATATTTAACCTATAGGTTTGAAATTTTAAACACATGTGCATAATAACCATTTGGAGTGAAGCGTGTCTCAGTCTTCTAATTTAGGCCCTAGATTTTTATTTATGAAATCTAGAAAATTAAGTTTCAAAAAATGACAAAAAGTTTCCCGTTTTTTGTGATGAAATAAAAACTAGGACCTAAATAAGAAATCTGAGACACACTTCCCTTCATTAGAATCTTATAAGGAGGCATACAAAGTTTGAAATGTAAAGCTTTAATATTAAAGAAGAAATTCACGTTCAAAAAATAAAAGTCAAGAAATTGGTTTTAAAATCATTATGTTACAAATATCCATCTAACTACAACTTTCCTTATATCATTAGATAGATAAAATTCATACCTTTCATTTGATATATAACACGATATTGTATCTTGTTTATTAGAGAAAATTAGAGGAGAAGGCGCAAATAACGCCCTGCCTACTGTTGTCTATCCTTAAGCCATATACTGGCTTGTATATATATTATTATGATTAACCCCAATTGTAAACAACCAGGGGTATTCCTAGGCATGCAGGATGTGTATTTTCCACATCATAGATGAAGCTCCTGTGTTGGGGTATTGTTGAATGGGCCATTCCAACAACGTTCTATAAGGTGGGAGTTTGTTGAAAGTGCCCACAGGTTTTAAAATGATGGCCACCTAAAAAAAAGGTTATGATACTTTTTTTTGAATATCTCTGCTGGCTGTCATATAGTCCTAATATATAGGTATATATGCCTTAGTTAAAGGGAGCCAAAAGCAATGTTTTGCTAAAATGTGATAAAACTTTGCAAACTTAAATAACTATAGAAATACATGCTAAGAGTCTAACCTTGGATAGTGGTACAGTTTAAACCATGAAAATTAACTTGAATTTAAATTGAATTCCATAAAACTACTGTCTTTCCTGTCTGTAGACAGCAGTGTTTGTAAACAAACCAATTTTGGTGGGTCACCAAAATTGGCCAGGGACATGTTTTATTGTATTTTGATGAAGTTAAAGCTTGTTTTCACAGTCTATATTTTATTTTGGGCCTCAGTTATGGTCAGAGCATGTATTTCAGTAGTTAATACATTTTGTCAAATTTTGAACCAATATTGGTTTTGGCTCCCTTTAACAGTGTGGCCACTTTACAACTAAAATACAATGTTGTATTCATATCGTGCGTTTGCTGGGTGATACCATTTTTGTATATTCCACCATAATTGTCAAATTTATTCAAGTTGAATTATCGTTTTCTAAATACTTACATGAAATATAATCTCATAATGAGTATGATTGCTAGAATCAAAGACACTCAAAATATAAAACTCATATACATGTAGATGTAACAGAGTTTTAAGAAAAACGAGTGTGACGATTTGAATATTTAAACAAGGAGGAAAGAAGGGAATGGAAAGTGTGTAACAACCGACCGGGGTGCCTCCTAGCGTCCGACAGGCACTCGGCCAGTTGGTCTTTGGTTAAACAACAAATTATATAAGCGCCGATAATATATTATGTTACCGTTTACAGTTTTGAAAATAATGTAGTGTTTGCTTTTTTATAATCATTCAATTACACCAATCTTGCAATAGGTTCTCCCTCGAATGTGGCAGATTTTGTTTTATGTCTTGTACCACTTTATCACCCACACCGCCAATGAGCGGTGCATATTGGGTGCAGGTCGTATTGCCGGCCGTACGTACCGCTCATTGTTCTCATGTTTTTAACATTATTTTTCATTTTGTTTGTGTGATAAAATAAAGAAGCACCTTTGGGGTCATCCTTGGGTGGCCATACAACCTATGGGGATCATACAAACCTTGGGCTTCACCCTTGGTATGTGACGATCCCCTATGGGTCATATGGCCACCCTCAGATGCCCCCAGCAGTGCTTCTTATTATAATACTTTACGTGGGATACACCTCCATACTTGAGGGGCATCATATGTTAAATGTTAAAATAGTTTTAACAAATAATAATGATAAAAAAAATATGAAAATCCAATTTCCTTGCAGACGGAGAGGTGGGCGTCCATGTCGTGTGGTCGGATTGTATCCAACCGCTACTACCTGGAGGGGTTCCTCAGCTTTACTGATGACTCCAGCTGTGGGTCGTTTGGCGTGTTCACGAGGGTCAGGACCTTCATTGGATGGATCACCGACACCATGAACAACAATGAGGGCTGACGAGGACAGGGGAGGATCAATGGGCCGGGATTCCAGGGGGTCTTAACCGACCTCCTCTCCCTTGGTGGGGACTTAAGTTTTACTGTAAGAGAAAAACGTCACTCATTTCATATAAGTGGACAGCCCCTTTCTGAAATCCTGTATCCATCCTGGATGGTTGTGGACAGGCCTGTATATATCTTAAGACTATATTCAACCAGGGGCTATACCTTCCTTTGAAAATGGATTGTTAGGTGTAGTTACTTAGATTGACAAACAGAATAGATATGAAAGAGACACTGATCAAAATTCACCTGATTAGCCTAATCACTGAAATCAGCTACGAAGATATGGCCCCTGGAGTCTACTATTGCCTAAGCACACCATTTGCTAAAATTTGGTGAAATGAAAGACACTGCTAATGTAAAAAAATGTAATATTGATATTTTATATTTGCCTACAGATTTGTTGAAGATTGAAAATTGTTATAGAAGGTTGTGTCATGTAAAAACAGTAACATTTGTTTTATACTGACATGGATGGTCAGTCCACAGTTAGCTTAACTGTTCTTGTGTAGAACCAAAAATCAGGGCTAAGTGTGTAACTCTTCTAGAACTATAGGTGAAGAGTGTAAGGGGGCAGCGTCAGGGTATGTATGTAAGCATATGTAAGCTGCAGCACTCGGCAGAGCGCTACTCACTGTCATTTGTTAAATACCCTGTAAAGCTAGGTTCTGTCATGGAATTGAAGCGGATAGACTGATAGACAGGCAGGAGTGTTGGCTGGGTGTGGTTGAGTAGACGCTAACCCTTGGATTGTTCATTGTCAATGGGAGTTCTTATAACTGGTATTGAATATTGGACTTTTATTCTATTATGGATTGGACCTGCAGTCTGAACGGAGTTAGACTGCCATTGGAGATAATTAATATCTAGATATATAGGAACTACGTCATAAGCAAGGCATAAGTAGCACCCTATCATTAAATGGACATTAAACCTCTATAGTTCAGTTTTCTAATTGTGAGATCAAAATTGGCGAATATCAGATGATGTTAGAGCAGGGATGACGAAAGATTTCTTTGGTCATCATCCCTTGCAATTTATTTCAGAATTTGGTACCAAGAAACAACATTACTTACCAAAATCAACGGGTATGTGGTTATCTGTCATCCATGTACACAGAGTGGCAACTCTAGGAACTTTGGTCCCATAACAGTGAGGAAAACCAGTCAAATGAGATTAGCAATGAGAACCTTCATCAACATTGAATACAAGGATATACCTTGCATCACCAAACACACAACAGCCGACAACTTGTCTTCAGGTTCCACTTCGGAGATTCTTTGAGCACTATAGACCTCTATCTTTAGGGTGTGGCGCCCCCTGGTGAAGTAAATGGAACCAATGGTTTAGGTCATTTCCCATAGTTAACCTATATGGAGTGAAGCATATAGGTTAACTATGGGAAATGACCTAAACCATTGGTTCCATTTACTTCACCAGAGGGCGCAACACTCTTAATGAAAAAGGTCTATAATGGCTTAAAACTATTCAAGTAATTGTCTAACTGTTCTATTGAATGAGAATTATTAGCAATACCATGGAAATTTGAAAGTGGACAGGCATTTGCCGGCGGGACAATGGCAGCTCATTAATAACTGCCTGTACAGGGATAGAACACAGACTCCCATTGGACCCAGGTCACCTGACATGAACTAGGGCCATATCTTCGTAACTGATTAGGCTAATCACGTAAATTTTAATTAGGGTCTCATATCTTTAGATTCTATATTTCACAAACTGTAGGAATGTCATTGCACAATAACCCATAATAGTGGGGTCTGTTAAGGTCATTTTTTTGAGAAATCGTTACGTGGTGGATAAAAGCACCAAATTTGGTATGAGGCACCTCTGAGGCATAACTATCAAATCTGGAAGGGGAGCCACGTTGAAATATCAATAGGACGGATGTGGGGGCCCAAAAACCAATATGGCCGACTTTTACAGTAAAATTTCTTCTATCTCAGCTTCTAAAAAGACTAAAGAGACATGGTTGGTGTCAAAATTGAGGGATTATGGGTCAGGGAATTCAATTATCTATGTTTCAAGTCAATGCGGAAATCCAAAATCCAAGATGGCTGACCAATTTTGAGAAATATTATGATTTTTAGCCACTAAGGCCTAAGGCCAGGGGAAATGGTTCCAATATCAGTTGGTAATTACCTAGAGGGCTCAATAAATATGATATTCATCCAATACAATACCATAAATTTCAAAATGGCTGAATTCATTAGCATAATACCTTTGATAATGACCGCTGGATTCCAAAATAATTCAAAAGAAAGGATATAGACTTTACTCTTTTGCCACAAGATATCTTGATTTCATTTGGTATGATGATCCCCTGGGACCCCGTCATTGAATTTAAAAGGGGAGCCACCTTGAAATATCAATATAACCCGGACGGGGGCCAAAAATCCAATATGGCCGACTTTGATTGAAATAATCTTATATCTCAGCTTCTTAAAATTCCTAGAAACACATTGCTATTGTCCAAATTGGTAGATTATAGGACAAGGAATTCAATTATTTACCTTTCAAATCTTTACAATAGGTTTAATCGAAGCTAGCCAAAAGTTTTGGTTAAATACCTTAAATTTCAAATGCTAAAAACATACAAAATTTGTCAAAATTTCATTTTGATATTTCAAGATGGCTCCCCTTCTAGATTCAACAGTTATGCCTCAGAGGTGCCTCATGCAAAATTTGGTGCTTTTATCCGCTGCGTAACGAAAATGTTGTTAACAGACCCCACTATAAAGGGAATTATTAATTGTTGGTACTTTTTGTCCTAGACATAATTACTAATGATAAAACACTAATCAAAATTCACCTGATGACCCTGTTAGTTACAAAAACATGGCCCCTAACCACACAAGACCTCTGTAGCAATACTTTTCCCGCATGCAGTTACTTGAATCTGGCCACCATGGACACACGTCTAAATCTTGTCCTGCCCTCCACGGCCTTTATCTTATCTTATTTTTTATTCATAGGGCTACTGACTGACTTCTATCCGTCCGTACCACTGGGAGCAGACTTCCATTAGCATATCGTATATATAGCTAACATGTACTTGTGTTATCTAACCTTCAATTTTTCAATAAGCCCATCCCACATTGGGTATATCCCAGGGTTGGACAAGGGTTGGACAAAATAGACGTATAAGCCATCCTTGTCACCTAGAGTTGGGATTACTGATATATCTAAGAATTATGTTCTTATATATCCCCAAGTAATGATAAAATCTTATGATTTCTTAAATTTTACCATTTGACAGATTTACAGGTTTGATAGTCAAACAAACTGCTGCATTTTAGGGAAAATAGTGTTGGACATTATAAGTTGGGCTGACAGGCTTTAACATTGGTTCCTATGAGAAAAATGCCAATATATAAAGCTGCATTTAAAAAGTTCTAGGAGCAATTTGTCAACAAAACCACGGTGGTTAATTTTGTTTTACACTCCTATCTTTGGGAATTAAATCAGAAAGAAATTGCTATGTACTTTCATGGTAAAATGTGATGTTGATGTATGCTGGGATGGGCTTATTATACCTTACGGTTAATAAACAAGTTTGTATTCTACTGATCTGTCACTTCTTATTCTAAAGTAATAATTGACCTTATCTAGTTGTATTCTGTCGTCCCTGACAGAGATAAACTTCAGCAGTGGCAAATATTCATCATTTTATTTTTTTGGCCCAAAATCACAATTATATTGATACAATCATGAGAAAATAAAGATCACTTGACCAGGAAACACATTAATTGTCATATATACACGTGTCGAGTTTATGAACAATTGCATGAAAGATTTGAATATTGACATGGTTATAATCTGCTAATCAATAGGCCTATACGACTACAATTTCAAATGTAAGGCTTTTGGCAATCAACCTAAAGGTCCAAGGAACATATTTCCGTAACTGATTATCCTAATCATACATTGTATGATCAGTTTGTTATTATTAGTGATCCAACTGTCTCAAAAAGTACTTACGTCCTCGTAAATTTACCTCCAAGCCTAGGGTTAACTCTTTGCTGCCCAAAGATCTAAACTGTCTGCATTCGTATATTTCTTACAGTAGATTGTACTTCAGACATTTTTATGAGATATCATTCAACATGATTAAAGCCCTCGGAAGGTAAGGCTTGGCTTTCACTATGCCCCAACAAGTCCCATCTGTCACGAAAATCCCAAAAAATACTTGAATTCAAAAGCAATTTTTACTCATCTATTTAATGCATACTCAGGTGAGAGGAGGGGTTTTCGAACCCTTAGCAAAAAAAACATTGGTTGACGGAGATAAGCCAGCAATATCTCAATGTGAAAAGGGTATTCTTAATCATTATCGGAGAGAAGAATTTCTCCTTTATTTCGGTCTGATAAAACCTGTCTCCGCCAGTTGGAAAGCAGAAACACAAAAACACAAAGGAAGAAACGAAATGTTGCCGGCACTTCCTTAAGAGTAAGCCTTCAATTGATCCCTAAATAATTGCTGACTGTGCAATCTAAAATTTCCGAACGTGGCCGCGTGGCCGGGAGAGGTCCTTGTGGCCCGGTGGTCCAAGCAGGGCGTCCAGGAGGTATTATGAGGAGTGGACACACTATAGTTGGACCACAACCTCACACGGTCTGCAGAGAGGTGAAGGGCCACAGATCGGAAGGACCTTGGTTTAAAACTCAGACGCCTTCAAGAAGAGTTACAGAGGGCCAAGAAGGTGCGATCTTAACCTGAAGCCAACATGTGGATCCCAGCCCTACTAGCTGTGGTCACTCTCATGTCCAGCTGCACAGGTGAGCTATTTTAAGGTGCAGGTCTCTAGCTTTGTTTATCTTTGCGTCATGTTTAACTTAAGTAGGGGTACGCATTGAATCATTTAACTGAATTCTGGTCATTCTGGTCGAAAACGATAAGAACTGATCGAAAACGACCAGGATTCATGTTCCCATTGAGAGTAGACTAGATCTGGTCGTTTTGACCATACTCAAGCGAGTTTTAGAGACGATCAGAATTTAGTTTAGTCACTCAATGGGTACCCCCCTTAAAGCCAAACTTACTTTTATCTTGAAACTAAATGCTTTAAGTGTTACACATGTATGTATATATGTTACTCCAGTCACTGGCCACAGGCTTTGAATAACGTTAAATGTTAAACTCGTAATAATGTTGTTGTTAATGATAAGCGTACGGTACTATCGAAACACCTTTAATCTATTTTGTCCAAATTGACAAGTCAGCTGTGTAAATAAGAGTTTGTTGGCAATCAATAGAATCATTCGACATCAAGTAGATTGCTAAAATCAACAAAGATCATATTGCAAATCCAAAAAATATATATTTCTGTGTATATAAAACAGGGTATCTGGGAATTTTGCAAGTGATTTAGGTTTTTAGGCTGACTTTGAAAGGTTGTAGAGCTGACCCATAAATGCATCTGACTTCTTTACTGTGGTGATGTATTTATATGTATCTGCCGTCCAAATATGGAAATGCATTAATGCATCGGGAGTCAGTAAAGGGTTAATTGGACCTCACAACAGTGTATCCTGGCGATTTATATTGTTTTCTTGCTATGAGCGAAGTTAATTAGAAGATCATATCGTCCTGTAGACGTTTTTCAAGTGGCCTTTTTCACGTTCGCTTGAACATAAAATTGTCTAAGGTTAACAGAAAATATAATCACATATAGTCCACAGTATCCAACGGGTATATTTTAAGGCTGATCCCTGAATAAAACTTATCAATAAGATAGGGAGGAAAATGAAGTAATTTCTTTTCTTTACGTCCATACACATTTTACACGAGTCGGCATAGTGAACTTCAGCAGTGGTTCCAGGGGGGAGCGGAATCCAGGGGTCAGCCCCCCCCCCACCCCCTATTTTGGTGACTTATACTTCACAAGGAAAAAAACGTAGGGTGTGCAAATTCATGCGAAACGTTTCAGTACTTGGCCTATATTCGGAAACCCCCCTCCCCCCCGCCACCCCTCTTTTCGAAATCGTGTTTCCGCCCCTGAACTCTCGCATAGATGCCTTATTCCCAACTACCTATGCCTGGGCCCACAGGTATCCATATCCTAATACATCGGGCTTCACATAATATGGGAAAGGTCAGTAGACAATATATGAGCAGGCCAGCATTGAAGTTCATCGAGTTTACACCAGATGGCAACATTATTTCATAACCACTGGGAAATAGAATTGCAAGTTGATTTTTCCAATCCCACTGTAATAGGAAACTGTACATATGCCTATTGGTATGAAAATATCCCTTAATATGAGTGACAACCTTTTAGGCCTATATATGTATTTTCAGTATTGCCTCAAAAATACGTTTGGACCAATCATGTCTTGTTTCCATTCAAATGTACCAATGCCTGACCTGCTCCAAAATTAAATACATCATTAGATATCAACCAAATAACTACTATAACATTCCCGCTTATTATAAATACAGACGCAGCCAAAATCGAGTCTGAGCCTGAGGAGGATCCTGCCTCCTCCAAGCTGAGCCTTCTGCTGGTCAAACTGGTCGGACAACTGACCGAAGGTAAGCGGTCCGAGTACCTGAAGGACGGAGGCTGGTACACGGACCAGGACGGCTGGTACAGCTCCAGTGAGACCGACCCCTTGGGTACCCCACATGTCGAGTCTGAGGGGTCTGATGGCGGGGACTACCCCTGGGAGGAGACCCAGGAGGAGGAGGATGACGGGACTCAGGAGGGAACGGGCGAGGGGCAGTGGGACGCTGAGGACGACGAGGGGACGGACGACTCGGACGACGGGCAGGTTGAAGGAGGCTGGGACCACGCCAACTACCCAGATTCTGGTATAGACCCTCTTGGCATTCACTTGAAGTTTGATATAATTGTAAATGTTCGGTGGAAGTCACTTTTTACTGTACGCACAGTTGCCTATCCAGCATTTACAAAAGGGAAAAGGACCTTCAAATTGTGTTGGTTTGGGCAGAAATGTGCTACTTTCTCACCTACACCTAAATCTACCATCAAAATACAGTCCTATAATTTACACCACCAAGTCCATGATTCCTATATAAGTAATGCATAAACGCTGGTAGGTGGGGGGATATTTGGCGACTGATGAAGGGATGCTACTAAAGGGAGAGTTGGTACAAAGGAGCTATTCCTCATACTGAGATATTAATGACTTAACTTTTTCCTCGTGGCAATAAAACATGAATACAGGATATTTAGACAACAGATATTTAGATGACATATTTGTATACATATTACTTTTCTTTGTTACTCCAGCTAAATGCAAAGCTGTCTCGGCATTTGGCAAGCCCTACACACATTCATGTAAGTATAAAGCCCTACACACGTTCCTGTAAGTTTTAAGCCCTACACATATTCCTTTAAAGATACATATCTACAATCATTCCTGTAAATATAAAGCTCTACAGAAATTCCTGTAAATGCAAAGCCTTACAAACATTCCTGTAAGTATAAAAGCCTCAGTCTCAAAATCTTATCTTTTGCTGAATACAGCTTGAGAATCCACAAGGTAAAGCTGCATTATAAATTACCCCTCTAGGGGCAATTACCCCAAATGATCACCCCTGTCAGAAACATTGATGACATCACAGATCAACATGACAAGATTCCAACTGTTACATGTCACTAAGGTAACCCAAGTCTGGGTAATTAAAGAACAGGGCCCAATAGCTTTGGTCATTTATGCGGTTGCTGTCACACACCACATAGCCACGTCTCCACCGTTCCTACACACGTTCCTGTTCTATACACATTTCTCTTAGTATGAAGCCTGGGCGTAAAGCCCTGCACACTCTCACACATTCCATACACAATCACGTTGGTTCGAAGCCCTACAGACATGTCTATAAGTATAAAGCCCGGGTATAAAGCCCTACACAGTTTTTGTGAGCCCTTAATTATAGTTTTTAGTATTGTAGCTTATGGGAAGGGCTCACTCAATCAGTCATGTCTTTTGTAGGTATTTGGGCTTTGATCTGATTGCCCGGTTACACAATCTTACATACAAGTAGCTACAGGCCTTTGTCCACCGGCATGCATTTGTAAGCAAGGACAATTAGTGTGCATCAAGTGTTATTGAGTGGGCAGGCCTCTCCCCTGCACCCTCCCCCACCCCCACTCCTTGAACTCAGTTCAAGGAGTGGGGGTGGGGGAGGGTGCAGTTTGAGAAGCCAGAAGTGGGTTACATAACCAGTAGGCCTACTTGAGCCATTCACCCATCCACATTAGGACCTCCACTGTCACCTGCAGGTAGGCAGGTCGAGGTGGGAGCCCCTTTCCTAAGCCCCTCCCTGAGTTGTGTGTGACAGCAGTAGTGGTGGTGGTGATCACTACTCATAGCCCATAGCCTTCAGGTTGTAGGAAGGCCTTCAGTCTATTGAGGGACAACCATTGCTATAGATTACATACATTAGATATATTGACATTTTGTTCAATTACCTTTCAAACACAATGAATATTGATCGTTCCAACGATCGGAACTTTGATAGTCATTTGCTTCTTGTTGTAAGTATAAAGCCCTACACACATTCCTTTGAGTTAAGTGCATCTGGTACTCCTTACATGCCACATACAGGGTGGCAGGATACTTACCCCCTGGACTCTTACCTCCCGACACTTACCCCCCTGACATTTACCCCTGGACACTTACCCCCAGGACACTTACCCCCTAGGACACTTACCCCCTAGAACACTTACCCCCTAGGACACTTACCCCCAAACCTTGGTAGATAAAAGAAAATAGGTCAGGTGGACAAATAGCGGACTAAAAACTAGCTTTTCTGGACCTTTCTTACTAATTTAGAAATAACTTTTCTTAAAATGTGCCTACAATATTGGAAAACATACCAATTTAAAGCTCAGAATTTTCCTGTTTTAGGGATGTTACTCATGATTAACTGAAATGGAATGTTTCCCTCTATAGAACTCAATGGAACCTACAATTTTATAAAAAGTTGCTCAAAATGTTGGACGTTCAATGTAAAGGGCAATAAAAACATTTCTAAATCATTCCAATTCCTTATTGCTAGTAAAACCTACATTTCCAAAAAGCACATGTTATAAGGATTATTTTGGTATGTTATTCATTATCATAGCAAGAACCAGTCAAAAGTTTTTCAATAAAAGTTCCGAAAACCACCACTGAATAAAACTAAACAAATATAATCATTGAAAATGTAAAACTCTTGATTTATTGCAATGCCATGTGTCCTTGATTACCAAAATGGTGATCATTAAAATGTGATAAGGTGACCACATCTGCACAAGGTCTATAAGATAAGACTAAACAGATGACCCTCATGAGATGGCAAACGGACAGGTGTAAGACATGCAGGGGTGATATATACGTTTGGGCATTAAAATAATGTTTGTTACTCTTCCGGGATGCATTCCACATTCCGTATGTAAAATACTTATTCTGTTTATTTGTCTTTTCTTACAAGGTTACCTCATTATTGTGAGCCCCTAGTTATATCCATAGTATTGTAGCTAATGGTGGGAATTCCCTCAATCAGTCATGTATTTAGCCATTTCATTCTCTTTGTTCTCAATGACCGGTTACACAATCTCATGTTCAGCAGTTTTATCACCCGCACGGCCAAGCAGTGGGCCGTACAGAGGCCAGTGAGTATAAGTAGGCTGTATGGCCCGTTCGTTGTTTTCACTATTAGATCACATATTTAGATCATTGCTAGGGTGATAAAATAAAGAAGGCCCTAAGGGGCCGTCCTCGGGTCTCTGTACGGCCCGGAGACCCAAGCCGTCCTGGGCCTCCGGGCCATACAGAGACCTGAGGACGTCCCCCGTGGGTGTTCTTATTATAGAAGGGCATTGTCCTACTATGGTTGTTAGAATCAGGCAGTGTGAGAAGCTAGAAGTGGGTTACATAACTACTACCTGAGCCAAACAGCCCTCACCCCTTCACATTAGGACCACCACTGTCACCTGCAGGTGGGTGGTTCTAGGTGGGTGAGTGATAGGTCACTCAGTACTACTGTATGGCAGTACATGCAGGGACTTAGTAATAACCCTGAGCTGTGTGTGACAGCAGGACTGGTGCTGGTGGTCAGCACCTGTAGCCCATATTACACATAGCCCTCTGGTATTAGGAGGGCCTTTGGTTTACTGAGGGATGACCATAGCTCATGCATGAGCGAAACTTTGTAACTATTTTGCTTCTTGTTCAGAAAACAGTACTAGTGTTACATTCGACACTCCATTAAGCCTTAATTACACTATGCGTCGGACCTAGGGTTGCGTTGGGTGTTATTGCCCAATGTGAACAATTTGCGTTCAGGCTATATCACACTACACATTTTACCGAATGCGTAATATATTACACTACATGTTTTGGCACGCGTTGGGGGTCGCGTTGGGCAATTGGTTTGACTTTTTATATATTACACCTCGCATTGAGCACCCTGATTCGCATTTGCTATTCGCGTCGGCAAAAACGCAGATTAAAATGCCCCAACGCGAATAAAAAAACACGTAGTGTAATATGGCCTTTACCGTTGATAGTCCCCTTATAATGGCACATTTTCGCAGGTGACGTCACTTAGCTATGCTCTCCATTCATTTATGTTGTCAGATGATGCTATAGATTTGACATGATATTTATATTCAAGTATAATGTTGACCTGCAATAACCTTTAGGTCTATGTCTATAGAAGGCCTATGGGTTCCCAGTAATGTAAATATTGTATTCCCGCAGTACGCCCATGCACTAGGTGGCATATCTATATCCCGATGAAATAGAATCAATAATCTGATCTAACCTTGAACATAACAATTGCAATGACCATGTAAAACCACGTACCAATAATACACGGACATATAGGTCGTAGGAGTGTATATAACATGCTTTGATATTTCCCCCTAATGCAATATCTGATGGAGAACCCACATATTCCGATAACGCTATTCCAAAGAAAAAAGATAAGATCATAGAGGGATGTTTGAATAGCACGGCAACAGAATTTACATTAAAGGTTTCCTTATCACCTTACACGCAGCAATCTACCCACGTTCCAGGAATAGTTATCAAAACGATATCATTTTGATAACTAAAAGGAAGTAAAAATTCATTATTCACTAACAGAGGCCACAGTACAGTTAAATCACCTTGTGTCAAGAGTGTTGGTTACAACCTTTTTGCACTAACTTATAAGGGGATGACATATTTCCCTACTCGGACAAATCAATCTACTTAGCTATGCCTATGGTTGTCCAAAACGATAGAGAAGGTCATTCCATTGTCAATTCATTGTTTCTGTGAATAATTTTGTAAGAGAAGGGGTTATCTAAGGTTATGCTTTTGACTGTAGGATAGCTGCCCCGCAGGTAATATGATTATCACAAGGTGAGTCGTGACAGTGGTAGATTTCCTACAGACACTTGAATATATCCATTCAAGCCACATGCAATATCAATTCAAGCCACATGCAATATCAATAAAATGTCATGCAGGGTTTTGATACGAATAAATGTGGCATAATTCAAACATCAGTTCCCGAATACACAACATTATACCCAGGTTTGCTGTGTTCCTAAAATATAAATGTATCACTCCTCGGTGAAAAGCTTCAAGTATAGTTTGCTTCAAGCTATCAAGCTTTCAAGTTTCAAGTTTCGAGTATAGTTTGCATCAAACATTATATATATATATATATATATATACATATATATATATACATATACATATATATGTATATATATATATATAAGCATCTGAATTGTATATCTGATCATTATGGCAATTTTTAACAATCATAAAGTGCACAGGACAACAGGATACTCCCATATTTAACAGGTTGAAAGAAGTATCAAACACATTTATTCGTATCAAAACCCTGCATGACATTTTATTGATATTGCACTATTGTCTCAAAGATTAAACCTTTTTTCAGCTAAGCGATTCTGACGACCAAAAGCTTGGTAATTTCAGAGTTTTCAACTTCCTTTTAACAATACAAAGTCGTGTACATTAGCTCTTCTCGCAACCGCCAGTTTATGATACTGTGAGTATAGTTAGTAAAATACAGTCCAAAATCTGTCCTAGACTGTTCAAATTTTCAACACTTAAACAACTTTGCTATTTCTCTGCCCCTCCTCCCAGCCATAGACTCGGACGACCTGCCCGTGCGCCCTAACTGCGGGCGCAGGCGGGGAGTGCGCGGCCTGCTGCAGCTGCTGCGGGAGGAGCGCATCGTGGGGGGTGAGGAGTCGACCCACGGCCAGTGGCCCTGGTTGGCCGCCATCGGGGCCAAGGGCCAGGGCCAGGAGTGTGGGGCCACCCTCATCAGCGACCGGTGGGTGCTCACCGCCGCCCACTGCTTCGAGGACAAGTGAGTTATCTAAAAAATAGGGTATGGGAGGGTCCCGATTCTGCTGATCGAAAAACCGGAAGTTGTATGGCTTTGACCTGAAGTTGTAGGGCAGCCATACCATATGATATGAGATAGGCTTGTTAATTTGACAAATGGGTCTACAAGGAAAAGTATGTCTAATTCAATTTTTTTAATTGGATAC
Source organism: Lepidonotus clava (assembly GCA_936440205.1). NCBI lineage: Eukaryota > Metazoa > Annelida > Polychaeta > Phyllodocida > Polynoidae > Lepidonotus > Lepidonotus clava. Next base: position 40,681,835 of record OW387142.1, on the reverse strand, counting down.
CTGAATGTTAAATTTGATATTTCTATTATGACCTTGCTTCATCACTGTTACATAAAGGGATATAGGAAGAAGCCAGATTATAGAGGAATATATATGGTGGAACCGTATGGCCTACCTCCCTTTTTGAAAATCCTTGGATCCGTCACTGGTTACGACCACAAGAATTTCCCCAAGACGTTGTAATGTTAATTGATGTGATGTAAATTCAAACTCAGGACCAATGTCTTCCTAATCGAATACCCCCTATCTAAATAACCTCACTAGATAACCTGTACCAGGCTAGGAAAATTTGGCCAAAATTCTGGTCGTCAGAGGACGACCATTAACAAAAATCTGGTCGTCCACACACAGCTTTAAATTGTCCACAATCCTGAGACTATCTTATATTTCAACAAGCTATCAAAATAGATAGAAAACAATATTTTACAGATAAATATTTTAGGGATAACTCCAGAATATCTGGTCGTCATGAGGACGACCAGAAATCATTCTCTGGTCGTCCACAGCCATTTTCCTAGCCTGTACAGTACTTATAAGGCGTTTGCCAACTGACAGGGTGAAGCCGTGTGAGCACAACGTCCGACTGGGTGAACACAACCTGGTGGCCCAGGAGGGGAAGCACGTCGACATCACCCCGTCTAAGATCATCGTGCACCCCAACTACAGTATGTGTACAGCTAAAAGGGGGTATTACACTTCGCGACGTGAGCTTCGATATGGCATGATATGAAAATATTACAGAAAATTTGCATGCAGGAGTTATATAGTTGTTTGTTATTGGTAATGCATAGTAGGCCCTATTTTACACATGTGTAGCAAAGAAGAATTCTTTCTCTAGCATGTAATTTCCCGTCAGAATGGCAACTCATATCATGAAGTGTAACGTCACCTTTGCTAATCTTTCTCCCTCTCATCATTGAAAATGCACAATAAAAATCACATTAAATGCTTACATAGCCTTATAAATGTAATGATACAATATTTTTTTACATTCTCTTTTTTACTACTGGGAGACTATTTCTTTTGTTAGCAACACACACAAAATCATTCTGTTTAGGCATTAGGCCTAATGTGCGTTGCTCTATATTTGCTAAGCTTTAGAATTGAATGAAACGTAAATCGCTAGCAAAATATTAATGTTTGAGTTCGTGCACTTTATACAGTATAGCCTGTGCGCCTTACCCTCTTAACCGGACACACATGGGCTCTAAATTCAAGCTATTTTCTTTATATAATCTATCAACAATACCAAATTAGGTCACGGTAACAAGACCAATAATGTTTGCAATACCGACCTGCACTGTAAACCATTAGACTACCTTCCATCCGTGACTGTTAGTCAAGACTTGAACCACGAGTTTCTATTGTCTGATAAGATCCTTTAGAAAAAGTAATTACATAGGATTAAGGACAGCAGTTTTTCTACTTGGTCTGCAGGTGGTTCAAATCTTGGGAACAAGAGGGTTAGCGCAATCTGTTAAAGGGTCCCTAATAGTGTTAGAAACAGTTTTATAGAAAGGTTAACACGTACGCACACGTAGACACAAATGTACACAGACAAAAACACACACACGCACATGTATTACAATGATTTCCTTATAGTGGGGTCTGTTAAGGTCATTTTTTTGAGAAATCGTTACGCGGCGGATAAAAGCACCAAATTTGGTATGAGGCACCTCTGAGGCATAACTATCAAATCTGGAAGGGGAGCCACGTTGAAATATCAATAAGACGGATGTGTGGGCCGCAAAACTAATATGGCCGACTTTTACTATAAAAATTCTTATATCTCAGCTTCTAAAAAGACTTAAGAGACATGGTTGGTGTCAAAATTGAGGGATTATGGGTCAGGGAATTCAATTATTTATGTTTCAAGTCAATGCGGAAATCCAAAATCCAAGATGGCTGACCAATTCTGAGAAATATTATGATTTTTAGCTACTAAGGCATAAGGCCAGGGGAAATGGTTCCAATATTAGTTGTTAATAGCCAGAGGGCTCAATATATATGATATTCATCCAATACAATACCATAAATTTCAAAATGGCTGAATTCATTAGCATGATACCTTTGATAATGACCGCTGGATTCCAAAATAATTCAAAAGAAAGGATATAGACTTTACTATTTTGCCACAAGATTTCTTGATTTCATTTGGTATAATGATCCCCTGGGACCCCTTGATTGAATTTGAAAGGGGAGCCACCTTGAAATATCAATATAACCTGGACGGGGGCCAAAAATCCAATATGGCCGACTTTTATTGAAATAATCTTATATCTCAGCTTCTGAAATACCTAGAAACACATTGCTATTGTCCAAATTGGTAGTTTATAGGACAGGGAATTCAATTATTTACCTTTCGAATCTATACAATAGGTCTAATCAGAGCTAGCCAAAAGTTTTGGTTAAATACCTTAAATTTCAAATGGTAAAAACATACAAAATTTGACAAAATTTCATTTTGGTATTTCAAGATGGCTCCCCTTCTAGATTCAATAGTTATGCCTCAGGGGTGCCCCGTAACGAAACGCGTAACGAAAATGTTGTTAACAGACCCCACTATTAATGGTTATGAGAATTACGATAATAAGAATAAGGTTGGAAGTTAATTAGAGCCAAAAGACAAGAACAAACATTAGAGATACAAGTTTTCATCATGGTTTCCTCCGTTGCTTGTACCAAGTGACAGCACATTATTTGATATTTTCCATAAAAGTCCAAATGTATAGAATATACAATATCTGCAAGTATCGGCCGGTTTAGGTGGCATTTCCAGTTACTATGACAACATCATGCAAGAAAACTAGATTTTTCCATCATTAGCAAAAAACTATGCAAAATTTCATTTTTGACACGGATTAAGCTTATTTCTTTCTGTATGAATTGCATGAACTCAAACATTAATTTGTTTTGCTGGCGATTTACATTTCACTCAATTCTATAGCTTAGCAAAATTTGATGCACAGAGGAACACAAATTATGCCTGATGCCTAAACAGACTGATTTTGTGTGTGTGGTTAACAACAAAATTAATACAGCCTGTTTTATTATTTGTATGATTACTAAGCTAAATAATATTTGCTCTAGATCTATTAATAGGCCAAAATATATCAATAAGCCTTCATAATCCAACCACCGTCGCCTATGTTGATGTGAATTCCCTGTTGTCAGACGCTGAGACGACGGAGAACGACGTGGCCCTGATCAAGCTGCCCCGCCCCGTGCCCATGTCGGACTACGTCAACGTGGCCTGTCTGCCCGACGACCGCGCCGACCTGAGGACTGTCACCTGCGTCGTCGCCGGCTGGGGACTCGTCTGTAAGTTAAGGCATTGTTTTTGCTGGATGTCAACGGCTTAGTTATGCCGTTGACAAGAAGAAGCACAATGAGCTGCATCTTGCTGCCCACACCTATCGAGTACGATAAAGGCTTCGAAATCGTACTCTATAGGTGTGGGCAGCAAGATACAGATCATTTTCTTGTGCTTCTTGTGGTTTGGACTTGTGTGATGTTTGAGTACAGGTTTGATTTTAATTATTATGTTTAGAGTCAGGTTGCATATATATGAACAGAAAATACATCATTTGTAGGTTTAATATTTTCACTGATATTCATAGTTTTGTAAAAATGTTATAAAACCAGAACAGAAACACAGTTAAAATATGGCAGGAGAACATAAACGTATAGCAGCTCAAAGCAACATGCACTGATACAGGGGGTCAAAACAAAAGGGGGTGATGAGGAAAGTCGTTCTGTTATACCCTTTACAGACTGGCATTTAAATGCGCTCATGATGAAAGTTCAACACAGGCATAATAATGCACTTTCTTGGGCTGACGGGGTACCACTTAATAATTTATATTAGGTGTGGACATTAATAGTTAACACCACTGATTTTGCCTGTATACAGCAAGATTGCCTGTTTTTGCAATGTTTACCATATTGCTAGTACTATCAACCTGCTACGATTCTCATTTTTGTATTCACATTTTATTTCTGCATAATTCTTAGCAGTGTTGGAAATACAAAAACATGTGTACAACACCAAAGTTTACATATAATTATGTTAATTGATGAGAAGGAGACGATCCCTGAGCAGTTTAGGGTACATCAGTTTTGAATAACTTTAGATGTGTTTTGAGATAGGATACACCAGTTTTGAATGTCTTAAAATGTATCTGAGATAGAATACACCAGTTTTGAATTTCTTTAGATGTGTTTTGAGATAGGATACATCAGTTTTGAATAACTTAAGATGTGTTTTGAGATAGGATACATCAGTTTTGAATGCCTCAAAATGTATTTGAGATAGAATACACCAGTTTTGAATGTCTTTAGATGTGTCTTGAGATAGGATACACCAGTTTTGAACGTCTTAGAATTGTATTTTGAGATAGGATACATCAGTTTTGAATGTCTTAACATAATGTGTTTTGAGATAAGATACATTGGTGTTGAATGTCTTAAAACGTCTTCTTCCTCTAGCTGATGCGGGTAAGTCGTCTCCGGTAGTGAGGCACGTGTCTGCGCCCCTCCTACCCATGAAGGCCTGTAAGCGGGCCTACCCTGGAGCCATCAGCCCCGGCATGATGTGTGCCGGACACATGGCTGGAGGAAAGGACTCTTGCCAGGTCAGTGTCTGCCAGTCAACTCATGTAGGATTGAAGTTTTCACTACTCGTCCTACTTACCCTTCTTCATGAGTCTAATTGGGCAGTATTTGTGTATACTGCCCACCTTGCTTTACTGTGTAAAATGTTTTTCTCCTTATTTTGTGAATTCTGAATGGATTTGCATGATTATTTTTTTAATTTCAGGTAAAATAATGCAGTCTAATTAAATGGAGATAGTGATTGAGTCCTAATTTAAGAGAAAATACTAAATATTAGGGAAAACTGCTTGACACCAGTCAAAGTGTGTGCATAATCAATACATTGGAATACTGCCCACTTTGCTCCACTGGTAATTTCCTTTCTCCTTTGCTTATAACCTACAAAATATGGTATATAATATAAGGAAAACTTACCTCAGTTGACAGTACAACCCTGTATACTTGATGGGATGTCAGAAAAATTACTGCCCTCAGCCTAACGGCCTCGGGCAGTAATTTTTTCGACACCCACCTCATATTCAGGGTTGTACCTTCAACCTCTGTATGTTTTCCTATAATATTGACCTAATATATCAAGTAACCATAGGGTTATCACCATAATCCACAGTATCACGTCGTCTAGAAGTTAGAGTAAATATTTAACAATATAAAGTGGGTGTATAATATCAATATAGGTTTGAAGTAATCTGTCACAAATTAGATGTGTGCAAGACATTTATAAACTGTTCATAATGACTGACCGGTTTTTGCTTATGACATTGTGAATAATAAACTACTTGGTAAGCCCATCCCAGTTTATACCAACAACAAAGTTCGCCATGAAATATTATCAAATTGCTTCCCTGTTTATGCCCTGAAGAAAGTTGCCCAATACATGATAATTAACCAAAGCAATTTGGTTAACAGATTGCTCCTAAGATTTCTAAAATGTGACCTTACATTTTGGATTTTCCCCATAGGAACCAAAAGTAAAGCCTGTCTGTCCAACCTATAATGTCCAACCCTATTTTTCCCTGAACTACAGTATTTTGATAGGCTTGCAAACCTGCAAATCTGTCAATTGATACAATTCAAGAAATGATAATGTTTTAGCAGTACTTGGGAGCATAGAAAAGACAATTCTTGCTTATTTAAGTAATCCCAAGTCTTATGGCATATTATGTCTAATTTGTCCAACCCTTGTCCAACCCCAGGATATACCCAAAGTGGGATTAGCTTAATATAGTCTAATAAATCAATTTGGCGTCGCGCCTATTTCAGTAAGCATTACATTCACCATAGTGTATCATAAGATTAAGTAGCCAGATGGAATATTATTTCAGTTAATTTGATTTTATAAAAAAAAGTATTATTGATGAGAATCCCCCGTCTATTGCAGGGTGACTCTGGCGGCCCGTTGGTGTGCCGGTCGCGCCGGTCGGGGCGCTATATGGTGGCGGGTGTGGTGTCCTGGGGGGACGCCTGCGCCTCGAAGGGCAAGCCAGGCGTGTACACGGACGTCCTCCACTACCTCGACTGGATAGAGTGGGCCATCTCCCAAAACTGACCACCCAAAGCAGTGTGACAACCGAGTGGGCCATCTCCCAAAACTGACCACCAGAAGAAGTGTGACAACTGGTGGAACAGACATCCCGGCTTTATTCAAAAGGCGATTCGTTTTGTTCGAGAGTTCTAATTTATATAATTTCTATATCGAGAGGTCCATATTTTCCTAATAACGTTAGGGATTGCATGCAGATTAGCACAAAAGTAGTTTGTGGTTGTTGATTTATCAATTTTGGTATAATTTCTCAAAATTTATGTTCTTTTATGATGGAAAGTGGTTCGGACTTTTAAGAAGGGGATTTCCAAGAGAACCAGCATGGTAAGGGCCTGCCTTCAGTCGTCGGTGACGCCTTTGGTTGTTAGTTGGATATGTAATTACAGTCATGTGCCAAAAGTGCGAGACTCTTAACTCCCAACCCTAGTGCCAGCTTACTAAAATGATGGGCTTAAAAGTCTCACCCATTGGGTAAATTGATTATAATTATACAAGTCGTTCAGACCGTAGAGCGTCAACTTATATTCATATCTCTCATATAGTCATAATGTTGTGTTTGCCAAGTGACATTAACATTAGTTTCATTGTTACGTATGTCGTGTTGCTGAAGATGATATTACAGGTTTAGACAGAGGTCACATCTTCTACAGAGAGTTTCCTATCAAGGTTCAAAGACTTATTTGGTCATCGTGATACCTATGAGATTAGGGCTTTTACAATTATAAAAGTTTAAGTGAAAAGACAATAAAATCGAGATGTTGTTATTGAAAAGAAATTCTGTACACAGAGTGACATAATGAGTTACGAAACTGATTGAAGATTAATAAAACATACAGCTGCAGAAAAAACATCTCTGCATATCAGCATACCGACCTGAATGTATGATGTTTTTATTTATTTAACACAATTCTATGATGAATATTCTCTATTACCCATCCAGTATTATCCTAGAAGTTACTGAAGCGTTGCTGGTTATACATGTTGCCAAATACACTATCAACTTAGCGGTCAACCAAGCCTGACATCGTATACAAAATGTTCACTATGCTAGAATCCTATCATTATGTATCTGCCAGAGATACAAAATATCATAACGATCTCTTAGAAGCCACCTGTTGGACAATTGTAAAAGCGTTGCATGTTATTGCCAGCTAAAGTTACAGTAAATCTACAGTAAAAGTATTAGATTTAGATTGAATTAAATTTTGATACCATTGCAAATGCCATTGTAAATTCACAGTTACTTTATACAGTGCAGAAACATTTCTTTCGAAAAGAAGGAAAATAAATCACAGTAGCAGTCATGAAACCCTTATAGAATGGTTCAAATGAAGACAAACTAACAGCACCAGGGGAGGGATTCATACTAGATATATCAAAAGTACGTTTCTCAAATCTTGATTAAAAAATAATCTTATTACGATTATTTTCACAATGATAACCTCTTAACTATACTTATACTATAGGCCTATAATTTACACCAGACACATAGGCTTGAAAGTCTGAAGTGTCACCCTCTCAAACTCCAATGTGCAGCATCGATTTTCTTCCTATAGCATTCCGTTATCCTTTAGCTCTGGGATCCGGGGATGCCTTGTGATATAGATAAAACACTTAGTTAACAACGTGCTCTTTTCTCATTTATTCGATCACATTGTTTTATTTATCATATTAAGATAGAATTCATCTCAGCTAAGTTGAAAAACAAAATTATGGGGGTCATTTCAAATAAGTCTCCGTGTCTGTATGCATTGGAGGAACAGATAAATGCGCACCAGTTGTAAATTGTTATCGGCAGAATGGTTTGTATTGTATTGCTGATACACATTCTAAAGATCACATTCTAAAAAAGATCTGTCACAGATCTAAAGATAATGCTGGAAGATGAATAGAATATTTCTTTTTATCTGATAAAGACAGGTCTGATGTTCTCAAGATCTAAAGAGAATGAGAGAAGATGTTGTTTTCTAACAACACAATGTGTGCGAAGGTGTTGGACCCTCAGACAACAGTCTGAATAGGACGAGGATCTCGACAATCTTATCATAGTCCTGACCAAATTTCTGGAAAAAAACCTTATGAAGGGCTTACATTATATTACATACCAATGCCAGGATACGTTATTAATACTAACTGGACATTGCAATTAAAGTATTATTGGTATGGTTTATATTTTTTGTGTTGCACCCTTGCACCACCCTTCCCTCAAGCACTAGCAAAATGTTTCCCTGTGGCCAATGACCTTTACCTCTCTGATGTTCATGCAGAGGTGTAGACAACCAGAACAGCATTATAATTACAAGGACTGACCTAGCCTTCACCATTTTATTGGAAATTTGAAATAAGTGGCTCTTCTTAACACCAATTAAGACTATTGAAATCATATAAAGGATTTAGCTAAGCACATCATTCTCATTGACTTGATTATTTCTATTAGTGGTGGGCACCTGAATTGCTAGTAGTTGTAATTTGGCAATACATCGTGGGGCATTCCAGATCCCAGTTCTGTAAACTAATACCCTTTACAGACTAGCTCCAGAATGTGTTTTCTGTCTATACTAAACAATCATTATAAGAGAATTTTGATGCAAGTTTGTAAAGGGTATAAGCCACATGGCTACTACTACTTGGGTCGCAAGTGACCTAGGCCAAACGGGGTCGCAAACGGTGCAGGCTCATGAGAAATATGTGTGGTGTGCTCACACTGTGATAACGCCCGCATTACACACTACAAAAGACACTGTTCCGATAACATTTAGGATAATATCAAAAGTTGTTATCATTTCATCATTTCATCTGACAGCATTGTTAACCCCCCCACGCCTGCCCCCATCCTTTCTTAGGTCAAATGGTATTGTATAATGTTATAGTATTAAACTTGTGACTTCTGCTGTATACTTCAACATCACCATACCTTAGCGATATAACTTTGTAGGAGGCAGCATCAATAACATGACCGTCATATTGATTATAGGAGTGCTTTCTCTTCTAACTTGGTATTTCTATATCAAGTTGCGAAGGCCTCCAGGCTTTCCTCCTGGGCCTCCAGCTGTGCCATTTTTCGGGAGTTTACCATTCTTCCACGAACCAGCAAAGGGAGTTTCATTCTACAAGGAACTTACAAGATTGGGAAAGCGATATGGACCTATTTTTAGTGTTGCATTAGGTCACAAGTGAGTAATCAATTTAAAGGTACTTGGATGTGTTCAGCCTGATTTTTAATGACCAGTCAAATCTTTAAGATACTTTTTCGGACAAAGCTTATATCTATAGAAAAAAAAGAGAATGAAATATCCATGTTTTACTGTTTATGAAAAAAGGTTACAGGCTGAAAAAGAAAATCTCTTTTACTATTGGTTTCTATAGGAAAAATGAGTTTATGTAACAATACAAAAAAAGATCTAACAGTGATTTTTGCACCAAACCCGGTATATAACAAGTTTAGACAATTACAAACGTATTAGAAGAAAATCAACATTTCCTATTAATTTTCTGAGATAATCTATAGTGAATAACTTAAAAATGTGATTATTTGAACACTGTTTGCTTGGATGATTTTGGGTAATATTACTCCATTCAAAGAAAAAGTGAGTGCATTGAGCTCTCTTGAGTGCTGAAATACCTAAAATAGCATATGAATTGTTTTTTAAAAAAATACTATATTTTTAATTCTTAATACACCTCCCAGGTGGCACCCTGAAAGGTAATGAGTACCTTTAATTCCAAAATTAATCTTGTTAGAAGTAAAACTGGTTTAAGAGGTTCTGAAGAACCACACAAGAGTAGGCTACATCGAGGTAGCGTAAATTGTAAATTCTCAAAAGGTTCAGCATTGTGTTAAGATAATTGGAGCGAAAATAAGTTAATTGATTTGATGATATCAGTTGCAGGTTAGTTGTTGAATGTTTATATAAGGTAGCTCAATGACATAGGTTGCCAGTGAGTTGAATGCTTATGAGGATATCACAGAAAATTTACACAGAGGGTCAATATAATGTTTGAAATTGGCTATTTTGAGTATTTCACATAATGTATCACCAAGAGTTTTATCTCTATTATGTGTAACTTCACTGAGACATCATATCACAGCTCATATTGCAGAATACATAACCACCTTAAAATGTACAACTGTCTATCTGAACTGGGTTCTACTGTAAACCCTATTTCTTTCCAGGTGGATGGTGGTGTTGAACAACAAGGCAACTATGAAAGAGGCTTTTGTAAAGAACGGTGTAGGTACAGGAGGTCGTGTACCGTCTCGTTCTGATAACATGAAATACTTAAACCCTCACTTCCCAGAACTAGGTATGTCTATAAGTGATAAATTTGCACCAATGTAACAGTAATTACCAGTGACTGCATGCTTTAGGGCATTTATTTCATGTAATGATAACTGCCAAAGGGTCACAGGACAACTAACCCTGGGACAACTACCCCCAGGACAACAACCCCTGAGACAACTACCCCCGGGACAACTACCTCAATTACCCCTTAGGACTATTACCCCCTAGGACTATTACCCTCATAGAACAACTATCGCTGGGATAACTACCACTTAAGACAATTATCCCTATGGGTAGGACAACTACCCCTACAGGACAACAACCCTTGTATGATAACCTCCCCTCTAAGACACCTACCCCTGTAGATAGAACAATTACCCCTTCAGGACAATTACCCCTATGATAGGTCAACTACCCTCATTGGTAAGACAACTACCCCCATTGATAGGACAACTACCCTCATAGGTAGGACAATAATCCCCATTGGTAGGACAACTACCCCTAAGGTAGGATAACTACCCCTATGGTAGGACAAGAACATATATTGGTAGAACAACTACCCCAATTGGTAGGACAATAACCCTCATTGGTAGGACAATAACCCCTATTGGTAGGACAACTACCCCTAAGGTAGGACAACTACCCTTAAGGTAGGACTATTACCCCCTTTAGTAGAACAACTACCCCCATTGATAGAACAACTACACCCATTGGTAGGACAACTAATTCTAAGATGACTACCCTCTTTCTCTGGTCACCCAGGGCAACTCCCAATGGCCTTCCCCCTCCTTTGCCATGCCCTGGACACCCAGGGCAGGTCCTACCAAGGGGGGTAATTGTCCTATCAAGGGGGGTAGTTGTCCTACCAATGGGGGTAGTTGTCCTATCAATGGGGTAGTTGTCCTTTCAATGGGGATAGTTGTCCTATCATAGGGATAGTTGTCCTAATATAGGGGTAGTTGTCCTATCTTTAGGGGTAATTGTCCTAAAGGGATAATTGTCCTATCTATAGGGGTAATTGTCCTATTTAGAGGGGTAGTTATCCTACAGGGGTAGTTGTCCTACAGGGGTAGTTGTCCTATCTATAGAGGTAATTGTCCTAAGGGGTAGTCGTCTTCAGGGGTAGTTGTCTTAAGGGGTAGTTGTCCTATGGGGTAATAGTCATATTGGGTAATAGTCTTATGTGGTAGTTACTGTTGTCCTAGGGCATAGCTCTCCCAGGGGTAGTTGTCCCAGGGATGATTGTCTTAGAATCCTGTCAATGCTGTCGAACAAGGCAAACCTCTTACTTGATGAGCACTTCAATGCTGTATAGAATTAGATAAAATGTGTTTTCCTATTATTGGAAGAGATTGCATCGTTTCATATGTTTAATGTTTCCTTTTTAATATTGTAGGTATAGTGGATGCATCTTACTCTGAGGAATGGAAGTTACAAAAAAGAGCAATTGTTATGGCCCTGAAATACATGGTATTCAACTCGAATGTGTCTGAAAGTATTATTGGTAATGAGGTTGAAAAAATAATAAAAGCAAACAAGATGCCACAGAAAGACAATACCGGTAATGTTAGACAGCAAATTACTACTGCTGTCACTAGTACTACACTGTGCATTCTGTTTGGGAGTTCCTGCATTGAAGATGACACAGAAGCCACAGAAATTAAACGTATTGTTGCAGACTTTTTTTCCCGGATCGAAGATATGGAGAGGAAAAGATACATACCTGGAATCGCTGCTTCCCGATTCTATAAAAATAACCAAAATAATGTGATAGAAGACTTCAAGAAACTAAGAACATTTCTGGAAAACAAGTTAGAAAAGGCACTTAAAGCACAAAATGTTGAAGAGCCTCATAATTTTGTAGAAGGATACTGTATACAAAGAGAGAAAAATGGAAATACTAAAAATCGACTATACCAGATTGCGACTGACTTCGTCCTAGCTGGAATTGGGACAATACATGCAACGATAGGCTGGGGTATATATTATATGGTAGCACATCCAGATATCCAGGTAAAGGTACAGGAAGAACTTGATAGGATTGTCGGTAGAGAACGACAGCCAGAAACCAAAGACAAACATTCGATGCCCTATGTAGGAGCGACCCTGCTTGAAATCCTGAGGCTGGCCACAGCTACACCAAGAACAATTTATCACCAGACATTAAAGAACGTCAAAATAGGGGAATATTCCGTACCAAAGGGAACTGTGGTAAGTGTTTGTCTTAATGGATATTATGCAGTTGACATCACACTGCTAGGGACTGGACGCCATATTGGTTATCAATTCATCATTATCAGTATTTATGTTTCTTGAACATGAATAAATTTATATGCTAAATGTATCTTAATTTATCTCATTCATTCATAATTAGGCCTGCCCATTCTTATTATTTAGAAACAAGAAATCCTAGAGTCATCTGAAAGTCACATGCTTGTGAAGAGCACATGGTGTTGACCAAAAAGTGAGCATTAAAATATGAACATGTCTGCAAAATATAAATGATTAAACACATAAAACTCAAATAATATGATCTGAAAACACTATTCACTAAACCTGCTTTAAAAATCATCATGATTACAGAAATTATATTATAGCAATATAGTATAGTAGATTAACCCATTAATTTCATATTACATTTTTATAGCTGTTTGGAAATCTATGGAACGTCCTTAGAGATCCAGATCTTTGGGAAGACACAGATGCTTTTAAACCAGAGCGGTTCCTGAATCAAGATGGTGAAATTCAAAATTCATCAAATGTCCTCCCATTTGGCCTAGGTTTGTATGCAATCAATTGTTACTTAACAAGGGTAAACACTGTTTCAAAAGTAATTCATATGGTACTGCACATTATCAATCTTTCTTTTCTTTTATATATATTTCATTGATAGAAATATCATGATTTACAATATGTTAATTTGACTACTTTCTGTGATTCAGAATATTACGTTTTTTGTTTTATCTAAAGAACTGCACTGGGAGTCACCCAACAGTTACACACAGTTAAGGTTCTACTTGTCCATTTTACACACAACCTAGTGTCCATGGAAACCAAGTGGATCGTCTTACTTTGGTTTATTCTTAGCTTTACCCTAATCAGTGGAAATGAATTATACAGAATATCAGGGGATTTGGATTTGATGATTTTCTTAGTTTTTAACCCCCCTTTTGTTTTCTCTTTCTCCTTTTTTGGGGGGAGGGGTGGACGAGTTACCTTCATTCCGAACTTTGGTCTTACCGCATGGAGAGACTCTACCATATTTCAGAACTTTGAAAAAGATTATGAATTTGTGTTAGGCTATATAGACGTTGTGCAGATGACGTCACATCCCTGAAAACGGTGCGGCCACCATATTGGCGATCATTTTGTATTAGTGTTATTCCCATTTTTTAATCATTTTAAACAAAGAATCATGAAGAATTTCTCATGAAATTTTAGCAAACTTCCTGGGTCATAATCAACAATCATTATCCTTTAGAATTTATAAATTTATAATTATCTTATGGCCATGATGACGTCATAAGTAGCCAGAATGGGCTGGCCGCCATATTGGTGATCAGGTTATAATCACTAATACTTACAAATCTGAAGCATCTAAAATACAATTTTATCCTAGACATACTAGAAATAATCTTATGTGACAGTATCAGCATTCAGAATTGATAATTTTCCATTTTTTCCATAGCCATGAACAGGTGTTCCTATAGACCTTGTGCAGACGTGGTCACGTGATCCCAGTTTGGTGATCACCCCGTGGTGAAGGCCTAATTATCATATTTCTGTCGTTTTGTACCTTACCCTTGGTACAAGAATTTATAACTGCTTTTCCTGTAGTGCTTTTCGTCTCATGTTGATATTTACTTTTTCTAGGTATGAGATCATGTATTGGTGAGCAGTTGGCCCGGCAGGAGTTATTCTTGTACATGACTCGCCTCCTTCATGCCTTCACCATAGGCCTGCCTGACGGGGTGGATCTGCCTCCTCCAGTGGGAACCATGTCCTTCGTCCACTTACCGCCAACCTTTGATATCTGTCTCACCCCTCGCGATGAGATGTCCCGGGAAAATGCAACAAAGGAAGAATAAGGAATTTTGGTTTCCAGATATGGCAATTTAAAGATACTTGTAACTAGTCCTTGCACTGCCACCTGGCGCATAGCAATGTAACCCTCTTTCTGCCTTACTGCACACAAAGAATATGTCAGTTCTTATTATAGGGATGACATGGGAGGTCTATGATCAAAACGGTAAAACCCTTTGATGTTTTTTTCTGGATATTGATAAGATCAAACTCAAGATCTATAGGAATTTCGAGAAAAGAAACTGGGAATTTTAAATGTTTTGAAATGTGGTATTTCCCATAGAAACATATAGTAACGTTAGATCCTAAATGTTTATGATCCATAAGATGAAGAGGTAAACAGAAAAGCTTGATTTTCTTTTGGCTATGTGTTCCTGATGTACCCAAAAATATGGATGTATGGAAAAATGATCATTGGATTTTAAAATCCTTCCAATAGGTACAAGTACCTTTGATAGATATTGTGTCCAATGTACGATTGATGATGCCCATCTCTAACGTTTGATAAACTGGTTTGTCTGGGTTTGCTTTGTGTATAACAATAAAGGCTAGATATTTTTGGATTGATTCATTCATGTGCACTTGAATGAATATGTGTCAGCAGAAACCGAATGTCTCTCTCTAGCATTAATATAAAGGGTCTGCATGGTTTCCTGGCTCATATCTTATTTCCCGAGACAGAACCAAGAACTGTTCCTTCTTATATTTGAAAGTTTCGCTTTAAATATTTTCGACCTGTTAATTAATTAATCTGACTCAACACAGGGAAGGTGTGCTCTGAGGGGGATTCATCTTATGCCCTAGGGCAAATGATTAAGGAGATATGAGTAATTATTATAAAAAATAGTGGTTAAACTTCCCTTGACCAATTAAGCACCCTACCCATAAGGTTCTATTCCATTTTAAAATGTCCTTATTTGGAATGTCAATGAATGGTTTTCTTCCAATACTTTGCCAAACAATAGTTATTTGGTCGTCATGATGACAATAATGTTTGTCATTCCTCTAAAAGAAATTGACATGCTGTAAAATGTAACTTGGAGATATTCCAACTTCAAACATGCAGATAAACAATACCAGTTTTAGATCAAAGTTATGATCACAATAATATTTTTATGAATAGCCATTTTTTTTCAAGAATTATGTTATATTATCAAGCACCTTACTTAAATGTGATACTGAATGATTCATATTATTACCATTGCGAACATCTACATTCCCATGTTCCGCAACCTGTAACTTCATTGATAACAATTAAGCCGTTTACATGTGTTTTTTTTATCATTTGAAAGCTTAAAACATTTATTGTGAAACGCTATTGTTGATATATAGGTAAATGCAATGAATATCATTGTAAATTTGCAGCTGTTAACAGGCAACTAATAGAGAAAATCTGTGATTCAATATTGTCAAGGACCACTACTGATCAATGAATCATCCATGGCCGTCGATAGTATTTGGCTCAAAGTTGTTGGCTTATAACAGGACTTCCTTTCAATGCCCAGAGCACGCCCTATGTTTCGGGTATGAAGTACATTTCTGACTTTATTGTACCAATAAAATCTGTGTTTATCCTCATGAAACATCATATTTGTCAATGTTGCATAGGATTCTTAGATATATCTGACAATTATTTCTCTTTTTGCATGCAATTATGGGAACAGGTAAAGACCGGGAGCTAATTTAGGCATAAGAACACCTCTGAATGCCAAGCGTGCAGTCTGCAGGATAAAGACAAACATTGCAGAAACTTGGTGCCTATACACCCTTCTCACGACCATGCGCTGTGCAGTCTGTCCTGCTGAGCCCAAGACCAAAGTGGCGAGAGTCCCCTCACTGGGTCACTGCCCTGCATAAAGGCTAACAGTGGGACCATTTAGAACTTGTTTTTCTATATCTCACAAATACACTAACAAGAAAGCAAATGTATCATTTTATGCACTCACATTTGCATGCAAAAACATTTTCTCTTTGCTATATTAAGTAACCTAATATTATGATAAGAAATGTAGTTTACGTGCATTAAGGAATTTTCTGAGTCTTGCTAGTCTATTATTTGGAAGAAGGTTAACTCTAAAAACAAGTAATTACAGGTCCTCACTGAGGAGGATTGTTTTGGACCTCAGTCACCCCAAACACAATAACCCCTTCTCCCCCTCCCCTCCTACATACAGCCTGGACACACTACTAGTATGATTATAGGCACTTGACCACATGAGTGGGGACCAATTGCTACTGGACTCTGCACCATTCCCAGTGTCCAATGCTGCAGACTGTATTAGATCGTACTCCCCTCACTAGGGTTCTTATTTCTGCTAGGAGGGGGCGCCACCCTTATTGAGAAGGGGGTATGCGCGAGACGTCGCCTCAATAGGCTCAACTATTTTCGCGACATTGTCCCGTGGATAAAGTTTCTTATACGTGACACTTTACACTGAGTAGTACACGTAAATGTGAATTTGATACTTATCGCGTACATTGTGAACCATGTACATGCGACATATAGGCATGCTTATAATTATGGGCGACGTTGCCTCAACAGGATCCACTATCTACATGACAATATCGTGTGCATTAGGCCTAGATATAGACAATATGGCATGAGGTATAAGCATGAACAAGATATAGACAATATGGTATGTAGTATGATCATGAACACATTTATTAATAATGTATACTGTAAAAAACGGCGTAAATAAATCAAACGTGTGTTAATGTTTCACGTGCTTAATAATTATCTAGGCGCAGTTTAGATTTTAAATGCATGCATTCAGATATTCAACTCATGAAATCCTATATTATACACGTTACTTGCTGCGTGTATAATAGAACGAATACATGCGATGTGTTAGTAGTATATGGAAATGGGACTTTGGAGACTGTTGCACAGAGAGTTTATACTCGCGAGATCTCATACACGCGACGTTGTGTCAAAACTGATTGTAATACAGGCGATAATTATAATAGGCTTATCTCAGATTAAGCTCTATATCAATGTGCAATTTGAATGCTGAAAGTTCATTGAAATGGTCAAGGGACATTTCCATTCCCTCATGATTATGGAAGGATTTAATTTTAACACCATATGCATGAGTGCTTAAATGCGCCACTAGGTTAAAAGTCTATGGGAAAATATGTTCGAAGTTCACAGAAACTTGTTAGATATAGTGTTGCAATTAGCTCTTGTTGTCGGGCATAACACGAAGTTACAGCCCAAGGCTTTGGGTCCTTTCTGTATCAGCAAAACATTTTACTGGGTTGCTGTACACTGATACAGGGCGTTTCCTGAAGTTTTTTTTTATCCCCCACCCCAATTCCAAAGTATGTAGCATTTAATTGAAGCTTCTTGACAGAATGTCTTCTAGGACTCCTCGGTGCTGCCACCTGGCGGATTGTCTGAAAATGGCACCAATTATAAAGTGTCCCATTTTCCTTTCTCTGATATTTGTCTTTCAGTTCAAAACTCACCTTACGGTAGGCATTTAGAACTAGAACACTAGACATTGTCATTTTAGTAATAGATTCCGTGCCGAAGTCACTTGTCTGAATAGAATAACAAGCCAGGTACCACCACTCACCTTCTGTAAGTTCTCTCATTGAGACAATTATTAGTGATTTTTTCCTTCTGGTAGTCTGCAGTTCTACCTTTCATATACAAACCTACAAATGAATGAGATCATTGGTTCTTATTGTTTATTTTACACATACAATTGGGTTCATCAAATAAAATATGCGATATCCGTTGTGTCAACATGTAGGAGAATAGCTAGGGATCATTTTTGAATAGTGCATATCACATACAGCCCAGTCTCTAAACACTAAAATGGGATTCTCCTTGATA
Source organism: Lepidonotus clava (assembly GCA_936440205.1). Lineage (NCBI taxonomy): Eukaryota > Metazoa > Annelida > Polychaeta > Phyllodocida > Polynoidae > Lepidonotus > Lepidonotus clava. The sequence continues at coordinate 40,663,474 of OW387142.1, read as the reverse complement.
ACTTCTGAACAGATGAAAGACTATAAATACAAATTCATCTGCCCTATGTTTTACATAGTAGTAATTGCCAGTAGGTACATGTATTTATGATAATCATGCCCTAGAATTGGATGTTTGTGGATAAAAACCTTTCGGACAAAAAACTTTTGGTGTGGTTACTGTATTTTATTAACATATTTTTACATTGTCATTTTCCTCTTTTCCTCTAAATTACTCCATAAAAAGGTAAACGGACCCACCCCATACAAAAAGCATGTCGGCTTTTTGACTATTATTCTAGGAAACTTAGTTTTGTTATGGTAATTGGGATGTATCTATGCAGCTACATAAATCAATTTGTAAGGCATTGTATTTAAATCGAAATAGATATTTGCCTACTGCCGGAGTTTTAAAGTAGATAACATGACATTATAAGCCATACAAGTATTAGTACATATAGTTGGCATTGTTGGAAACAAACTTTTTTAGCTGTTGGCCTTTTTAACTCGTGAATTTCATGTCTACCAAATGCATGCCACTTAACTCATCATTGTTAAAATGTATCCGTACCTCCCTTTATTGATTTTAGAGTTATGAAACATCAAAATCATATAGAAAAAAACTAGTTTAAGGGTGTGAGGTACTTACTTCCTTGAAAGATCATAAAGATCCTCAGACAATATAACTATGGCAACTTTTAATATATGGACACTTCCCTGAAATTGATAAATTTCAGGACCATACGGAAAACCTAAAATGTGTTGTATAGGCCTAATGATGTAGGCCTACATCACACAAGCAACATCATCGATGGATGTCACACGAACATTACTATAATATCCATGATGCACATGCTGGTTTACCTCAAAAATATGAGATCCTTTACATGGTGTTCATAACATGAATAACATTGGGATGTTTTGAATGATTGAGTTGACAGAATACGCCTGGTTCACCATGCATATGAGAAGTAGGCCTACATCAAACAGTGACATATTAATATATCATGCCATACAGTGAAAATCAGATATTAAATTTTGGTAAAATTGTATATTTTGAAAATAAGCATTTGACAAGAATATGCCATTGCTTTAAAGGGATTACTGACTAGTCACTTGAAATTCAAAATTTTACAGACCTCTCAAATAGATTATAATAATTACCCCTGGAGCACAAGAACATAAAATCAAAAAAAGCATACGTCATCATGTTTATTATATAGGTAAGTAATGAGGAAGTGAAAGGCCTTAACTATAGGAGCCTATGGGAACATCAAAACTCTGCCCTATTCAAGTGTTTCTAGAACACTGAAAATCCATTACAGATTCACCAAATCTCATAATTTTCCTTAGACTTATATCAAAATTTTGACAGAAAAAATGGTGAGTGTCACAGATGAAATAGAACTGCTGGAGCAATGTGTAACTTCGATGAGTGAAGTTTTCAGTACATTCCATTGTAAGAATTTTCTTCCTGGGCAATTTAATTATCTGTCTAGACACCTGAAATAGTTGGCTTGCAATTGAAATTTGGTATACATATTACTGTCCCAAAACTAGTTTTTAAGATTCAAAGGGATCTCATTTTTCATAACAGGGTGTGCTACCGTGCCACTTTTGAAATCTCTTGTATGTTTAGTTTAGACAAATTTATTTTTCAAACTTACCTTGATCTTAATCAAAAATCATGTTTACCAAATGTTCCCATAAAAATACATTGATTCTTGAGTTTATGCACGTTTACTCACCAGGTAGCACTATGATCAGTAAGTAATCCATCTAAAACAAAGCTTGGTATGTGGAAGAAAGTAACACAGTTTGCTTCATTTACTGGTGGAGACAGTTGTTTCTTTATTATCTGATTGCAATTTGATGTGTATCAATAATATAAAACTATTTGTTGTCATACAAGTAATATCAAATTGCAATTAATTAACCTATTGGGATAGCTAATCAGAGTCCAGTAGGAGACAACATTTGAATCTAATCTTTGATCTTCTATGTTGACAAAATTTTGTGTTTTTTCTGTTACAATGCTGGTTATAATGCTGCACAACTAGATATCTGTAAATGTAAAATGTATATGCTTGACTATTATTTGAGAATTTGGCTCAGGAAGACTGGGTTTTCGTGTGTCTTCCTTTCTTATTTACTGCTGCGCCTCTGGAGTGCTGGTATGAGCCGGTTGACCGTTACAGACATCATGCGGGTGATTGGTGATTGCACAAGAGGCATATTGCCAAATCTCCAAAAATATACGTTATTATGAAGAAATAACTAATCTATAATAGTCATGGTGTACTTGTATGACCATGACAGTTTAACTTATCAACAATTAACAAAGTAGGACTGATTAGTTCTATCAGCAAAAGATCTTCACCTTAATCAGGGTATTTAAGCAGGAGGGCTCCTTAACGATTGAGCAGGGGTCGGGTGGGCGAATATGTTGTCAATTGACCCATAACTTAGGATAATTTAAGGCATAAGGGGGGTGGGGGAGGGAAAGAAATGTGGATACGCCGATTTCAATTTGTTAGCTCCTTGGGAATACTTAGACATTAATATCAGCAGATAAAACTAAAATTGAATAGGGCCTATACGCACAAACACTTTTTGGCTTCTTATATAAATACATTTTTGAAATGGTTTAAACTTACGAAAAGACAGTAAGAGCAGAGTTACTGTTGGGCTAACAATTATGTAATACATAGGTTAATACATATACACTCAGTATCATACACTACAGTAGGCTTATTTGATTCTTAACAAGTATCTATTTCATCATTACAGTCCAGCTTAATGCTGGATCTTTGAACTTGGTGGGCTTTTTAATTGCTGGTCAGACGACATTTTGACTATGTGGGTTGTGAGTCCGTCAGTGGGGAGGACACTTTCCCAGACAGAAGGTCCTTTTTCAACACGTCAACCGACGACGACTTGGGGGAATCCCCCTCCTCCCCTACTACCAGTTTGTCCTTGTGACCTTGGGAGTCCCCCAAAGGTCCCTCCACGGTGGGAGACCCCCTCCCCGAGTCCTCATCACTCTCCACCCCTTTCTTCTCCGCCCCGCGGCGCGGCTCATCCCCAGCTTCCTCTTTGGTCCGCGAGATGTCGCCACTGTCGCCCCCATCCCCGTCATCGTCGCTTTTGACGTCGCCATTGGCGTCATTGGCGGTCGCTAGGGGTCGCGGGCGTCGCTTGGCCTCGTCCTTTTTCCACTTCATTCGGCGGTTTTGGAACCAGATCTTAATGTGTCGCTCTGTGAGAGTCAACATGGCGGCCAGTTCGATCCGGCGGGGGCGGGAGATGTATTTGTTGAAGTGGAACTCCTTCTCGAGTTCCAGGAGTTGTGCTCGTGTGTAGGCGGTGCGCGTCCGTTTGTTCTCGTCTGTGAAGTCCAGGTTAGCACCTGAAAGGAGATTAACATAGCTAACTAGAAGCCAACTTTGGTTTGATATAGCCTAGTGCACATACACAATATTTACTATTTAGACCTAACAGCATATCACAATTATGTATTAATATGTCTGCGTCAAATGTAAACTTGTTTTCAATTTCAAATTCTGTCATATTCTTTATCGATGTAAATAAAAAAATTATATTATCGATTCAGTGGCGGATTCAGGGTTTTAAAATAGGGGAGGCGCGCTATTGATTTATTTTCTCGGGAATGAGTTTGGGCCGAAATTTACAATTAAAAAAACACACGAATTTTTCCGAAAAAGGGAGGGGCGCCCCCTCCCGTACCCCCACACCTCATTCAGGGATCCGCTCATACGATTGTTATTCTACGGTTATATTAGTCTTTGTATCATAGAACCTTGGATCTCAGCAAGGCGTTCTGAAACCAGACGCAGCGTTTGGTGACATAGCAGACAATTTTCTTTTGCTAATCAAAACTTGTTCATCTTCCCGTTGTATATATTTCCGCGCAATTCGCACTTTGCCATCCGTGAGCAAATATATATATATAGTTTGTGTTTGAAAACAATGAACTAATATGCACACAAATGTAGTAGCGTGAAAATATTATGTGCGAGTATGTGCGTGATGATTGGCGCGGGATCTAAGGGACGGTAATAATTGGTCATACATATGTCACGTCGTGTCCGGTGAATAAGGCTAGGCATTGGTTGGCCACATGAACCATGAACCATTATAGGGATACCCCGGGACCGACCCACACATTACGGTTTTGGACGCGAATTTTACATCAAAAAACCTAATTTGGCTAAAATGGAAGGGGGGGGGGGGGGGGGAGTCGCCTGGTAATGCGTGTAAGATCGGGCACACTTATTCATCCCATTTTACTCTTTTATCCCTGTTTATGAGTTTGACCCCAAGGGAACACCGGAGGTTCGGAACCCTATAGGCCGATGTTCCCTCTAGCCCCCTCCTCTGCTTATGCTTAAACGCTGGTAACGGAGATGGTGCTCCGTCGCTCGCCCGTCGCTCGCCCGCCATTCGCCCGTCGCTCGCCCGCCATTCGCCCGCCATTCACGCGCCATTCGCCCGCCATTCGCCCGCCATTCGCCCGCCATTCGCCCGCCATTCGCCCGCCATTCGCCCGCCATTCGCCCGCCATTCGCCCGCCATTCGCCCGCCATTCGCCCGCCATTCGCCCGCCATTCGCCCGTCTCCTGGATGTTCCTTTCCCGTCGGTCCGGCAAACTTTCTCCGCCTGATAGATGACGGCGGATTCCGTTGGCGGACATCCCGTCAACCCATGACGACCGCCTCACCCTTTCGCTCCCCTCCCGACACCCAGTTGTCGGTTATACAAATGGTCCAATTTGTCGGCGGCGGACGGAGACGGGTCGGGCCGTCAATCCTCTATACCCCGACGTCCGCACCGACGGGTAGCCAAGTGATGGGAGCCGGACGCCGTCCGCTACAGTTTTTTTGTGTGTGGCAAATTTAAATTTTTTTAATGTAGAATTTTAAAATTGGGGGTGCCCCCCCTTTCTACAACGCTCCGCCACATTTTCAGGAAGCTGGATCCGCCACTGCATAGCCTATACCGGGGTAGGCTACATGTACACATAAGTCGAGGGGCGGATCCATAGACTTTTGACTGGGAGAGAAGATGGGGCAGATATAATTGACGGCGCCCTGTCTGTTTCTTTTTATTGTGTGTGTTCTTGTTTGTTTGTTTGTTTGTTTTTTCAAAAGAAAATGGTATAGACCAACTAGAGAGGTATCGCTTAGTGGGTCCTCCTTGTGAAAAACAGTCCTTGAGTTGGTGCTTCCGCCCTCTTTTTCTAGAATAATGGTTTATGGTTAATCACAACCATTGAGCATTCAAAATTTAAACAGAATTCTGCATATCATTGGATGGGTTGAAATATATCAACATGAGAAGTAAACTGATAACGTGCGTCATTTTTTTTCTGAATTAGATATGATGCGATAACCATTTATGTAAATGCGCCATCCACTGACCCAGAAAAGAAAAGAAGGGGCAAGTATAGGAAGAAATAACCAAATAAACAACCATTAGAACGCGTTTCGCAGTTTGCAGTATTGGGATCGAGTGAACTTTGGACGCGATGCGGTGCGGGCGGCAGACGAGGACGGTGTCTGTCGAGGACGGCGGTCGGGGTGTCGGAGGGCGGGGCGGGGCAGCAGGCCGAGGGACGGACGGTCCCAGGTATACATGTATGTCACTGGGTCCCAATCAGGCTCGCATCGTCCTATTCAATTCTAGCAATACAATCATGAATGCGGACACTAAATGGGATGACGTGCGTAGAAGCAATATTCCTCCTTGCGTTTGGTTGCATGTGCGTTGCCTGAAGTTTTAAAATCAAGAGGTTTGAGTTTCAGATACCAACATATTGGTCTCTGCAAATGCAAGTAACCAATAGAAAACCCTTGAAGAAAAGCCTTGCATTGGCAATATACCCGATGCAAAGAAAACCCAGGCAATTTCCAATATTCCACCTTTGGGCGTTCAAAACACCAAGGTGGACGTTAAAACCGTAAGCTGGTAAGTGCATGGAAAAAGAGCACCGCAAGGTGGATCATCGTGGTCCTATAATGATTATCAATTGATATATATCATATGTATACTTGCAGCCGCGTAATATCTTTTAAACACAAGGGGAAATTAAATTAATGACAAATATAAAGATTTTTTCCTAGATTTTATCTTAATCAGTGATGACAGTTTTCCAAACATTCCAGTTTTCCGTTCATCGCTAATCTCAATAGGGTCAATAGGGACGTATGGGAACATCAAACTTCCACCGTTCAGCTGTTCCTATAGGCAACACAAAATATGTTACACTCTCATCAGGTGGTTCTAGTCTCTCTTGCAATATCCCTTCAGCCATTGTTGTAAAATGTTGGATTTTCAGTTCACATAATCTTCATTTTCAAATGAAGTGTTACCTTAAAATACAGCTACATAATACTTTCTGAAATATTGCCTATTTTCTAACCAGGGGGTGTTAGTGTGAACGGTTAGTAATAACACTTAAGGCAAATTGAAAGGAAGACATCACGTAACCGTAAGAAATCTAAGTTTTAATCTTTTTCCCATGGGTCCACCGATACCTCCTCCCCACCTACAACTTTTTTTCTTTCTAGGTACCCATTGTTCACCTGAAGCAGGTGTGACGACCGCCCTCCTCCGACCCCCAAATTCTCCACAACCAGGTAACTCACCCCACCTGATGGGGGGGGGGGGGGAGGGAAGGGAGGCAGCGGGGGGCGGAGTCAATTAGCGCCCGGGGCCACACCTGAAGGGAGCCGGCCACGCCCCCCTCTTCCCGTCGTTACCTCACCGTGCCCCAGCCCCCCGCCAGCGGCCCACGGCCAAAAAGACCCCCCCCCTCCTTTTCTCCAGCACACTACCCTATTTCTTTACCAATGCCGACAAAGCATCTGCGCAATGACAAGACAGGGTGTAAAGAATAGGAAGTGTTTTGATGGAGGGGAGAAAGGAGAGTATTATCTGGTTAACTGTTGGTTGGGGGTAAACCACGGAGAGGGTGCCGCATCAAAGGCTTGTGTTAGAGATATGATGGAGGTAAGACGGGGTGGTGGAGGTATGGGGGTCCTCCCTAACCCTTTATTAGCTGGTCTTCCCATAGGGTTCACTTAACAACAGATGATACAATCACCAATTAAATGACGACCTGTTGCTTACACTTTTATCATTGAACTAATCAAAAGAAGGCCTTCAACACACATCAGACTGCCTCCTCCCCCTTTGACTGAAGTGGGAATTGGATTTGTAGATGCATATAATTATGTACTATATGGAAGGCCAAACATATAAAAATTTGCAAATGAGACAATCTGGAGCATATCTATCAGAAACTACTTTCTTTCTACAGGTATTAAGAACTATAGTACAATTTAATTCAGGTACATTTCTCTTCCCACATGCTAGCAATAGCACCGAACATATGTTTATGCCTTTCCTCTATAAGGTTACCTTTCTTGAGTAAATCTCTGTGCGTGTACATTGCAGTTCTTTTATTCTCCCATTCTACATGTTTCATGCACACTCTGGGATTTAGGCCTACCCCATTTCATTATTACAATTTTTCTCAAAAATTTTCAAGTACAAACGAATTTCTATTTCAATTTAGTAATTTTCTTCTTTTCACATAGAAAAATTTCCCTCTTAACAGCACCAAAACACCCTTCATAAACCCTGACCTTCCCCCCTCCCCACCACCTCTGACGTCACCCAGGGTGGACAGGCTTGGGTGTCGGTCTCTAATGGATAGTACACTAACCCATACAAAGCTACCAACCACCTATTATGGACGGGGAGGAGTCAATTTCACGCTCAATGTCCCTTTTGGATAAACTTACTGTGATTTTAATGGCTGTAATAGATTGGCATACAGACAGAAAAAGATGATAGAATGGTTGTCAAGAAATTATTTTTAAGTGAAATTGAAATATCTAGTTTTTTAGTGTGCCTTTGGGTCCGGAGGTGTTTCTGATGTTTCCCTATATAAAAAATTGAAAGTTGAGTACACATAGTAATTAATTTTGGTTAGCATGTAAAGCCCGGAACCCACTAAGCGATGCAGTTGAATTCTAGTCGAATGCAGACACAATATCAAATAATGTAAGATATTGTCCACCATTATTTGATAACTTTCTGGTCTGATTGCTCAATGGAAACACAAATTCTGGTCGTTTTTAACCAGTTTTAGTCATTTTAACTAAAATTAAGAAACCAGATCTGGTCCAAACGACCAGAATTGTGGTTTAATCGCTTAGTGGGTTCCCCCCTTAAGTGTTATGTGCAAAATCAGAATTTGCACAATCTTTGAATATTATAGGTTTTTGAAGTACGGCATCAGAATTCAGATGTGTACATCTATTTCGGCATTGGGCAGGACCCCTCACGTTCACGTTAGGATAAATTTTGCACTGTATACGAATATTCCTAATTGTCAGTCAGAAATACGTAACACACAAACAAAGCCACATAAAAGCTCTTGTTGACAAATTTCATGGTTGTAAATATTACACCAGAGTTCAACAATCTCACTATTACAAACAATACTTTTAATCTAGTATCATAGATAATATATTATTGACAGCCACAAGAAAAGGTGTTTTGATTAGTTGATAGCATCCCTTTGAGCCAAATTGACAATTCACAGCTACAGCCCCTGGAGGTTCAGACTGCAGTTGGTACACATTTCTAGATTGACTGCCCCTCCCCCCAAGATTGTATGCTAAATTCTTATCTCATCGAAAACAAAATACTGCAAATGAAAAGTCTATTAACAAAATTCAAATTTAGATTAGAATTGTCAGTAATCATGATGAGTGAGAAATTGATATCCTAAAAGTTTAATGTTTTGACTCTGATAATCAAGAAGACAATGATTATCCCTTTTTCCACAAATTCTGATTAGAACCAAAGATATGGTCTTTTTCAGTTCACTAGAAAATAATAGAATTCCAATTAAACAAATGTGTAGCCATATAAACAAATATGAATTTGCTGTTATCATTCAAAATCATAAAAAGTATGCTATTACGTAGAAAATTATGTCATCTTAGAAAGCTCATAACTTTGGTTTCAATTATGATAACCACAATCTGTTTTCAGTGGAAACAAGATAGATCCTTTACCTTCTTTTTAAAACCAAAAAAAATACATATTTCACTAAATGCTAGTTGCCATGGAAACTATTAAACTAAATATAGTGCTGCTATTAACCAAGGCATTCCAGTTTGTACCACTGGCACAGTGCCAACATTTGGAATGTTTTTATCCAAATTACATGAAAATGAATTCTACCAGAATCTAGAGACAATTTGAGTTTTATGGAACTTAAATCTTCATATTCTGACCAATATTTCAGTAATTATTAACTGTAGAATGACATCATTATTCAGCAATGAAAGGGTTAAGCAAACCCTATGATCTGAATGTATGGGGAAAGTTTTTTTTCTAATTTAGGGGAAGAGGCCTTATAGGGTAAGCCATGACGATTCTAATCTAAGGTGATCTAGTAAATTGGTTTTCCCCTTGACAGAAATGCTTTCTTCATCCAGTTCCAAACAGATTTTAAACTAAATGTCCAGGTGTTCCCCAGCATTTAGCCTACTTAGAGACCCGTGACTGAGGTATGTGACTTGAGATACCTGAGTCCCCAGGTGTACACAGGAGGACGACAACAGGTGACACCTGACACCACACACCTTATGTTCTCCTCAACACCTCCAACAACCTGCAGGTAAACACTCTGATTGGCCGTCAGTTTACTATCAGCCAACTGAGGGGGAGTCAAGTGGGCAGAAAAAACAGCCATGAACTGACCACCAGCAGGGTAAAGTAAAAGATGGGAAACTTGACCCCTTCCCCCTCCCACACCCACCTCCGTCTGCAGGTAGATGACCAGCAGGTGTGAACAGGTAGGAGCAGTAATCACCTCTCTCCACACCTCACTTCACACCTGTGGTCAAAGTGTGGAGTGACAGGGTCAGGAGGGGGTCCAGACCCCTTTCAGACCTCTCTGCTCCTGGGTTGTCCCTTAAGGGTCAAGTTCAAATGACAAACTCTGACCATTAGGACCCCTTACGGTATGGTAGGTGGTGTAGTCCAGTGGTAGGGAAGGAATACCTTGCACCAGAGTCTATACGTTATAAAATTATCCTGAATTACCTGACTCTAAATCTGTAGCACGATTATTAGACATGAAGAACTGAAAAATTGAAAAATTGAGAAATAATCATTTCATTCATTGAATGATATTATGCTGCTGTTTTCATCATTATTTTATGGTACTATAAGCCAGTGGCCAAGTAAGGAGTGCATATAATATTTTAGTAACTGAAAGTATCTATGATATTTAGATAACTGGATACAGTACAGACAATTAAAGGTCAGTAATGAAGGAAAAACTGATTTGGTGGGCCCTCAATGTTAGTGTCAAGAGCGTTCAATGTTTTAACGCAAGTGTTTTCCCTTAGATCTGTTTCATTATCCCCCGTTGGTAAGCTACATATTATTATTATTATTAGAAGAGAATATAAGGTGCATGGATTGGCTTGATGGATTGGCCTGAATTACAAGAAAAATGTTTAATTTCTGTCATACTATGTTTTATCTGAACTCTGGCATATCTAAAAGACCAAAAGAATATAATTATTCAAAAGACCAAAGAAGGTCATCATATTAATTTTAAAATCCACGTAAATTCTTCCAATTCTGTGGAGAAAAGTGATGACGGCGAAGACAATTGACAAAAATGCGATTTCCAAATTTATCTTGTTAGAAAAATAACACCTTCAGTTAAGTCTCATTAAATTTGTTGGAGAAAGTGAACCGGGAAACAGTTTGGGAAGTTGAAGATGTAATTTGCATTGTCATCTTTAAAACATTCAAAACTCATTGTTCAAAAAAATTAATTCTAAAAAGTTATCATTGTACAATTCAACCTTTCAGATGATGTTTCGAACTTTTCACAGGAGGCTCTTCACGGACAAAGCAAAAGGTTAGAAAGTTATTCAAATCAAGATTTTGCCATATGAAATAAGAGTTAGACATGACCACTATAACTTTCCTAACCCCCACCCCCTCTGAGACCATGTGACTAACCATCTAGTCAAATAGTCTAATTTACTAACTCAAGGGTTAGTCAAAGAGCTCTCATTATCCACTAGCTGACACTCTTAATCAATATAGCAATTTAAGAAGGGCTCAATCAGAATGATAAATTTTGTGTTCACCTAAATAGTTATGTTTTTCCTCACCTCAGTTACGCTCCAAATAATTTAACAATTTTATGTTCAATGTCTCCCTTTTACCTATACGTGTTCTTTTTTTACAATATCTTCCAAGGCTGCATTCTTACCACTTCAAGCACGTGTGTAAGCCCTGTATGATTGTCTATTGAACTTTCTTTTTTTACTTTCATAAATTGGAAATATAAGAATGTTATTGATATTGTCCATTATATAAACCTGAATTACCTTAATAGTATGCACCATCCTCATGTAAATGTATGAATCATAGGAACCCTGAATGATGATGTGTACAATGTACTTAATGTTGATTGACAAGGATCTTTTTCAGATATTGTCATTGTTATAGACTAAAAATTACTTGAAATTTGCATAAAATGAGCCATATTGTAATGAATTAATATGATCCTGCATATATTTTTCACATTTATAGGTGTAACAACTCTGAAAACCAAGGGAAACATTGAAGATTATTACTAGTAAAAACCTTTAAAAAATTATTTATACATCGTTAGTTTGTGTACATATTCCTTTAAAATCCTTGAATTTAACACACACACACACACACACACATATATATATATATATAATTCCAATCATTTCACAGTACGCATTTCATATGAGAACGTCCCACTACTTGTCTTCGTATGCCATGGATGTATCATCAGGTCATCCCGAAGTGTCTGAAATCATCCGATAACTGTGTAAATATTTATAACCTAGATCAACAGAATTATCAGGAACCATTGTCAATAAATGGAATAATCTTATACTGCAGACATATACGTCGCCTATATTCAAAAACACATAGTTACATGTTCTCAATAAACTACAGATATTCATTTCTGCAGAGTCTATGGCAAAACATATACAATGTACCAGCATATAAAAATGACACAAAATACCAAGAACTATAATCTTTGTAACTGAATAGGCAAATTAGTCACTAATCGGTATGGTAGATCTTGTGTTTAGTGATCCCATCTGTCACAAGACGTTACGATGTTACTGAAGAGTAACATTAGAGAGGCACTGCCACATTGTATAGATTGAATTATACTATTTTTGGGACAGGCAGAATTACTTATTGGGGTCAATAATCAGAACCCAATGATAAGCCCAATCAGTTAGCATAATATGGCGAGTCTAATGAAACAAAGGCAAAATATTTCTTCTCCTAGGATGCCATAGACATGATACAAGTAATAAGAGCAGGAAATACTATCTAAAAAATACAACCTAAACCCAGAACTAAGTAGAATTATTTTCCTCGCATATTTTGAATATATGACAAGAAATTAACCGTAGAAAGTAAATTTTAGAACTTTGAAAACTTAATACCTTTCTCCATTGTTTGTTTATTTAGTTTTCCATTTGCAGACAATTGCTAATGATCATTTTCTTGTATGTTTGAGTCGTCTTCCTCAAGTCATAGTTGTAGTTTAGCCAAACCATAGCCAAAGTGAGATGTCCAAAGAACATCAGCTTTTAAGCTGAATGGATATATCTCATCGAACTTTAAAGAAAAGTATAGAATAGAATGATATAATTCTCCCAGTGAAAGTGTGAGAAAGTACATAAACTTGAAGATTTGTGAGTTCCTTATTGGAACATAGGATAAACCCAATTTCCCTCTGTTCTTTGGCCGGGGTATGTGATTATTCTAATCATGACAGCCAGTCGATGAAATTATCTGTATAATAAAGTGATAAATTTCACATTTGTGCATGCGACAGCCTCTTACAGATCGCAGATGGCAGAATGTAATTATACTTTCCTTGCTATCACTCAGGAAGCCCAGTCATTTTCTGTGATTAATTATTGATTTGGATGTGTAATTTTATTGGGCTTTGACAGGTTGGTGTGTTAAAATAAAGAAGATTACACCGTGTCACCTTATTAGGACAACATTGACCGTGACCCTCACCTAACCTTTCACTTCTGGAGCCCCACCGCCTACTGTCCCCACTCATACATCACTGTCCAGTGTTTTCTGGCTACATATAATTATAATGATTGTACATGAATATTTCTGTGGTTTAATGTAATTTCATTGACATTGGTTCTCGGAGATCATCGCGGTAAATTAGTGAATATTAAAGAGAAATGGAAATTCAGTGGCACAAATAACCTTAAGTGAAGTAGTCGGCGTGTACAATATTCCCTGACACCTCTTTTCCTCTCCTTCTACGTGATGTCTTGCTGTCGCCCTCGTTGAGTATTTTCCCAGATACATCTATCCGATTTAAACAAACCATCCCTTATGGTTGGATTACACATGGAATGCATATCATATTTGTTATCAGTTGGTTTATTGGAATGAAAGTTGGATAGGCGTGTGTCTTGTTGTCATCCAAAGGACAACCCTAATAATTTTGTTCAATCCTTAATCATTGTCATTTATAGAATTGGCCATGAGAAATCGGTATAAACCTAGTCTTCACTCGGCCGTCAAACTGTGTTTAACAACCAGAAAGCGGTTGCGGTTTTCCAAAGTGAAAAAAAGACCTCAGTTGTTGTGGTGAAAACCGACCCTTTCGCCCCAGGCTAGCTGACCAAACACACTCCTCACCTCGCCCATCACCAAAAACTCTCACGTTTAAATGCAATTCGATCTTGATTTTCTCGGAGTTCGCTAATTATATAATACGGCGCACGTCGCCGCTGCTTCCCCTCACCCCAGGAAGAGATATAATTAATTGTCATTTCGGTCAGGGCCACCTCCGCCCAAAAGCCGCGGGTAGTCGGCGGACAAATTACTGATAATAATGACGGAGCACTCAGCCCCTCCGAACCCGATACCACGCGGCCATTCAGGGTCGTCGCGGCGTGAAATCAGATCTGTATTGGTGTACAATCGGCGAGTGTACACTCTGAAAGGGAAAAAGTGCTGAGAAGTGCTGATGTAAAAGCAAGGGCCTCTGGACTGGCTGTGTGTTTTGGTTAGCTGGTTAGGTGGCTGTTCTACGCTGCTTTGTGAGTGATTTTTGAGCTGCTTTTAGCCTGGAATACCGGTAGTGAACCAGCAGACGACAATTCGCTCTATCTTGTTTCCCGCCACAAAAGACACGTGCGCGGTTTGCCGCCAACGGCCGGGTGGTAATTGTAGTTAAATATTTAAATCGCATAATCAGATTGCCTCTGGTTAAAAGCCACAGGGGTTTCTAGAATTTCACACGGTAGAGCATAAAAAAAGGTTTAGCTGCACATGTCTTTTCTGACAGATTTTCTGTATAACCTTTGTAATGTAGTCATGTGTCTATCTCATCGTAATGACAACTTTCTGATTGAAGATAATCTTTTATTGGTATACCACTGCACATTGTAATAAAAGAAATTTAGAATCCAAACACAGAGTGTTATGCAGTTAATACAGATATCTAAGATGACATCTAAAATGAATTTAATAGGACAAAAATGAAAGTTCTTGCTGCAGGTTCGATGAATTCTTTTCACCAAATACAATTTTCGAAATAAAATGTTAATGATGAAGCTAGAACTAAATTATGGTGATTTTACAGGCAGTTTTATAGGAATAAAGAAATACATCTCTCATGATTAGTTTACATGCAGTCATCACTTGATATGTAAGCTTGTGTATTTATGGCATAATTTTCGGAATTATCCTAGCTGTATTTGTCCCCAGTCATATATCATTGTAGAATAATTATGTACATTTATCATGAGCATGTTGCCCCATAAGCTGTTACAAGCATATACCTAACCAGCCAACATCCTTCTCCCAAGGGCCATGAGGAATCAGGCTTAGATGTGGTCAGATGTTGGGGTGACACCTACGTGTTGAACCTCTGACAGAAGGGATCAGTGTGAGCGCTGACCACTCACTAACCCCTTAACGACCAGGACACTGACTCCCATTACTTCCATCTGTTTGACCAGAGTTTAACGCACTACTGGACATATCATAGGTTGTAGCCAGTCACCTCTAGGACACGCAGGGAGTTTGAAAAGTTGGTCACTTAAGATGTACAGTTATGCCCAACACACTGACACTAAGCATACTAAACCATCATATGATTATTTTTTCTGTGATTCACTAATACAGATAAGATAACAAAGAGTATCTGTTTATTTCAAGTCTACAAGTGCCTTATTTATTGTCGCTATCTATGAGCAAAATTGTATATTCCAATCCTAAACGGAATTGTCTAGGACTCAATTCACCAAAGGGCGTATCATTATTTGATAGATTTGGATTATAATGCCACAGAAATGTGCTAATTTGATTTGGTGATCCCTGACCAAATCTACAACCTTCCTTTAAGCTTAGTCACATGACAGGCCCTACTTAAGTGCCTGCCGCCCCAGGAATGCGTGGTCTGAATGGGCCCTAAGCCCTGGGTCCACTATCACAGTGTCCGCGCCGCGCGTGTTTACCGCGCTGTCACCGCGCCGCCCCGCGCGTATTGTGTCGAGTGTAAACAAACCAACACCTGCCGCGCTCACTTTGGGCACTTCTTATATATTAAATACGGTACCTACTGCGGAACTGTATGAAAGTATAGAGGTACCAAATAATATTTATTATTTCTAGTAAAAAGAGTATTATCACATCTGAAACTGATAATGCCGTTCCCCCAGAAATGAACCTTTACCGCTTTTGTGTCAGTCTAATATTTGTTTTCAAATTCACAGTTAATACGTGTGTATATGCTGTGTTGTAAATATTTTCAATTGGATAATGTCTCAAAAACAGTAAGAGCTATGTACGGAGAGACATGTGCCATAACAAAATAACCAACATGCATCAAGGAGCTAAATGGAATAGGCCTCCTCGCCCGCACTGTCCTTATCTTAACCTGTAGAATGATTTATCTTTATACTTTTCTCTGGAATTTCTTTAGATATAGCCTATATGATATGGCCATGATATTCTGCGAGGGGCATCCTGTCTTCTTTCATTTAATACGCATTGGTTGTGGACAACCATTATGACAGGGCGCGGTATGCCGCCCCGCCCGGCACGGAGAACCCGCCGCCCGCCACTGGACGCCGCGCGGCAAGGGGCGCGGACAACTAGGGGATCCATTTGGGCAGAGCATGGCAGAGGCAGTTTCTGAAAGGGTGTCAAATTTGATCACAGTGGCGGATCCAGGGGGGGGGGGGGGGCAATTGTCCCCCCTAGACTGAGCGGATCCCCCCCCCCCCCAAATAATCTACCTTTGTTGATTCATACAAATATGATATTATTTATTTTCACCTTTTTATAGGGGGGGGGGGGGGGGGGGGGGCTTCTACATTGCCCCCCCCCCCCCCTAGATGACCGCCCCTCGATCCTGACTGCCAAATATGTTGTGAGCTGTCGCTCGTGGTTGGTGGCCCAAATGCATCAGTTTGGTGTAAAATTGACGATTAACTCATCAGTACAGCACCATGATGATGACTTTCCGCAGATCTCCAGTCAGTTAAATTAAGAACGAGATGCACTCTCCTACCACTACCTTTATTCAGTTTAAGGTCCGGGATCATACGATCCGTCATGCTGCGCCAAAGAAAAATGTATTTGAGTTTCAATGGCAAACATTTGGAATCGTGTAAGTAGTATATGGAAACTAGGGTTTGAATCAGGCGATTATCAAGGAGACGTGGTATACATAGTGAAAATGGTTTAACATTACCATGTGTGATTTGGATGATTAATATATAACCGTCCATTTGTTTCCATTGGATGATCTTTGACACTACCCTATGTAATATGGATGATTAGAATATAATCATGCTTAATACTAAAATGTGCCACTTGTTTCTGTGACAAGCTTTTCAAAAAAAAAACAAAAAAAAAAAAAAAACATGTCCTACTCTACTGAAAACGGTTTGTCAGTCCTGTTTGTAATACAGATTATCCGTGTGCACTGCCAAGTTGACGCACAGTCAATTTCTTTGGGGGGAACCTTTCTCATATTTCCTTCTCAAGTGCACAAGTAATCCTGACCCGTCGTTCAGGCCCCCCAAAACCCCTTCATCCTAACCCCCAAGGTCAGAAATCAAACGGTTTTCACGGGTGAAGGTCAGCAGACGACTGACCCCGTCACCGGGCCCCCATTTACATCTCCGCTGCAGGAGAGTTCCAATCACCTGATCGGCGGGAATCCATTTCGCGCGCTTGTCCGATAGCGTATTCAATTTGGGCGGGAAGAGGGAGGGAAGTCGTCTGCCACAACTGTCCCAGCCTTATCAGAACATGACATTATTGACCGCGCTGATGACCAGCCCTCCGAGTTATGGCAGATCGGTATCAGCCGGCAACCAGCAGCGACCTCATAATTGTCGTCTGATTTACGATTTCCCGCCAGAAATGTTCAGAGCCTGGTTTAATTGCTTTTAGAGCGTGAGACGTCTTGTCATAATGTTTTCCCTTGCGGTGGCCGTGGTGGTGGAGGAGGAGATTCAGGGCTTGTTGGGCAATAATGGATGCCTTTTTTTGTTTGACGTTTCTATGGAGACTGAGCGGAAGGAAGTGGGCATTGTTTTGGTTTTGTGGGGTAGGCTTGCCGCTGGCTTCCGGCGAGGCGTACCCGCTGCCACGGTGACGTTCCCCTCACGCCCACCAGTCACATAACCGGGAGGACTACGTCCTGGAAAGTAAAGGGAGGGCAGAGAGGCAGTGTAGCGCCGCCCCCACCCCCCTCTCCGCCATACATTGCCAATATGCGGGGAATGCGATATGGGCAGGGTCTGTAATAACGCGCGGATAATAATCACCGCGCCGCGCGCCGCGTGATTAATCAGGCATATCGGCCGCCCCTGCCCGCGCGCCGCGTCCCTGCCGCGTCCCGACGATCGCTCATAGGGGGCAGCACCCGTCTCCCAATGGGGCCCTCTCCCCGATAAGGAAGGCCCCTGGCGGCAGGAGGGCGACCCCTACCCCGATAAGGACCTCAGGGTCGGCGCCTTAACGCCGCGGGGTCGGCGGGTCGGCGCGGCAGAAGCGGCGCGGCAGGGCGGCGCGCCTTAGCGGGGCGGGCGTTATAGAGCGGAGGGAGCAGCTCCCGCTTTGATCTTGTCGAGCAGCTCACAGAGTGGGGGGCTCATCATGGACACATAAAACATGACCCCTCATCTCGGGAGCCATCCGTCAGCCGGCCCTGAGCAGCTCCGAGCAGCTCCCTGACTCCTACAAGCACCTCTCAATGACACCTTTTCTTATAATGGAGCAGCTCTAAGACACGTGCCGTAATAACCTCGCTAGTCACATAGATAAATTGACGGAGTTTGAAGCGGGGAAAATCATCCTATTAAATGGAAACCTGATCCTATATGTGACAGTAGCAAAATGGTTGGTTGGTCTTAGTCGGAGCAATTCTTTAGCTGTCACACACTGCCAGCATAAGGGCAGTACTTAAGGTATGTTTGACCTTTCCAAATGGACCTATAGCTATGAATGACAAATATACTACATTTCATGAAAACTTGAAAGGTTGTAGGACAGATGTAAATCTAAAATCTTGAAGTTTCAGATACATTTACAATGTGATAATTTCATAAGTTATATGAAAATTAAAACTTATTTCTGTGATCAAACCAAAGTAAACTGGGGGAGGGGGGAGTTGAACTGTGGTGTTGAACTTTACTTTTAATCATAGGGGTGCCTTTCAGCATTATGTTTCATTAGGTATTCCAGTAAGCTAGCTCTTTTCAATTGCTGTCTTCTTTCCGTTCTACCCACATGTCATCTTGAAATGTAGCCCATCATTAAGCGTTGATAAACACTCTCATGAAAGGATAGTATTTATTAATCCAAACATGTGATATGTGTCACTGCCCTCCAATTGACAATTACAGGTCCAAGAGGCTTAAGTCCACTCAACCCACACTGCTTGCCGGTCCGCAGACTCCCCGCAATAGTAACCAGAATCCACGGCCCTGCTACATTATCTTAGGTGTTAGCTCTCTGCTTACACACTACACTCTGGCTGCTTGTGGCCCCTATAGACCTATGTACCAAGAAAGGGTGACTTTAAAAGTTATGGAAAAAAGCATTTTTTTCAAACAACCATAACTTTCTAGGTAAATGATTTACAGTATTACATCATATACCATAGGATTCAGAATGAATTGGACAATCCATCTAGTCTTGTTTTGTAAAATACAACATAGAATGAAAACGTTCTATTTAGAACCAAAGTCGGAAAAATGAAAAAAACTTTTACTATTAAGTCATGCAATCTGATTTGAGGTTCTATAGAAAGAATGTAATGTTTGTGATATGTTAAAATAAATTTATTAGGCATATCTGTCTTTACGTGAAAATTACAATGATGTATAATGTTAGTGGCTGTTATGTATATTAATAATTTTACAGATGAATCTTTAAAAATTCAAAATGGTCAAAAAGTGCAAAGATTGATGAGTTCAGAGATTCTCTATGGGGATTTACAATAGGATTCAGTTGAAAATGTGAAAATTTATGACATGAACGGTTTTTTGCGCATCAAATCATAAAAAATTGGGCTATAACATTGTATAACCACTTAAAAGAAAGACAATAACGCCTTCTACATCCTCAGATATCCAATAAATGAGTCTAAAGTTCCTATGGTGTGATTAACATGCTTCATAAATGGCTTTAAAAGGATGAAAAAGTCAACCTTTCTTGGTGCATAGGTCTATAGCACTGTTTAAAAACAATCATATGATGTAGCCTACACTCTCCAACATCTACAGTCTTAGCCCTGAGATTGCTTTCTGCACAAGATGGCTAAAATAAACTAATGGACTGACACCCGCGTCAGTACAAAGGTTTTGAAATATATATTATATGAAAACATGTGTGCATCTCTGAATACATCTGGTCCGTATGTTAGGCAAGGGAGGTGGAGGTCGCCTAAAATTCAGGAAAAGGTTGGACCTAACTTCTTGTTTCATTCCGAGGAAAGATGATGAATATGTTGGTCATTGTGTAACATGCAATATATGTCAAGTCTTGTGTATCCATGGCAAAATGTGACCAGCAAACATGATAATGAGATGATATTGATAAAAATGACATTATTACTATTGGTTCTTCCCAATACTAACATGGATAAAGACCGTGTTCATGTATGCATACATCATGTCAACATTTCTGAACAATTAAGCCAAGACATAGCTTCCGAACAATTATTTCCCTGACCCAAATATCACTTTTTTTCATACACTTGCGGTATCACCTATGTAAATTAAGATTAATCTGGAAATAAATGGCTATTTCTATCCAAAACATTCAAATAACGTCGCACAATGTCGCAGAACATTGTTAGAACGTCACTGTTACGTCGCTTCTTGGAAATATAATACCTGAAACAGCTTAGTCAAGGACAACGATGCTTTTCGGGAACCCCAAACTATATATATGCATCAAGTGTGCAATTAAAGCACTTCATGCAAGTTTTTTTTCTAGCATCTGTAGGCCTATACCATATTCTATTGAACCCTTCTAGCGTATTTTGCTGAACCAAGATATTAGGGAATGGCTCCTGTGGAACCGGGCCCGAATTGTGTACAAGTGTTTATTAAAGGGTTCACTGCGCAATCTCAGGTGTAAAGAAGAACATTTTAGAATTTATGCTCAATAAAAGTTGCCACTGACCCCCATCCAAACCCAACTCCTCCCATTCCACCCACCCCAGCGCCAGCCGAGAGAGTAGGCCAGTATCAGTCTGTCATCGGGAGATTTCCGCGCCTAATCTGTTTGTGCTCTCGTCATGAGGGCGGCCCACAGGGCGGCGGGCAGCGGCAGCTGGCCGGGCGGGGGAAGGCCTTATCAGCCGGGGGGACGGGGGTGGGGGGACGGTGATGTTTGCCCGTACAACTTGACCCGCTGATCGTGTGGCCTGACCTCAGGGCCGGGGAGGTGTTACAGGGGGTCATGTATTGGGGCTGTATGCCAAGGAAGCCATGTAGTTATTGTCTCGTATACATGTATATCCCAGACGGGTTAATTCCACCATTTTTTTTTTTTTTTTTTTTTTTTTAACAGGTTTTCTATAAGAATGTTTTAGAGTTTCCTAGTGTTTTCTCAACAAAGACATTTAAGATTATTCCTGATGCTTTATTTCTTCACAATCAAGACATTTATAGTCTTCATCAATCATTTTCCAATGTATTTCCGATTATGTTTTGTGATGTTGCTTTATAAAAAGAATATCTTAGAAAGCTTCAGAACAGTTGATCTGAAGGTCAGATGACCGTTGGTAATTGCAGCTCATTACAGTCGACAGATGACATGGATTCATGTATTCCATGATGCTCTGTGTTGTTCTCGACACAGCTTTGAGATATACTTTGAATTCAGTAGTGGGTACCCATATACCAAAGAAACAAAGGGGAAATCATCATCTGGTCCCTCCCGCCTGCCGTACACGACCACTTGATAGTTTAGGGGGCCTTGGTCGCGTGCCCCCCTCTTAACACCAGTAGGACATTGTCGTGTACGTACTCTTATTAAGTGCGGCTATCTAAAGTACTCTGTTATCTAAGAGAGTTCGTGTCAGGCTTTTGTCCCCGACTTTTGTTTTGCTGTTTTTTTTCATAAAAAACAACATAGTATAGTTTTCATTGTTATTCAGCATTTGGCTATGCATGCTAATGTTGAATATGAAAAATAGATGTTCAAACGTTTATTTAGATGAGAATATTATGAAAATATCATTTAGATTAAGAATGTATTAAAATATGAACTCGAAATAGAGCTCAAAAATGTCCACTCAGGTGTAAAAATTGGCATTGATCTCGACCAATGGCTGCCTTCAAACTTGGTTATGCACTACACGATTAAGCCTTTATAATTGAATAGATTTTGATGTAAGCAATATAATACCATCAGCTGATAACCACCAAAGGCAAAATAAATTGATTTAGTGTTTTTGGATACTGAATTTTCCGTTCATTGCAATCAACACCGAAAGCCATGTAAAGGATTGATCAGATGGTGGGAATAAAGTGAATAAAGTCGCGAAACAGAAACTACACGAATAGTCATTCACGGTTAAATATTGCACAAGAAGACACATGCACTTCCTTGATCACCCAAAATAACTGACTCTAAAGACTCGGTAATAGTAATTATCAAGCAGATGTGATCTAGTCCTACCAATAATTAGGGAAGACTCTTTCTTTGACATACCTAGACATTGTATTTTCATTACAGATCATGCCTTGATATGCCCCAGCACCTGTCTAATTTCTTCCTCTTTCTTTCCATTCATATAGGCCCTACTACTAGTACTGATAATTATTCATTTTATATCCAATCTGAAAAAAATATGCTCATCCACGCAAGGATTTTTCTGTGCAAGGTGACACGAGTATGTCCGCATAATAATAATTAATGTAACAATACTAAGAAAAAGAGACGCGCCCACGGTTCACAAGATCATCAAATGCGCAAGGTGTAGGGTCTCTCATGCTTAATCTTGTATGCTCATAAAATATAACTGAACATGAGGGACATCAACTGAGTAACATAGGTTATGCCAACTATAGCTACCACTCAGTCCAAAATGATATCAATCTGATTGGTTTCATTATGATTACCTGCATGAATAAAACTATTTTACTAAGATTTATATAGGAAACAATACATTTTCGCACTCCTCTAGGCCTATAGCTCTAATAGACTGGGTTATCCCCAACCCCCAATTTGAGAGACCCATGCAATTTATCGATCTCATGGAAATAATTGATGTACATACATATGTTACAAGTTGACTCCTATTGTTAATTGACATCACAGTTTAAACATAAACATTTAGGGTAAAATTGAATAATTACATTTTGTTGTAGTTATATATATGTGTTAAGAGGTCAGATATTCAACTCACCTGCCCAGTTGGCTTTCCATTGATGGGCGTGGGACTTGGTGGTCTTCATCCAGGGGAAGTGTAATGGCGGCTGGCTGCTACTGTTATTATTGTTGCTGTTACTGCTGTTATTATTGTTGTTGTTGTGTTTGTTGTCGTGGCGGAGCTGTTGGTGCGTGTGGGCCGGCGGCGGGTGGGCCTGCACAGGGGGATGGCCCAGCCCCAGGTGGTGCGACTGGGGGTGGTGGTGATGGTGGTGGTGTGGGGCACCACCCATGGGGTTGGCTCCTCCGGGGTGGTGGTGAGGGTGGTGCGGGTGGTGGCCCAGGTGTGCAGGGTGGTGGGAGTGGTGCGGGTGGTGGTGGTGGTGGCCCCCTCCGACCACCACCTGAGGCGAGTTGCTCCCCACCCCGTGTGAGAGGCTCACGCTGACGGCCAGGTGATGCGGCGAGCCGATCGACCCCACTCCCCCAGGGCCCACCACCTCCCCTGGAGAGGTCCCTCCGGTCCCGCCTCCTCCTGTCCCCACCAGTCCCATCCCACCTCCGTGCCCCTCCACCACCGACATGGGGGTGGCCCCATAGCCCCCCGACCCCACGCCCGACTTGCCCCCGTACACACAGGTGGACTGTCCCTGGGGGCCGTACCCCCCGACTCCTCCAGGGCCCCCTCCAGGCCCTGCCGTCCCCAGGGCCGCCGCTGCTGCCGTCACGGCCGCTGAGAACTGGCCGTAGTCCCGGGCCGTGTGGCCGTACATACCCGCCGGCGAGTAGTACTGCCCCGGGGCCTCCATGGTCGACGATGCCGATAGCCCGGCGGCCGCCGACGATGCCGATACTCCCGACGTTAACGTCGATGCTGCCGATCTCGCGCCCCTTTCCGCTCGGCCGCGCCCGGGGTCGCCGGGCGATTTCCTCCTGGTCGGCGAGCTGGAAAAATTGTCAAAACGGTCGTGAAATTGCAAAACCCTCACTGCGACCGCGCCCCGACTATTAAAAAGCCACCCTTGATAATAATTGGGGAGGAGGTGTCTGTAATGATTAAACGTGGGATGACAGTGTAAGGCAGCGGCAGGGTTCCAGATCCGACCGCGGAGACTGAGGCGCACCCACTGGAGGCGGTTCCCCGGGGGGTCTGGTCTGACTCCAGGGGAAGGCGGGGTCTGGAGCAGAGGGTCGACTCAGGACTGCCGCCGTCGTCCCCCTATGCCCAGCCCTCCTCAGGCCCGCGATCGCCACTTTTCATATATCAATGTCACAATCTTGTTGCTCTATCGAGGATAATTAGTCATGTGACCAATAGGGGAAGCGGTGGGAGGGAGGGGAGTGAGGGCGGGGGCAGCGGGAGGGGAGGGGCGGGTAGGGGGAAGGGGGAGGGGGGGATGGAGGGAGGGGGGCTGATGGGAAGTAGAGGTATCTGGAGGGAATGTGATGTAGGAAAGTTGGGAGGGTGGGGGTGGGTGAGTGGCAGTGGGTGAGGGTGTAATCTACGTATTGTATGGGGATGGGGGTGGGCTTGGATGAGGGGCGAGGGAGGCATGGGTCCAGATAAGAGAGGCCTTATATGAGTAGATGGAAGAGGGGGGGGGGGTACTTAGTCAAGAAAAATGCACAATGTCATATCAAAACTTCAGTGGGCTTACGATATAAAGTATTAGAATACTCTAACATGGACGGAATATAATTATATTGTGATCTACGTGGTAGGTATTTCACTTTAGCGTGGCTACCATGACGCAAAAACGCAAGTGCATACACTCAAATCTCAAAATAGATGTATATAAAACATATTTCATAAAACATGTCAAAAGTTGAACTGAACACACTCAATTTAAGCAAAATGTCCTGCAATAAGATCCCAAGTGTTCGGACTAAATGCAAAGTTTTGGGGCTAGCAAGCCCATGGGTAATCGTCGGCAGGCCTTCCCAAAACACCTTCCCCAAAAGTAATTGCAATTAGAATGATAAGGTATTGCTCATCGTAGATATTCTTAATCATTAACAAAGGACTAGGCAGTTGGTATTGATCTTACATCGATTAGGCACCAGCGTCATCTAACTGTTCATATATATATATATATATTATATATATGCAAACACATAAACGTGTTCTCATGTTCTATATATTTCCCCGAATGCACAGAACAACTGCATAACAAAGTTCACTTTGTCTATCAGTGGCCCCCCCCCCCCCCGGCAGACGGTGGTAGGCGGGAGGCGGGCGCCCGGAGGCCGCACGCTGGAGGAGGCTGGAGGAGATGGGGGAGTACAGGAGGCGCGAGATACGGGGGAACAAACATGACCATGTATTATCCAACCCACGAATCACCTACATTGTGGGCTCAAAACTAGAATGCATTTTCTCAGCAGAACATTTTATACTTATAGTTTGCATAGGTTTCATTTGTTCTGTTAGAATTAAAAGATATTGGTGTCTGATGCGCATCTTAATTGTTTCAAATGTTGGATCTATCAATAATTGTCATTTGTTTAAGGCGTGGTCACATGTAAAGGCTAAACTCAACTCAACAATTGAGTTGACTTGGGTCTCCGATCGTCTTAACATGTGACATGGGTTAAAACTGGAGTTTTAGGTGTTCTCAAGACTGATTAGTCTAGCTCAAGACTGATTAGTCTAGTTTCTAATCTTGATATGTTGAAGATTTACGACTGGATAGTCTTGAGTCTTTAACAGTCTTAAGACCCAGTCTCAATAATGTGACTGGCCTTAAGATTGGTTAGTCTTGAGTCTCAAGCAGTTTAAAGGCCCAGTCTCTATGTGTGACCACTGATCAGTTTTTCATCAAGACTGGTTAGTTTGCAACTATACAGTCTGACAGTGTGTTGAGTTGAGGTCAGTCTCTATATGTGACAAGGTCTTATATACAAGGAGAAACGTCTAGATACTCAGGGTACAAAATTGTACTCTATGTCAAAATTATACACAAATCTTTACTCTTTTAAATCGTTGATCATGGTTCATATGGCCATTGAATGGCAGATCAAACAGTGTATGGGGTTAAGATCTATAATGGAAACACCCATTAACATAGTGAAACTAATTATGCATGATTATTTATAAAGCAGTGTCTAGGCAGATAATATGCAATTGCAAGTGATCAAAATGAAGCACATCTAATCTTAGATCACATGCCCAAACACAAAAAAGAACACCCACCATGCATGCAATAACATACAACACAATAAGATCCGGGGGACATTAGGATTTCTGGTATTTCACAGCGGCCACATTCCCCCCTGACAAGTGGGAGAGGCTGGGGACACAGGCGCAATAAAAAGACAGGAAAGTAGGCCCTTCTGGGGCGGGAGCCGCGTCACCCCGCGCGGAGGGATGCCAGGAATGCCGTCACCGACCTGTGTTATTGCGCACCTCATTTGCATAACAGAGGGGCTGTTGGGTAAGGCTGACAGACGGTGTCGCAGTGTTTAATCACCGCCGACATGCTGTAATCATAACTTTTTCATTTTGTAAGGGGGTTGTGGTTGATTAAGTGTTGGGTGGGGGAACTATGGGAAATGGGTGTTTGGGAAAGAGGAATGGTGCAGGCAGGGTTTTGGCATAGAGACATGACTTCCTGATCAATCAAGATACTGATTACCTTGAGATAAGTACAAATTATTAAGAATATGAATAATTATTCTTTTCATATCGTCACTTAGTATTCACTTGGTCATTTCTTTTAGCTGTTGATGATTATCATCACCATTTGCCTAATTGTGAAATGGTGGTCAAACTACACTATTCTATAGCCCCTCTCGCCTTCAGAATAGTGGGGTCATTTGTTTGAGAAATCGTTACTTGCAGAGTAGATAAAACCACCAAATTTGGTATGAGGCACCTCTGAGGTATATCATCGAGTTTAGTCTTATCGAACCACTTTAACTCTGAGGTAAACGTATGAAATCTGGAAGGAATTATGGGTCAGGGAATTCAATTATTTGCATTTGAAATCAATGCTGAAATCCAAAGATTGCTGACCAATTTTGAGAAATACTATTATTTTCAGCTGCTAATGAATCTAGATAAGTGGAATTGGTTCCACTGTCAGTTGTTTATAACCCAGAGGGCTCTATAGATATAAAATTCATCTAATACAGTACCACACATTTCATAATGGCTGGATTTATGTGCCTGATACCTGTGACAATGACTGCTGTATTCCAAAATAATTCAAAAGAAAAGAACAAACATTTTACTCTTTTGTCACAAGATTTCTTCATTTCA
The DNA here is from genome assembly GCA_936440205.1 of Lepidonotus clava. Classification (NCBI taxonomy): domain Eukaryota; kingdom Metazoa; phylum Annelida; class Polychaeta; order Phyllodocida; family Polynoidae; genus Lepidonotus; species Lepidonotus clava. The sequence continues at coordinate 40,636,218 of OW387142.1, read as the reverse complement.
TTTGGTATGATGATCCCCTTGGACACCTTCATTGAATCTGAAAGGGGAGCCACCTTGAACTATCAACACAATGCTGATGGGGACCAAAAATCCAAAATGGCAGACTTTGAGTGAAATAATCCTAAATCTCAGCTTCTGAAATGCCTAGAAACACATTGTTGATGTCAAAATTGGGAGATGAATTTGTTTGAATACCTTAAATTTCAAATGCTAAAAAAAATTAAAGATTTGCCAATATTTCATTTCAATATTTCAAGGTGGCTCCAGGTTTGGTAGTTATATCTCAGAGGTGCCTCATACAAAATTGGTGCTTTTATCCGCTCAGTAATGAAATTTTGCAGAAATAGTCCTAGATCATGGCAGGGAGAGGCCACAGTATCCACAGACGCTCCCTGGTTATGGATATAAATTGCCATATCCAATACCATAGACATAGATAATCACTATGCAAATACGGAGGATGCACCAACAACATACAATAAGGTGTTGTTCCCAAATAGGAAAGTCAGTCTCAACTCCAAGGCCTGTGCTGGATCTCTTCTCGCCTTTTTATAATGGATAATATTATGATGCTATTTTGACTATTTCTTTAATAAAAGGAATTTAGAGGAAGTGGAAAAAGAAGGAAAGCAAAGGTTATTAGTTGCTATACATTATGACCTCCCTTAAAGCAGTATGCCCCTATTCTACCAGTAGGATGGCCAATCAAAATGCGAAATATCTGTAACTTAATTGTAAAAGAAGACAATGGATGGGAGTTTAAATTATTACAACAATTATTTTAACAAAATTCCATTAGTTTATCTACAAAAATGGATGTGAGCATATATGACGTACACACACAGCGAAATCATTTTCAGCATTAATCTAATAGAAACAAAGAAACTCCAAAAAATGAATAACAAAAAAGTTGTACTTATTTGCCAAAACGATGTCACGACCCTCGTCGTAGATATGCAACTTTCTTTACTCAGGTGGTACTGAGAATGTTTGTTTATATTGCTTGTAGTACTGATAACGAGGTTATATTGGCCACTGGTTCAACTATCACAACATTAATCATATATTATGAGGAAGAATCAGAAGCCAGTAATACTGTGACCATGAAGACAAGTGTGTTGGTTTAATACACGTGTGAAATATATATACTATATCTCACAATACCGATTGTTTACCGATTGTTTAAGTCTTAAACTTTCCTAATTAAAGGGTTCTTCTACACTGTTAATCATTGATATAATCAGTCCAGGCTGATTTAAACAGTGAAAAGGGGTATGAGAGCCCAAAATAATGTCAATTTTACTTTCATCGCTACCAGAATGGATTAAAACAGCTTCAATCGTCTATGACTTCTGTGTAGAGCCCACGTATAAATTATTTTCCTATTCTTTTTCAAGAAGGCGTGCTAGATCTTCAACCCTGAGCTAGTTTGTGAATATTTTTCCCCACCTGAATATTTTACGGTGATACAGTCATCTTAGCATATTCAAATTGTAATAATACACCCCATCAAGTGACTTAAAACATACTAGTCTCGGTTCATCTGATTGACTGCTCATATGTTATGGCACACATAAATGTACATATTTATAATTATATACATACATACACTTAATATTCACACATACTAACATAAAATTAATACATAGATACACACTAAGATACGTACACCCTATAGACGTAAACACATGCATGCTCAGCCATTCAGCAGCAGTGGCATTTTTATCCTTTCACAGGTGGCACCTGCATGTATTATTATTGTTATAAATGACCCCTCTAAAGGCGACCAGGCTATTTTTCAAGTGGATCAAACACCAAGAGACGTCTCTACAGAATGTCTTTTGAGTATAGACCTCTACTTGGAACCCGATAAGGGCAGGCCTGAAGTGCGTTCTACACTCGGAGGTCTTGAGTCGACCAGCGATAAAACGTCCACACAGGTGTGAATATTAATGGCTTTAGGCCTAAGTGAATGAAGTTACCTTGATAAATGAGCCATAGGTGATCCTCCGACTTAGGCCAGGGTGTAGTCCAAACACGTGGTGAATAAACACGGTCCTTTTGTTTACAATAACATTGATATGGTGTAATATCTCAATAAAAAGGTGGGTAAATTCAACATGGGTCCTGGTAGTGGTAATGGTGGTGGTCTGCAAGAGAGTGAAGTGAATATAATCGCAGTAGGCATAGATAAGCCTAAGAGAAGGACTGTTAGGCGCGGTCTTGTCTCGATTCTAATGGCTGTGTAAATGTCACACCCACACCTGCAGTTTATCTACCACCACCACCACTGTCGACCCACTAGGCTGTGCTTGCTTAGGCCGCGACCAATCTAAGATCCCAGCGCCGTATCTCCGGGAGAGAACAGGCAGTGTTTCCGTTTAATTGAGACGTGGAAAGTGACAAAGGTTGGGCTGGGTGGGGGCGAGGGTCGGGCATGATATCAGCCGTCTGTCTACAGGTGTTAGGAGAGAAGGACTCTGACAGTTCTGAGAGGGAGAGAGAAAGGAAGTGTTAGATAGAGAGTGGCAAAAACTTAATAATATCATTACGGTAAAAGAGAAGAACAAAATGACGCAGAAGAATGGTGGTAGTACAATCAAATGGGTAAAGGTAGAAGAGATAATATAGGCATTAAGAAAAAAAATGAGTGATAGAATTAAAATAGTATTGTTATATAATAGTAGAGTTCTAATATTTGCTCAACTTTGATACTAGATAAAGAAACATATATAAACATGCAGGCTTGTATAACAAGAAATGAGATGGGGAAATATGAGAGAATGGAACTAAATGACAATGAAAAAAGATTTTGGAAAGCATGGGTATGATTTGAGAAAAAGTGTGAAGAAAATGAAAAGACGAAATAGAAATGAAAAACAATATTGAAGTAAAGAGAGGACCTAAAACTAGACCGAACGGATATACATGTGCATATATATAAGAGAGAAGACGGTTGATTCTGACTAGGTGGATGTATTCTCAGTCAAGTGAGCAAACTGAGTGGTTCAAATAGAGCAGGACAGATAGGGACATGGTGATAAGTACATTGAGTAGCTCCGAGCTGCTCTGAGCAGCTCATGATGCCTTGTTTTCCCTGCTCACACCTGCGGGGACAGCTGATGGAGTTTGAGTTGTGATAACCAGCGTCTGGCCGGGGCCGACCGGGGCGGCCTCCAGGGCGGGGCGGCCTCCAGGGCCGTGCCGGGAGCAGCTCGAGTGGGGACCGGGCGAGCTGCTCACCGCCCGGCCACGACGACAAACAAATCCACATGACTCATGTTATTCACTTTCTGACAGACACGCTTTTGGGCTGACGGTGAAAATGACTTGTTATTCGAATAAGCTATGTTGTCTTTTTATTTGAAATTGATTCGTTATTGTTATGAATGTATTTGTGGGACGTGGCGAGGTGTATGCGTTCACAGCAAACTCATGAATGAACTGATCAGGTGGGACAGTTTTAATACCCCGTTTATGGTAGCCACAGTAACATGTCACAGGTGTAACCATTTTTTGAAAACAAGTGATGTTTCTAACCTCCTATAGGCTTGTGATGTCATCGGGGGTTCTGACAGGGTAGGTCAGTTGAATGAATAGCCCCTAGGGATCTTCAAAATACAGTTTTACCATTTTGGATTCTCAAGCTGTGTGTAAAGATATAGATCAAATTGGAGATGCCCAGTCAGGAAATAACGTTCTAACGTTGCAGCAACGTTCTGGATTGATTCTCGTTATATTACACTGTTAGGTCACAGTGACGCTCTTTAGATGACTGCCAATAACGTCACTGCAACCAACTGTTCCGATGTTACATTGTGACATTCTAATAACATTGCAGTAAACGTTCTGCATTGATTCTCGTTACATTCCACTTTTAGGTCACAGCAACGCTCTTAAGATGACTCCCAATAATGTCGCTGCAACCAACTGTCGCAACATTACATTGTGACATTCTAATAACGTTCTTGTGACATTATTTCTTAGGCTAATATGGTGACCACTCTTAATAAGAATGTCAAAATATCGTTCTGTTTAGGTGTAATTGAGACCTAACCTAATGAGATGGTCACAGTAACATTCTGTTTAGGTAAGGTTAAGAACTGATGTAATCAGAATGTCATAATAACGTTCTGTTTAGGTGAGGTTGGTTCCTCCTCTGGTCAGGATGTGACAACAACATTCTGTTTAAGTAAGGTCTGGACCTCACCTAATCAGAATGTCACAATGACGTTCTCTTTGAATATGATCTTGACCTAACCTTACCAGAACGTTATGATACCGTTTTGTTTTGGTTAGGTCTTAACCTCCCAGAAAAATAATGTAACAGATACGTGACATTTTAGTAAGTAACAGACAAATCTAAAAAGCATGGTTGTATAACGCGTCCGTTACGTCACACCTTGGCTGGGTGATTGAAAGAATTATAATATGATAATATTATTTCACAGTTGTGTCCATATTCCTGAGGTGGTATTTATTGCCATGATTGAACGACAACCACACGTGCTTTGTATGAGTCAATAAACAATTGAACAAATAAAAGTGATTTACAACACCTAAGATATAGGTCAAGTTTACACATCCGAAATGTTTCCGTTCATAGATCTAGACAAACCCTACTGTAAAGGCATCAAACAGAGTGCAAACACCAGAGACTTTACAATAATATTATACGTGAGAATGGTATTTACACTTTATTGCGTGTGTACACATTGACCCCTGTCAAGACCTCTTATCTCAGACTCTGACTTCTCAATCAGTTTAAGGTGGTCGGCTTGGACCTGATCAAAGACATAAGGCGGCTGAAGTCCAGATAACCTGAATAACAATACGTGTTAAATGGAACCAAACGCAATTTTATGTTTAAATGTCACAACCTCGTGTAAACTCGGAAACCAAGAGTCTAACTTAAGTCAGCTGAAGATTATTAGCCATGCAAACTAGATTAAACCATATTAGAATTCCAAAAGAAGACTGATATTCCCATTTGTTTGTAAACAAAATTAATTGAAATAAACAATAATAAAAGTATTTAATCCAAGTTTAATATTGTTTTTAAACTTTATATTGTAGCATAGACCTGGATTGGAGAGCTCTCTCACCTTTAGCACTACTTTGCATTTGTCTATATTCCTCCCAACACGATGTTGTCCATAGAATGCATGTTTTGGCAAAGTCCAATCATCATGTGTAAATTTACAAACTTATGATTTAATGCAAGCGGTCAGAATATGGGCATGGCCTATAATAGTGTTATGTTATTGGAAAAGATAATTAAGAATTACATAGTTTTATCATTATTGTTATATTATCTAATACAGGATTTGTCATGGTATACACAGAATTGATAAATAAAACAATAATGAAACATTTTGTCTAATGTCAGAACATAAGACTATGTTGCTTTCATGAGGTTTGCTCAGTATGTATCCGTCTTCTAAGACACACACGTCAGTTAAAACCAACCCGGATCTCATGTTGATATAAGGAGTAGGAGTGCAAAGTAGATAACACAAATAGATATAATTGATAGCACACTGCACTCTTGGAATATACAAAGATATGGCTACGACTTGTCCCACTGCCCTGTGTCATTATGTATGTTTAGGGAGCTGGGCGGCAACACACAATGTTATAAGCTAGCTTTTTATTGTGCATAAATTCAAGTAAAGAAGATATTATCATGTAAATATCCATATATATATAAAAAAAAATTCCAATCTTTTTCCTATTTTATTCACAATAACTGTGGAAAATAGAAAGGGCATAATTTTAAACTACTAAATATCCATATATATATATATATATATATATATATATATATATATATATATATATATATATATATATATATATAATCTCATGTTAAGGCAGTTGTATTTCACCAAGTACAAGGGAAAAATATGGCAAATCTGTTGAATGGAAAAGGACTAGACTAGACACAAACAACAAAGAGGATTTCTAAGAATGCACATTAAAAAAAACAAAAGCAATTTGCACGTACACTTCCGTCATTCCATGTCATTAAATTGTTAGGAACCAAATTATGTAGTGATAACAAGTCCTAAACGTTCGAGATCATATATTTACAAACTATCTCTATTATAATCACTCGACTGGCTATTCAGTGTAGTGCCCTTGTGATGGAGGATAGGGATTACCTCTGGAAGACTCTGGAGGCAACGACTCTTGGGTATAGTATTCTATCTAAGCATGGAGGGCCCTTGACTCAATTCCTATGGATTGATAAAGAATTCAGAATTCAGGGGTCAATCACTGACTTACTTTTAGCCATCATACAGTACAGAGTAAATCTCTCGACTGCCTTGTCTTATCTATTTACATGAAGACATGACTTACATTAAGCTGAATGCACTCATGCATTTGTGACCCAACGTGGAAAAAGGTAACCTTAGACAGAAAGTATCAATTAAAATTCATAACACACCCTTTCAAATGGTGTAAACCTTATTGAAATAATCCTAACAGAGGCTGAGATATGCACATTTGAATTCCTCTACTTTGCATGCTCACTAACATCTCTGATTTGAATTACTTATGTAACTTCCATAATACAGCTCTTTGAATTATGTCATATTGAGCCAAAAATGACTTTTTCTTTGATATTGAATGTATTCAAAATGCAAATAACTTTTCATACAGATCTTCTTTCACTAAATGGTTTTCACTTTTGAGATGGAAAATACTTTTGTCAAAATACTTGAGAAATTTGATCTATGCGATCTGAAGTTTTCATATTTCTGTTGCCATATGGTAATATGGTTACATTGCTTGCTTTGTCAATATTTAAAGAGAAGACGTTCCATATACTAGATTACCCATAATGCAACTCTCATTGAAAATAGAATGTTTTTATGTCCAAATTGATAATCTCTGGAAAATTCTGCCCCCATCAAAGATTTTAATGATGATATGCATGATGAATGCGTTTTTGTCAATAACTGCCTTAATAATGGATTTAGAGCAAACTTATCCCCGATCTGCTTGGCTACCATTTCCCAAGACTGGTCATCTTTAGGAAAAGGTCTTTTTAGATGAAAATACTGTTAAGACGAATGAATGGGTACATTTTTCTATGCATATATTACAACTTTTTCCAACTGAAAACGTCATATCAAACGTTGACCTCAACAGAAATACTCTAATAATTAGTGGTGTAAATTTGAGTGTGCTTTATTCATTGTGGTCTTGACTAGGGAACCTTCTGCCTCGTCCATCCCACTTTTAAAACTCTAATAATTAGTTCCATTTGTGGGTATATTATCATAGCTCATTGCGGATCCAGCAAGCATAAATCAAGAACTAGATTATTGAACTATTTTTAAAGATACAAATATACTCTCACACCTTCGGTGCTAAGGCAAAGGGGATCCCTCTACAACCGGTGATGTCATGGGGACCAGCAACTTACCACTATCTCCAATGCATGAACATGTTACATTGTACATGCTTGGCTTCCAGATGATATTAAACAGAGATATATGTGACTATAAGGATGGCAAGTTAAATATGTAACTGACTTTTCATAAGCAGTGGTTGCAGAATCGGCACTTTAGACCCATGAGGTCACAAGCTATTATCAACCTGCAGCTGCTCTGACAAATTATCTATTTATTCTACGCCACGAGGCTGTAATATACTGTAATATTGATGTTAATTCAATTCAAAATCAATAAATTACATAAACCTTTTCACTGGAACTAAATCCACTGAATCAATCCTTACAGATCTAGATTTGTAGGAAAACTGAGAACCGGGAAAGAAGTAATTTAATTTCTATCAATCGAATTTGGGAGGAATTCAAGATTATCCAAAGATTATCCCAATATTATCCGAAGTGGATCCAAAGATATCTCCATAGATCAAGTAGCCGTACGTATGACGCTCCCGTCGCCCTGCCCACGTCACGCCGTCACGTACAGACGACACTGACGTCTGGCGGCCGATCACATCACTACTACAAATGGCCGCTCTTGACTTCCGGTGGCTGCGGGGGCTTCTTTTTGTGTGCCGTGGGCGGAATAGATGAGGCTGTAGACGTTATAAATGATGGCGGCGGACACTTCAAGTCACTCGGCCTAACTCGGCCTCAGTCGGCCCACGTCGGGGTAAGCGGGCCTAGAGTGGTGTAATTAGTTACCCACACAAACAATGTACACCCGCCTCCTCCCCCCTCGTCCACCGCCGTTATAACCCACCTCCCCCTCCGCCTATCGACTGGAGGAGGAGGCAACGTTGACTATAGACCGCTAATATCGACAGTTCAACTTGTGAATTACATAAATGTGCATGTAAAATTGTTGAAGATATTTCAGCAAGAAATGTTAATGGGTCAAATGTTCAATAATAATTGAGATTTGTCCTCACATTTAGATTCAAGGTTTTGAGTGAACATGTCAGCGTCCGGTATCCTGGGTATTATTGGATTTTACTTTGTGACATTGGAATCAGTGGCGGATTTAGAGGGGGGCGCGGGGTCGCGCCCCCTCCCCCTTTTTGGGCCAATTTTAGATTATTTAATGTAAAACTCGTCCAAAAGGTAATTAAGAAGAAAAAAAATTCAATAGCGCGCCCCCCCCCCCCCTTTTCAAAAACCTGGATCTGCCACTGGGAATATACCTCTTTATCCCCGGTTATTTGATCAAGAAACAATGAATGCTGTGTGAAAATTAGATTGTTATTTTAAAGATGCTCTTCAAAAGGTATGTTACTTATGCACTACAAGGGCGTAAGATCGTCCTTTTAACGGGGGCCATGGATATATAAGGGCTTATCATAATATGAAAAACAAAAGTTGCTCTTCATATAGGTTGTGAACAACCCATAATATGAGGATGTAACCATACTATGGCATTAAACTACAATAACCAACCAACCCCTAAGAACCATGCTACATTATCAAACCCCAATAACCAACCAACCAACCAATTCCTAAGAACTATGAAAGGGCATTAAACCCCCAATAACCAACCAACCCTTAAGAACCATGCTACAGTGATAAACACCAATAACCAACCAACCCCTAAACACCATGCTATAGCGTTAAACCCCAATAACCAACCAACCAACCCCCAAGAACCATGCTATAGCATTAAACCCCAATAACCAAACAATCCACCAATTTCTGAGAACCTTACTATTGTGGCGTTATACATCAATATCCAACCAATCAACCAACCCCTAAGAACCATGCTACAGCATTAAACCCCAATAACCAACCAACCAACCCCAAAGAACCATGTCACAGCATTAAACCCCAATAGCCAATCTACCAACCAACCCCCAAGAACCAAGTCACGGCATTGAAACCCAATAACCAACCAACCAACTCCTAAGAACCATGCTACAACATTAAACCCCAATAACCAATCTACCAACCCCCAAGAACCATGTCCCGGTGTTAAACCCCAATAACCAACCAACCAACTCCCAAGGAGCATGCTGCAGTTGTTAAACCCCAATATCCAACCAACCAACCCCTCGGAATCATGCTTCAGCGTTAAACCTCATTATCCAACAAACCAACGCCTTAGAATCATGCTACAGCGTTAAACCCCTAATAACCAATCAACCAACCCCCATAGAACAATGCTACAGCCTTAAAACCCTAATTATCAACCAAACAACCCCTATAAAACCATGCTTCAGCTTTAAAACCCCAATATTTAACCAACCAACCAATCCTCAAGAACCATGGGCAGGCACTGCCCCCACAAGGTGGCGCCCCTAACAGCTACATCCCCTCCCCCTCCCCCTGGTGGCAGCCCAGCACACATGCGCCTGAGGCCGGCACAGAGGGGCAGAACAGAGGCTGACCGACTGGGTCCCCTGGTGGCGGCTGGTGGCGGCTGGCGCGGCCCACAGAGGCTGCTGTTCCCATATTGTAGCTCTGTTTGACTTTCAATTACTGCACGGAAAGCGGCTCTCAGCCGGCCCTCACCCACTGTCCAGCCGCCGTGATAAATCTGGCGCCGCCTAATACCGTGTCGACAAATTAATCGTCACCAATAGGTAGATTAAAACGCCCATTATAGTGCTCAAATAAATGTTCTCCGGCCTTTATTGCGCACCAGAAACGTTTCAATCTCGCCACCAGGAGGCGTGATAAATGGGTGCAATTTCTGGCGCGGCAGAAAACGTCGCGGCGTAATTTGTAATTTGGGAGTAAGGGCTGGTACATAAATAACGGGGCCTCTACAAAAGACCGACCCGCTGCGCAGCCGGCGCGCGCACCTTGCGCAGCCGTAATTCGCCGTAATCGACCCTTTATCGCCCAGCGGGAAGGTCTATGAGGTGACCTCAGGGTGGTCTTAGCCGACCTGGGGTCCATTTAAATTGGGCTTATGTATGGGTATAGCAATTAGTCAACCCACCTATATGATGTTACCGTTTTTTCTCAAGGGAAAACATGTCTAAAAATTATTATATTAGACTTCAACTCATGTCAGATATATTGAGAGGCATTATGTACATGTATCGCAAAAGATATACATGTATATATGATTTATTTCTGTTGAAAATCATAGAAACGTATCTGAAAGAATTATCATGATGAAGTAAAACTTGGTTTTCACTTTGTGGTTCTTTGGTTCTTTGACATAGTTTTTGATTCATTTCAACTGATAGTCCTTGTTTGTTTCAACCCTCTGATATATTGATTAGGTCTAACAAGAATAGAAAGCATCTCAGTAGTGCGCAATTCTCTAAATGGCACAATATCCGATTACCCTGTGGGGGAATGGCTTTGTCAAACATAAAGGAACTGGTAAAACATGAAATGTAAAGGCAGTAGAATTAATCAAGCTACTAAAACGAAACTAGACTAGAAACTTAAAGGGAGGTAATTTCCCTTAAATTGATAGCTTGTGCAATGATGATAAAAACCAAGGGAACATTGATGTTTTTTACTATTTATTACTTACCATTTTTTTGTTAAAATCCTAAAGGAAATATAGTATGAATCACCTTTACTTGAATTCCATAAAGATCATGTCATTCATGCCTGAAGACAACAATGTAAACAATTAAACCAATATTGAATGGTCGCCACAATTGACCAAAGAAAGGTTTTAATTTTATTGAAACACAATAGCATTAAAGCCTGAAGTCATGCCTGGTTTCATGGTCAATATTTCACCATGGGTCTGGGTTATGGTCATAGAATTATATTTGAATAGTTAATGGAATTTGCAAAATGTAGACCCTATATATTGCCTTTAGCCTTTTCAATCGATGTTGTTTATTAAAGAGTTTTAACAAGAGTTTTGTAACAACAGGTAATCGTGTGACAAATAGGATGGCCAATGCTATCTTGGCTTCATAGTCGCCCACCAACAGACCATGTAGGTCTATGATGGTTCCTTATTTCAAAGCGCGCGTCTCGACGTAAGGTATGATAAATGAGCCAACCCCAAACTCTCAAGCCGTCTGCACTTGGTGATGTGATGTTTTGTCAGAACAAACGATGAAACTCTGATCAGTGCTATCTCGTTACCCCCTTGACTCTGGGGGCAGGCAGCTGACATATGTCAAAGATGGCGACGGGGGTCGGACGCCTTTTGACCTTCAATGTTAAACATACAATTTTACACTCCCTCACTGAAATACGAAACTAAGAGAACAATACATCCCTAGCGTCCCTCCACTAAGGGGGCTTCCCGTTTGTAAACACGGACTCAGGCATGCGCAGTTGACCACCCGTTGACCTTGACCTTGCCGCCTCAGATCTGGCAGAAGGCCCCGGGTGATGATGTTAAACATAATATCGCTCAAACTGAAATAAACGTTGACGTTCATTACTCCATTATTTCACCCGAGGGTCATGTCAGGACTCTTTGATTAATCAGTGTTTTCACGACGAGGCTATAATTTATGCCCTGTTTGAGAGTTTGTTTTGGCACTCTTGATTCTTCATGGGGTGGGCACGACAGGTTTTCCTGGAGAGTGGAGTCGAATCCTTATCATGTTTTAACACACACGAACGGTAGAGATTTATGATGGATTACTGATGGAAAGTAATTACGTGAAATAATTATGTCCGTTCCCAATGAGAGAAAGGAAATCTGATTGACAATGGTATCATTACAAGCATGAAATATGGGCTGCATGTCACATGACCAGGCTGTATAAATCATGCATATTTATTTATATCTATTTTGACCTATTGCTTCAGTTAGAAGCTAAATGACACTTAGAGAAGCACTTTTTTAAGAAAATGCTTCCCCAGCCCTAGAGATGGTTGAATGGCAAAGATAATGACAAAACCTTTGAGCTGCTCAAAGTTTCAACCAAGTTCCCTGTGGATTATAGCATCTTATAAATTATGTTTCTATGTTATAAAATTATTTACATTTAAGTTTTCTTGTATTTCTCATACATGGTAAGTAGGCTTTGAGAGGGAGTATGTTATTCGTGATTGAATAATTCATTATATAGACCAATCTTCACTTCGACAAACTGCAGTGGGGGCAATTGCAGTGTCTTACTATTGGTTATGGTAGCAATGACGGTAATACCGTATCGCTATTCCTTGTGTTCAAATTATCTATAAACATGGAACTGCTGTGGTATACAGATGATAAATTATTTTGTATTACACAGAAAACATAACGTTTGTTGTCAAATTGTACTTTTGCAACATTCTTACAAATACATACGTTTTACCTAGTGTTACATTCAGGAATCAGACAACAATGCGATCACATTCATAATGCTATCAATAGAGACATCCTTACATTTCTTAAGCAGACAATGATGAAATCCTAAGGCTATTTGAGGTCCTAAGGTATTCCACTAGCCGATATTACTGCTGATCTTATAAATGGGCAGTGGGAATAATTATGGGTTAAGTATAGAATAGATAAGATATGTTACATTAGAAAGTTTAAGGGCATCTACTTATCTTTCAAATGGTGTGCATGGTGCATGAATTTTGCAATATTGATAGAGAAAGGTCATAATTATAACATCATTATTACTAAATCGCCGGAAGTCAGAATTGCCTTGTAGAATAGGCCTACAGACATTACTGTTATACAATAAGATATTAAACCAAGTGATTTTTGTCCCCTATAGTTCACTCACGGTGAGATTTCCCCATTTATGTCAGCCAATGTGATATTTCCCCTTTTAAGTTACATCATTTACCTTAATCACAGGAGCGCAGAATGAGCTGCTCTCACCCAAGTCTGGCCGCCTGTTCCCGTCGGGGGAGAACATCTCAGCAGGGAACCAGCGATCGATACGCCACCTAGTGGAACGTAACATAATCAAAACTGATTACACTGGGTGTCGTGTTTCATGTTTCCTCCGCAGGGTGCTACAGAAAGACCATCGATTGGCTACAGGGCCTTTAGAAGGCTATTTTAAATCACATAGCTGAATGACAAGAAAAATAATGCCAGAGTCCATTTTCAACTTATTACATAATACCTGAGTCCTTTTTCAATTTATCACATAGTTCATCATGAAATGTATGATTAAAAGTTCAAGAGTGTCTGAATGGTGGTGGGATATGCTAATATTTGTATGAAAATTCAGAAATAAAAAATCCGTAGCTTCTAAGGTTGATATACAGGGATGTACGGTAAGCAATGTAAACTGTTTCCTTGCCCGATGAAAGTCCTTGCCGAAGTTTGCCATAATTATAGGTAGCGCATGTATATTTATTTCAAAGGTGAATTGAATATAGCGCATTGTCCAAAACAATACGTCCTAAAACCTGACGTCTACTGAAGAAAAGATTAAATAAAGAATCAAGAAGAACCGTTAGGTTTATCCCTTACTCTTGTCTCATTTCCCCAGATAAACTCAACCCTTAATCCTGATCAAATTGACCGTGTGGTCGATCAAACTCCGATTATTAGAGTCCCACCCATTAGTTGGTCAACCTTACCTCATCCCATGTTTAACACCTGAAGCCGTTTTCATTATCTAAAGTCCCTGGTTAAACACGGGAATCCATGACCCCGGCCCAAATAATGGTTTGGTGAAGTGATGGGTCAACGCAGCTGGTATGTTGGAGGAGCTAGTTATGTAAGGGGTAACTGATAACCTAAAGCCTCCCCTCCAGATCCTTGTGTGTATCTAACCCCATCTGCTACCACTCCAGTGTGACATTAGCCTACCGTTGGAAACATTGATAGTTCGATAACGATTAGAAGCATTACAATTATCATTATGTAGTTGGTATTGTTCGATTTGGTTCAAATAGCAGGATGCCAGTATAGGCCCGATATCATATTGATAGCTGTGTTAAACAGTTTAAATTCCTTTGTGCCATTATGTGTGATTCAGTCAGATTCATACAAGATGAGCATTAAAACTGGTTGAACAACGTTTGGTTCTGGTTGCACTTGAATGGTTGCTGAATGGGTTGCTGCGGAATAGTGTGAAGGGGGAAAACGTAAGTAGTATAGTGAAATGCCCTTTTCAATATGGCATCAGCCTTTATTTCTTTTAGACCTCTTCCACCCAGTTTTTGCCCGTGACCAGTTTATGTTATAGTGTGCATATTATCAGACAGATAATTAAACAGTTGCAGAAACATAAGTTAAACAAATGTTGAAAAATCTCACACGTAAGCGTAGCCGTTTTGAAGTGAGCAACATCAGCAGTAACACTGGTCGTGACATAGTAGTATAACAATGTGGGATATGCCCAGGCTCTCTGAACAAATCAGAATCCGTAATGGCCCGTAATTTAAATTTAAATTAAAAACTTGAATAGAATAGAAACACTCGGCACCCCCCTGGGTGTTTTAGGGGGTCTTCGCCTTCGTGAAGAGGCGTGACTCCTAGTCATGTAAGCGTCATTACCGGCCGTGTTTTTGTTTCACAGAGTGACTTGTCAGCCCACTCCCCGTACCCCCTACCTGCCCCTTACACCACCCCATACCGCGTTCATGACGCCTTCAATACGCCGCGCGCCGCGCGCCGCGCGCGTTGTCCCATCGCGCCGCGCCGCGTCGTGCCGCGTCACAAAGTTTGCCGCGCGGGACGGCGCGATCGGCACGCGACGGGCATGATTGGGGGTAAATCGGACGTAATATACCCCTGACTGGGACCTGACTCCTCCGCCCCCTTCACCCCCGGGCCCCCTACGGCGCTGCTTACCGGGGTTATGACAAATTAAGCCAATATAAATGAAAGTGGACAAAGAGGAGGGGGCTGGCAGGAGGGGGTGGGAGGTGTAGGAGGGGTGGCTGCAGGTGTTGCGGCGTTGAGCATCCCCTGGGTCGGCGCTCAGCAGCTCAATGGGCTAATTGATAAAACCTGCAATTATTCAGTCCATTACTTGGCGTTTGGCCCTGGCTGTGCCCGGCCCGGCGGGGAGTGGGGCGGGGGGACCCCCGGAGGACCCCCGGCAGGGGTGGGGCCTTCCCCGCCCGCCGTCCGCCGCCGTCCGCGCACTGACTCTGACACTGTAAGGGTTCACGCTACATTAACGTTACGGCACCATCCCCGGCCCCTCCCACTCCCTGTTTTAGGGGAGGTGAAGCAAGTGTCTAGCGGGAAGGAATTAACTTTTAGTGTGAATGTAAGTATCCTTGAATAACTCTTAAAATAAACCATGTCTTTAGGACAGCTTAAGGCTCTCTCTTGTTTTAATGGTAGGGGAGAGGTGTTATATATCTTCTTTTTTCAAGACAGAGCCCCTTTCCCTTAGATTATGTAACGATTTCCTCTCATTCCAAAAGATATCTGAGAAGTGAGAAGTAGAAGTAGCGAAACCATTTGCATTACTATTCTTTTCTTCTTCTTTTTTCTTTTAACTCATCTCATACTTATTTGGTATGTCACTGATTTTATTTTCATTTTTAATGTTATTCATGAGACAATGGGCATGGGGCAATCGTCATACACATATTTGCAAATTCAATATTTCATACCAGATGACACGGTGCAGATAAGAACTTGACATCAATTTGTCTCTCCCTGTCCTCTCCCCGCCCCCAGCTCACCCCTCCTCACCCTTTGCCCCTAAAGCCCCCTCGGACATCCGCCACTCCACAAGTGAAAGGCCCCATGACTACAGATTACACTACTTATTGCCCTTCTACCTAATGAAGCGACCCTCTATGGTAATAGCGGGGTCAGGAGGGGCCGTCAGCCGGTCAAAACGACAATGATGACCCCACAATGATACAGGAATAGGTCACTCCAGGGTCGGCCTCCAGCATATGGCACAAAGGCCGCTCACTCTAATCTATTCAGGCCCTACATTAATCAAGGACAGCTGACAAGTGGCGCTGTTAAACCGAAATCTGCCAGCGTAACGAGAGGAATTTTAACAAGAGGGCCAGATTTGACGGCACGTGTCTTCGCGGGGTGAGGGGGTGGAGGAACAACTGGACGAGTCGCTGAGGGGGGAAGATGGCAGGGGGGGGGGGGAGTGAGGCGTTAGGGTGAGGGGGGTGAGGGCCGAGTGTCGGGGCTCCACCTGTCGGGAGCTGCTCACATTAACAACGAGTTACTCACCATTACTGCTGACACGTGGGGATATTGAGGCGGGGGGGGGTGACAAATTATAACTGAATAATAATTAAAATAGTCAACTTTGACTGAAATAGGCCTAAATTGTTGTATGTGAATAAATGTAATATGAACGACATATTCTGTATCATATTGTTTAGATATAACAGAAATTGCATGAAATAGCTAGGGATATCTCATTGACTATACGTTTGCAACAATATCAGTCTATATTACTTTACCGTCTGATTGGGAAATAAATGACTTTTTAAGATTTTGTTCAAATTTTAAAGTAAAAAATAAATATTTCATAGGAAAACAATGACATTTGCCCATCATTGTTTTGCACTGACGCAGAGCAGTACTCACTCTCGATGGACCCTGTAAATATCAGTACTGGAAGCTAGGTTCTGTCATGGAATTGAAGCGGATAGACTGGTAGTCAGGCAGGAGCATTGGATAGGTGTGGTTGAGTGGACACTACCCTTTCGATTGTTCCTTGTCAATGGGAGTTCTTGCGACTGGTATTGCACATTGGAGTTATTTCTTTCATGTGAGTGTTATGTCCTTCATAATGCGGAACTACATTATGGATTGGACTAGCAGTCTGAACAGAGTTAGACTACCATTGGAGGAAGTTAAGTACATTGTAAAAATATAGAATTCATAATAAATATTTAATACTTGTATAATACGGATGTGCATAATTCACACTGAGTGTATATAAGGATCTTCTGTAGTCTCTCCTGGAGTCATAAATAGTCACAATCGCTACTTTGAATAGTCTAAACTAAGAGACTTCTCAGAAATGAGAATTAGGAATGGACTCCTAACAATTTGAGCGAATCATTAAATAACACATAAAAAGATCTAATTACGAAGCACAGACACAAAGACGTTTCTCTTAATTTGATCCAGGCCGAACTAAGGTAATTCTTTCCATTAGAGAAAGAGGTGACTCGGTCAGGGTTCAGTGCTCGGTTGGACCTTGTCCGTCGTCAACCAGTCCTTTATTCCTTCTCCATGTTTTCCATGTTCTTTTATGTAATGTGATTTGTCCGCAGCCCAAGGAACATGGCGTGCAGGTGGCGGCACCACGCGGCCAGTCCGTAAATCACGGCTAATAAGAGACAAGGCGTC
Source organism: Lepidonotus clava (assembly GCA_936440205.1). Lineage (NCBI taxonomy): Eukaryota > Metazoa > Annelida > Polychaeta > Phyllodocida > Polynoidae > Lepidonotus > Lepidonotus clava. Next base: position 40,618,582 of record OW387142.1, on the reverse strand, counting down.
CAGTCATGCGTGAAGTGACACAGCGCATGCGCTGCGCAGCTCAGGTGCGCAGTGAATGCGGCGCGCGTTCCTGTTGCCTCGGCTTGGCTAATTGTGAACGATAATAGAAGATGGAAGGGGTGGGGGAACAGAGGACTGCTAATACAAACAACCCCACAGCGCCCCACCCTAAAAAAGGAGGCGGATCCCGCAACATTTCGCCGTAATGAGCAATTGTTTGCCAATATAATTAAGTTTAATTGAAAAGTGGGAGCCTGGCGATTATGATGGTCATTATCAGTAGTAAACCCCAAGGTCGAGTTCAACTCGTGGCGCGAAATGCGCAGGGTTTATCGGCTCTAGCTAGGGCTCATTTATGCGCGCATTTCGCGCCAACGAGTTGAACTCGACCTTGGGGTTTACTACTCACGGCTAAGGAAAAATTATTTTAATCTAGGGCATAGCCTTATTTACTAAATATCATATAAGTTTATTTCAATATCGAAAATAAATTGAAATATACTATATTAATTTATAAATCTTCTAAATCAATAAATTTGTTAACCCTGCTTGTATAGCCTCTCATGTTGACGAGAAAACGTCATCGCTTTTCGTGTAGTCTTAATCTCGTTAAGATTTGCTTGTATTTACTAAATCGTTAAAATTTGCTTGTATTTACTAAATATCTAATCGTTAAGATTTGCTTGTATTTACTAAATATCATATAAGTTTATTTCAATATCGAAATTAAACGTATATTAAAAATGGTGTTTCTATATAATAACAAAAAACATAAATCATAAATTGTGGTTATGTTCATATTTAATTCATTTTTGTACATTCACATCTCCTTGGTTTACATCTCCTTGGATTTTCACAAGTATTGATTGCATCTCCTTGGATTTCATAAGTACTTAATTTCATTTTTGTACATTCACATCTCGTTGGATTTTCACAAGTATTGCATCTCCTTGGATTTCATCACAAGTATCACATCTCCATGGATTTCATAAGTACAATACATGTTGTAAGTACAATACATGTTGTAAGTTCTTTTGTATTACAAACATAACCTTTTTGTTGTAATAACCTTTTTTATTAAAAAGCGCATCTACCTTTAAGTAAATTATAGAAACTTTACAGGTTTATTTATTCAATTTAATTATTTTATAAATGTTATAGGTTTATAAATGTTATAGGTAACTCGGCTTGAATCTACTTACATTCTAACAGTTTTAATATTTCAACAATTTTAATATTTCAACATCAATAACAAATCAACATCAGTAACGAACCACTCTTAACAGTTTTAATATTTTAACATCAGTAATCACTCTTAGCAGTTTTTATTTCATCATTTAATATTCCAACATCAGTAACCAAACTTAATGTGACCTTATTTATACTCAGTAGATTTAAATGTACTTAACCAAAGACTATAATGGCATTTGTTTCAAGGCTTCATCCTTCAAACAATTAAGTCCTTATTAGTTCAGTTTAAGTAACCATACATCTGTAGTCGCCAAAACTTGAGCTCAAGGCAATCGCGCTGGAAGGCACTTCTGCTAACCATCGTAATAACCTTTAAGCGAACTTCATTCACGGCGAGCCAAGGTCCAGTCACTTCTCGTAGCAACCCCAGGACCACCAGTCAAGGTTACTTCTTTCATCTACTGGTGAGCCAAGGTCCAGTCACTTCTCATAGCAACCCCAGGACCACCAGTCAAGGTACCACCAGTCAAGGTTACTTCTTTCATCTACTGATCAGTCCAGTTGTAAGCTTATGGCAACCGCGCTGGAAGACTTCTTTCCATCGTGATAACCTTTACATACAACTTCATTAGTCACACAGTTTAGGTTACACTTTAGTCAACTATCACAGGTTGACTACACAAATTTAAAATTATAATACATGTTAAAATTTTAAAAGGTTGAAGACAAACAATTTTTAAATAATATAAAAATTTAAAACTTAAATCAAATAATAATATTAAAAACATTTCTTAAATTCAAGCCGAGCATACTTATAACAAATTATTATTTTATTATAACAAAATAAATTACTAATACTAATATTAACCTGTAAACTTTCTTTTATTTACATTTGAATATATAAAGCTTGTCTTTAGCAAATTTATATAAATTCTTGTAACCTTAGCTAGTTTTTAAACATAAAAATATTTGCATACATGTTCAAACGGTAGAAATATTTGTATCTAATTTGTTTGACATATATTTCCTTGCAGTCGGTTTATCTAATAGAGGTTGAATAAGTTTTTTATTTTCACACCTTAAAAATAATTTTTCAATTATTTTACCCTTCATTTTTTGTGACAGCATCATACAATCCAAAAATACATATTCAGGTTGCAATATTGGTTTCTTTAACTCTAAACCTATAACAATCAAACTAACTACTAGTGTTAAAGTTAACCCTCCAAAACCAAGCTTTGTTGGAGTAGGTTTTAAATCCATTTTGGATAAAGCTTCCATTTCAATACATATATATATATATAATGCAATAAATCATTAATCTTAATAAAATTTATAACCTTATGTATTGCCTCATAATGAGACTACTATTTTTTTCAACACTTTCTGCATATGTTTAGAACATAAATAACCAGCTTTACATTGATTTTTTCCTTCTACTTTTTTTCTTTGCAGCCTTTTTACAAAACGCTTTACAAGTAAATCATTTTTTAATCTATTATCAGAAATTTTTTTAAGTATTTCTTTTAAAGTTTTTCCCTTACTTTTATGAAAAACATAATATACAGTATATTCACCACAGACCTTAGATAATATAGATTGCAAAGCCTGTGTATTATACCTATACGTTTTATTTATTTGCTTAATAAACATTCTAAAATATCTTTTTAAAGGTTTTAACCCATATGAATCAAAGTATTCTGGTAAGGCTTTGCGTGACTTTAAGAAAAATGCTACCCAATGTTCACCAGCTTTATAATCTTCATCAGTATTAACAATATATGCTGCAGGATATTTGATACCTTTTAAACATGGTAATCGATTTGATGAATACACACCTTTAAAAATACTGGAAGTTACACAATTACTTTTCAAAATATTTTCAATTTCATATCCGTACATTTTTACATTAAAGTAAACTTGAAATTACTTCAGGCTGATTTGCAGGACCTAAAGCAAGCATGCTATCATATTCATTATAAAATATCATAACTATTCCATGAGCAACAGGATTTTTTAATGTTGCAATTACATTAATTGTACCACTTTCAGTCAACTCAAAACTATTTGCATTTGGTGCGGTTTTAGATAAATCAAAACAAAACAAAGTATTACCATTTTTAAATTCATCTGGCGTTATACTCACAGGGTTATTTGAAAATAATCTCCCTGTTGCATACATCATTGCTGTGTATGCTTCATGGAAATTATCTTCATCGAAATCTAATTTTGACATTTCACAAAAAGGTGAAATATCTTTCCCCCTTTGCAAAACAATATCTGTAACCCCAAAATTTTGAAAATTAAATGGATTGTGAGTTAAACTCCCATCCCATGCACGTGAATCAACTAATCCCACAATTATTCTTTTAGGAAGTTCACCATTTGAAATCATTCTATTTTCTTGCAATATCGATCTATTTGGACCTTGAGTTGAATACTTTAACTCAACTCTTCTAAATGGAAATTTCATAAGTTTATTTTTTTCTCGTGCCATATCTAATTCATTTAAAAAAACATCATCTAAAGTAACTCTTTTAACAAATAAAACAGCATCTTCTATTTCTATTTTATATTGCCTTGTAGCGCTTTGTGCCATTAATGCAAAATTTTCCTCATTTCTAATCAATCTTATTTTCATATCTACATCACCTGGAAATTTTTTAGGTTGATTAAAAAGATCATTATGAATTTTGCAAATAAGTTGAAAACTTTTACCATATTGTGTTGTAAGAAATCTTTTCTTTGCACCAGTATTATGAGTATCATCAAAATCTTCAACTTCATTAAAATCTTTATCATCTAAAAAAAAACCAGAAAGTTCTCCAAAAGATTCAAGAACAGAACGTTTATAACCTAAAAGATATTCTATATAAGCCTTGTATGCATAATGAGTATCACTACTAGTTATTAACTTATTACTTATATAAATTTCCACATCTTTAAATAAGGCTCCAGACAAATAATTAACAGGAAATACTTTTGATGGATTTGGAATTTCACCTGCATGAGCTCCTTGTGCTGGAGGTCTTGCAGGTGCAGTTCCATCTGGTTTTAGTATTTTTAAAGTAAGATGTAAAAATGTTTGAGACAAGTCTATAAAATCAGCTTTATTTGATTTAAATGCAAACTCTAAAGGGCCACCTTGACTTACATTACTAATTGAATATAATTTTGAATAAAAACTTGTTCTAGATGTTGCATCTGTTGGTGGAATATTAAAATAATCATAACTTGAATCAACACACAGACAAGAATCTTTATGCATAGCCATTTTTTAAATTATACATTAAATTATCAAACTAGTTTTAGATCTTATCTTAAGAAGATTTAGATCTTATCTTAAGAAGATTTAGCTAAATATATCTTCTTCTTCAGAATCATAAGTTACTCTCCTCTTTTTTCTTTTATTTTCTTTAAAACTAGACTGATTTTTTCTTTTTTGTTTATTTGATATTTTTTCCTTTATTTTGTCAGAAATATAGTCCACAGAATCTTTTGTTAATTCTTCCAACTGTTTCTTTGCCTCTTTTTTCAAAACTTCTTTAGCACTTTGACCCTGAATAATTTTCTTAACAGCAGTCATTCCAGCTTTTTTCCCTCTCTTAATAATTTCACGCTTAGCTGTTTTGGCAACATTCTTTAAAGCTGGCTTTGCCATTCTTAAAGCTGGTTTAATTAATTTAGCTGCAGGTTTAGCTAAACGCAAAACTGACTTCGCTATTGCTGAAAAAATACTTCCTATACCATATCCTTTTTGATTCTGAACTCCAATAAATGGAGGAATAAAAGAATATCCTCCATATCCATAACCCTCTTGTAAAAATCGAGAATTATTTTCATCAAAAAAATGCTTATAGTCACAAGCATGATTTTCTCCACAATATTTTTGCATTTTAATTATTATATACTTTTAACTTTATAAACATTAAAAACGCTAACATTTGATTCATTTAAGATTTAAGATTAATCTTAAAGTAATTTACTTTTCAGCTGGTTTCCATGCATCCCATTTTGAAGTATGTTTAATTCTTCTTCCAAACCTTGATCTTTCCTCTGCACTATCTTTTGTTTTCTTACTGCCTGAAAAATCCTGTCTTGATATGGTTTGTTCATAGATTTCTTTTTCTTTTTCTTTTTTAAAGAATCAAAAATGTCAACCTCTGGTTGATCAAATGTAGGCGAAGGTAACTTTTCTTCTATTTCACCAATATCAATGTTAGCACGGTTTTTTGAAATAGGCGTATAAAAATCATCTTGATCTGGAAGACCAGCAAAATCTAATTTATCCTCTTCATCTTGACTTAAAGATTTATTAATAGTTTCCATAATTTTTTCTCTTTCAGTTTCTTCAAGAGGATATTTAGCAGGAGTAAGAAATTCATCATCTTTATTTTTTCGAAAACTTTCAGGTTTATTTTTAAACCAAGATTTTGGTACTTTTACTGTTTGTAAAAATTCCCAAAGTTGATCAACGCCTCGAGGTTCCTTTTCGAATTGTTTTGTTTTTGAAAAAAATTTCATTATATTTAAAATATTTGAACCTTTAATAACTTTGCCCTGTAAATTTATTTCTCCCTCAGCATTCCATGTTCCATTATTTTCCAAAATTTTATCTAAAATACTTTGTGCATTTGGTCTTTGTGACACTGAAATTCCTTTTAATATTTTAAAAGTACTTGGCTTTAAATTATTTTTATCATCTTCAGTTCTTCTTCCCTCTAAATTTAAATCCTTAGTTAAAGCTGGTTTTACAGGAGGTGGTATATATGTTGTATGAACAGAATAAGGCTTTTTATTAAACATACGCTCCTGCATTAAATCTTTTTGTCTTTTTAAAGTATAAAGTTCATTATGACTAGGTACTTCTTCACTAAAGGTACAGCTTTTAAACATTGCATAAGGAATTATTATACTTTCTTTAAAAGTAGCCATTTTGGTAATTTTAATTTCAAGTTAATTCTTGTTAATCATACAAAAATTAATCAATATTATGCATTACTTATACCTGCTGCAACAGATGCAGCTATAATTGGAAGTAAAAGTGGTAAAAATCCTCCTTTCTGTTTTAAAACTTCTTTACGTTTCTTAAAAGGCATTTTTTGTTTTACCACTTCTCTTAAAACTTTTTTAAATTTCTTTAACTTATGATAATGTGACTTCTTTATAGGTATATTTCCTTTCAAAACATTATAGACACAATCACAAATTGCATAAATATCTTCAGCATCAGCTGAATCAAGAATTCTATTTCTCTTCTTTTTGCTATGTGCCTCACATACTAAAACAAGAAAATGTCTATGCTTATGAGCATAGCTTTCTTTCTTTGTCTTTTTTAACCTACCCATTTTACTTTAAATAATTTAAGTTTATTATGTACATAATCTTAAAGACATTTCTTTAGTGTGTAAAATTAATCGTGACTCAATGTAAACTAATAATAATAATACAAATAAATAAATATTTCAATTTTGTTTTATACCTTTGTCAAACAAACAATAAAATTGCTTTCTTTTTTGTCTTCTTTCAAGTACATAATCTTAATGGTATTTGTTATTAAACTTCTATTCAACAAGTACATAATCTTAATGGTATTTGTTATTTAACTTCTATTCAAAGTAAAACAATGTTGAACATCTCCAAACATATTTGTACGAAACATAGCATTTTTAGGTGATTGTTGATGGCCATCTATAAATAAATAGCCGTGCGGTCTATCAACAGCATGTGTAAATATATTAACAAAGCAGCGTTGATTCTTAGGCATTAATTTTCTAGCAAGAGAATAAGCTATAGTTTGGTCTAATGGCGAATTGAAAATACATAAATAGGTAGCATTTTTAGTTAAATTTTTTCTTTCCTTACCATCATGAAATAAATTTTGCGAAATAAAAATAACACTTACATTTTCATGATGTGTTCGCTTGGTAAAAAATTCTGAAACTAACTTATTATTTCCACATTCAGCCATTAAATCATCAAAAATTGCTAGTCCTCTTTTATTAGAATCTATTAAACTATTAAAAGACTCCGGTAATCCGTTATAAAATTGAACATTTCTTAATTGTAAATATGGATCACGTGGAAAAGTTTCTCCATAAAACCATAGAATATAATCAAATTCATTATCAACTATCCTTGAATCATTTTTTAACAAATCAATAACAAAAGTAGTTTTTCCACAATTACTTGGTCCAGCTATTATTAATGAAAATGGTGTTTTTAATCTAGCATCAAAAATAGTAAATTGACCTTCAAACGCCATTGTACACGGATTAAATTTTGTAAATATTTCCTTAATCTTACACGAATTAATATTCAACCTTTTACTTTAGACATTTCTTCTTTATATACTCCTCTCCTCCTTGTAATCTTACACGAATTAATATTCAACCTTTTACTTTAGACATTTCTTCTTTATATACTCCTCCTTGTAATAATTCATTATTTCTATCCTGTAAAACATAAGTTACAGGTTTTGTATTTAATATAAAAGCTATTTTAAATATTTCTTTTCTCCAATTTGATAAAAATCCTCTATTAAAAGTCCTTCTATATTTACTTAATCTTACTTTATCTCCAATTTTTAAGTTTAAATCTATTCTTTTAGAATAAAGATGATCTTTATATTGTTTTAACCATAAGTCATGCTGATTATTTTTATTAACTTCAATAGGACTTATACCTAAAGTTCGATGTTTTGTACAATTGTAACTTGAAACAATAGGTTGTAAAGCCTTAAGATATCTTTTAGTTTTATTTGCTTTTAAAAATCTAAATAATTTATTTTTATAAGTTCTTATAAATCTTTCCACTATGGCACATTTGGGATCTTGAAAAGTAGAAAATTGATGTATTTTATTTTGCTTTAAAAAGCGACTAAAAATTCCCTTAAACTCAGAACCTAAATCTGTTTGAACTATTCTAGGTTTCACTTTAGCTCTTTTTAATATTTTTTCAAATGCTAATTTAGTTGTGCTAGAAGTCTTTAATTTCATTGGTTCTACATAAGCAAATCTCGAAAAACAATCTATTGCAACTAATATATAAATGTTTCCATCATTGTATTGTTTCAACTTTGGAAGAACTATTAGATCTAATTGCCATTGATCATTTTTACCTCTTACTATTATTTTTCTTCTTAAAAATTTTTTTATAATTGGTTTAAAAGAAGTATAAGTTCTTGTATTTTGTAAAAAAGTTTTAACATCATTTAAAGTTATATTTTCATTAACACGTTTTGCAGCTTTATATAACTTATTAATAGAAGAAAATGAAGAAGGATGCCTAGAATTAAAATAAATAGATATAAGTACATTTAACTTATCTCTTTGATTCATTGCCATTTTAAATACACATCTACCTTTACATTCTAATCTTATCTTAAGCAAAATTATTTATAATATTACATTGTTTATTTTCAAGCTAAACTAATTTATACTATTCATTAAGCTTAACTAATTTATACTATTCAACTGTCATTTACCCTAAATTACAACGTCTATCTTCTAAGCTGTGCAAAGTCGGGACTCCAAACATATGCACAAGCAATACAATAAACGCCATAAAAAAAGATAAATATTGACATGTATTATACATATTTACACTTTGCTTCGGTTATCCAAGAAGCAAAACACCTCCACAAAAAACGAACATGAAACATTTATTTCATGTGCATTCATTATAATATATAATATAATAATATAATATAACTACTTATTGAATTATATTAAAAAAATTCTTTCCTTTTTTGTCATTTCTTATAACCATTAATGGAATTAATCCATATACCATTGCATCCTTATTTTGTTGATTTTTAGCATTTAAATTTTTTTGCTTCACAAATGTAGTTTCTTCATTCTTCATATTAGAAGCATTTTCAATATTTCTTTTAGCTCTACCTCCTGTAACCTTCTTTTTCTTTGCTACAGTTTCTCCATTTTCATTATTCTTAGCTACAGTTTCCTCATCCTGATTTACCTCATTTTGATTTTGAATTTCCTTTTTCTTATACTTTCTCTTAGCTTTTTTTGAAATGTCTTCAACTTTCTTAGTTATATCTTCTTCACTTTCTTCATCAACCTCATTATTTTGAATTTCCTTCTTCTTAAACTTTCTCTTAGCCTTTTTTGGAATATCTTCATCAACTTTCTTAGTTATATCTTCTTCACTTTCATCAAACTTTGAAAACAGTTGCACTGTTGCATCACTTTCTTGATCACTTTCTTCATTTAAAGACTTCTTTTCACTCTGTTTTATTAAATTTTTTTCCTTTTCCTTTATATATTTCTTTTGGCACGAATTGCATCTATTTAAGTCTAATTGAAAATATCTAGGATGGTCATAAGGCTTATGACATCTTATGCACTCCTTAAAAAGACTATCTTCACAAGAAATACAGTACTTCTTACCCTGAACCAAAGATTCCTCACTACCACAATAAAAACACACCTCCATCTTAAAAATTTCTGTTTAAATATTTATAAAATGTAAACTTACATTAATGCTCACCTTTAGGCTTGCTTAAATCCCAAAAATTTAGCTAATCACAAGCTAGTTTTGCTGCAATACTATTCTATTAAGCTTAATATATATCTACCTAATCATTTAAAAACTTATACTTTGCATATCTTCTTCGCTAGAAACTCCAATTTTTTCCAACTCTGTATTCTGTTTTTTAGCTTGTTTCTTACTTTTCTTCTTTTCCTCTATTTCACTGTCCTCATCAGTTGAAAAATCATTTAATTTTTTCTGTTTCTTCTGCTTTCTTGCCTCATGATCTAATTTCTTTAGTCTTCTAGCTATTTTCCTCTTTAACCCAAACAACTCACCTAACTCGTCCTTAGTTACTGTAAAACTTTTATTATCTTTCAACAAATCACTGAAATGAACATATACTTCTGCTTTAAATATTGTTAAATCTAGTCTTTTCTTTCTTCCAAAAGACAAAACATAACGTGATATTGTTTCCTCCTTTGAAGCCATAATTAATTCTATATTTAATAAACAAACTAATAACTACTATAAAATTACTATTTACCTACTATAAAATCACTAATCACAGGAATATTTCCTATGCTTTCCTTTGAACTTTACATATTGTTTTATCTTCCTCTTCTTTTACTCTTTTTTTAGACCTTAATTTATAATTTCCATATGCTAAAGAGTGCACTCCATCTGAACAAAGCCAACGTTTATCTTCAAAAGGCGATAAAGCTAACTTTGTTTCTTTTAAAGTAAACACATCGTGCTTATAACTGCGTATACAGTGAAAGGTAGCAAAAGATTCAGATGCTTCTTTTAAAACTTGTTTAAATTCTGAATGTAAAAGCTTGTCTACACAACTCCTTCTAATTCCTTTAACTCTTTTTATATTCTTTCCTGAATTTAACAGAAAAGAATACATTTTAGGTCTTAAACCAACAAATTCCTTAATTTCTACTCCAGCTGTTTCATCTTTAAATTTACCTAACACTTTTCTATTTTTTAAAGAATATAATAAATTATTTGTTTCTAAATTTGAAAAATCAAAATAATCCCTAATATCATAAAGTAATCTATAAAAATGTTTATGATCTATATAATATATTAGTGAATCAGTATCAGTATAAAGAAGCTGAACAGATTTTAAACCAAATGTTTTTAAAATGACATTATAATGAAAATTGAACATATGCATTTTCGATAAATCTAATATTGTAAAACCAATATAAATAGGTTTATTCAATTCTACTATATTTTTCTTATACTGTATCCCAACAAAATTTGAATTAAAAATATGTAAAGAATGAAAAAGAGGCTTTTTAATCATAGAGGCACATGACTTTTGATTTGTTGTTAATACCATTTTAATTCTTCTTTTTACATTTTCCATACATTTGCCAAACGTAGAGTTATTCATAAGTTTAAAAAATTCCCTATCAAAATCTGAAGTAGCCTCTTTCCGCTTTTGGTTATTAAAATCAATATATGGTTTCATCCAACATGACTGAGAAAAGGATACTATCCTAAAAATTTTAGAAATTTTTAAACCTAAACTTAAATACAATTTTAAATTCCTATAATGTATAATGTACTTTTCCTTTTGACATAAAGTTGAAATTAATTTCATACAGCTTTTAGTATAGCGTTTACCTAAACCTTCCAAAATATTTTTAGCATATGGTGACAATTGAAAAAAATTCACTGCAAGCTTTTCAGGAGCCAAAGGAAGCATATTATGAAAATCATGTAAATAATCAGGATACTCTAAAGTTACCTCTAAAATATATCCTATAGGAGCATCATCAAGAACTTTAGTTACATCAAAACTATCATATTTACTCGGATCAACCCAAGCAAAATTTTTGTAAGGTAAAGGTTGTACCATAGCAAATCCATATAAATTATTACAATCATAATAAACTATATGCTCAGTTTCTTTTCTCACTTTTGCAAATCTTTGAACTACATTTGTCATACCTCCTCGAATACCATCTTCAAAAAAATTAAACATGTCAATATCATTAATTAAATCAAACTTAACCTTTGTAAACTTCATCATAGCATCATAACTCAAAGATGGAGCTGTTAAATATTTAGCTGGATCTAATCCATAAAAATCTAATGACTTTTCCCTAAATGATTCAAAAACATCAGCTAATAGTAATACATCTATTTTTAAATATTGTCTTAAATAATCTTTTATATTCTTACACTTTAAAATTTTAAACATTTTAATTGCATGATCATAATCTAAAGAAGAAATACTTTGATTAGTTAAACTATTAAAAAATGCCTCACGACAAGGTAATTCCTTCTCATCCAGCCTTTCCCACGAATCTATATAGTCATAGCACATAACTCCCTTTCTTATAACATATGGTAACATCTTTTCCTTAAAATGCTTTTTAGTTTCTTTTAAATCTAATGTATCTTTTTTAACTAATAATTCAGCAAGATTAGATAATGAATTTGGAAGAAACTGAAAAGAATCAATAAAAACAAAATTATCTAAAAACATAGCTAAAAACTTTTCTGATGAACGCGGAATAACTTGAACATTAAGTTGTTTTAAATACTTGTACATATTTTTAACAATAAAATGTAAATCATAGTTCATAGCATTATGCATAACAATAGGAATTTTAAAATTTGTAAATTTCAATGCACTACATACTAAATTACATCTATTACAAGCATAATTAACATCTCTACCTTTTCCTTCCCTACCTAAATGCTCATGATCTACAACTCTTTTAATTCCTAAATTAGCAAAAGAAACTCCGCAAAGATAACAAGCTTTTTGCTTAGCGAGATGTAAAATATCCTGTGAATTTAAAGTTAAAGGTTTTCTATCATTTTCAAAAATACAAGATATCTCTGCACGCACTTGATAAATATATCCAAAAAAGTTTTTAAGAACATTAGGACCAATATAAAGAAAAGGTGGTTTAGAATACTTACTATACTTTGATAAAAATAAAATACCTACTGCATTTAATTCATGTCTTGTTTTCATAATAGACTTACCTTTTAACTTATTTACATTTTTATTTAATGTTTCAAAATCAGCATAAATAATAAAATGATTTTTTATTTGTCGTGAAAGATTTCGAAACATTTCTTTTTCACCTATTAAAGGAAGCTTATAAGTTTGTCCAGTATAAACTTTATTTGTACAATTTGCTTTACTATGAAGTTGTAAACCAACTTTATCTCTAAATGAAATTAAACATTTATTACAAAAATACCTTGTTTTTTTCCAATAAAATGGTGTTATGAATGAATTAATATTTCGAATTAACATATAATGATTTTTGTACAAAAGTAAATTAATATGTTTGCGATGTTTATCATCAAAGCTTGTTGAAATATACATTGGATACGGTAAATATTTATTATTATTTACAAATCCCATTTCATTTTGACTAAATAACCCAAAAACATTTATCGTTAAATTATTATTTTTCTCAAAATTTGGAATCTCACTTATTTTAGTTGGAAAAGAAAGACCCTTTAAATTTAAAGAACTTACTAAACCTAAATAAGATGTAAATCTATTAGGATTTACACACTTTTTAAAAGCAGCTAACACAGAATACAAAAAGCACTTGTCATCAGAACATCGTATATTAAGAATAGAATGTTTATTAGGAATTGGTAATGAAACAGATGCACACCCTCCAAAAGGATTACATTTATAAACTGATAAACGTAAAACATTAATTTGTTTTAAAAACCAACCTGAACCCATCTGAATAAACCCATCAAAAAATGCTAAAAGTATTCTTATAGCTTGTATCATTTTTTCTTTTACAGATAAAAATGTTAAAACTTGAGTCATATTGCTTTGAAACCAAGGTTTAATTTCATAATACCTTGATGTATCCAATTTATATTTACCTAATACAACATTAAGACTAATTTGAAATTTTATGCCACCATGCCTCAATAAACCTTTCTTAATTTTTTCTAGTAAAACTTTAAACTTGCGTTGAAAAAATAATTCTATATCTATAGCACGCTGAAAAGGAACTATATCATAACTTCTTAACAGTTTACCAAAAGCTTTTCTTTTCTTTATTTCATTCATTTTTTTTTTTATCTATTTAATCTTCTAAAACGCAAAATTAACTCAGCAATTCCATATTCAAATTTAACAAGCTGTCCATCATCAGTTTTAATTTGTATTTCTATATCCTGCAACCTATCATAAGCTAATTTCTTATACAATGGATGGGAATAAGTGTGCTTAATATGTTCACCAAATACTCCACTAGCCCTAACAGTTCTAAGTAATTTTGTTTGAATGTTACCTACATACTCATAATCAACAATATTAGAATAAATGTATATATTTGAAGTGTCTGTTGGAAAAACTGGAACTCCATTTCCTACATAATCTTTTCCATATTGTGGTTGAAAAAGCTCATTATATGGTCCCTTCCTATTAAGAGATATTACATCATTAAAACCTTTTATTAAAATTTCTTCATCCCTTATTGGATTTCCTTCAGAATCTAATTCATTTTCAGTAGAAGGTGGCTTTTTCAATAAAGGTGGTCCTCTAAACTCAATAAAATTTGTAAATGTTTTCTCACCATTAACAGTAACTCTTGAAGTATACTTTTTAATTCCTTCACAATTATTTAAGCGTAAAACCGTAGCAATATATTCAGACAAAATAACTACATCTCCTGTACCTACATATAAAGTACAAATTAAATTTTGATTATCAATATAAAGTTTAGTATATCTTTTATAATTTTTATAAGTAGGTTGAGCTTCATTTACTTCCATTTTTAATTTAGCAAATTTTTCATTCATTTCACTTATCATATCCTTAATTTCATAATTTCCAAACTTTAAAGCAAATACCTTATTTACTTTTTTTATAGAATTAGGAACAACTTCATCTAATGAATTAATTTGTTCTACTGTTTGGTCTTTTAAATCAAAAATATCTCGCACAATTACATAAGTTCTAGATTGCTCTGGATGCTCTGGTACATTATACCACGATTTCAAAAAATCAATCTCCAATAAGGCTACTTCCCAGTAACCTTTACATTCACGTGTAGCTGGTATTTCAGTATAAAAATGACTTGTCTTATTTTCTCTTACTGAATGTGGTACATTTGAAACTACTGTATAATTGAATGATTCTAGTTCTTCGTTCTGCAACATTTTAAATATTTATTAAAACAAATCTATAAAATCTAATATCAATCCTAATCACATCACAATTTAATCACTTTGCCTCATCAGTCTTCCTTTTGAACTTTCACATTTCGCATTAATTTTGAAGAAGAATATGTTCTTATGTGTTTAGGATAATCTCTCATATGCATAAGAAAATCTTCTAAACACCTTTTCCTCGAAGCTGTTTCTATTTGGGGTAATGCATTTCGCCAAGGAGTTCTACAGCAGGGACAATAAACCTGCAAATCAAAACTAGAAGAAATAAAATGTTCATAACATCTTGAAATATGAATAGGTCTTTTACAACACTTTAAAAAAACTGTATTATCTGAACCTTTATAATTAAAAATAATTCGTGAATGGCATTGAGCACAAGGTAATGTAAAAAAAGAAAAAAGTAACCTACGACACCGCCTAGTATCTCTTAACTTTTTAGCTAACAACCTCATTGAACAATTAGGACTACTATTATTATTAATTTCCCATAAATGTCCTAAATCAATCACATCATCTACTGACATATACAAATACGATGCTACTGAATCCAAAACTACCTTTGTGAAACAATCTTTTAAACCATAAAAATAAATTGACTTTCTTAAAACTTCAATTATTTTTTTATCATTTTCCCACATGGATAAATAAATAAAATCTAAAACAATATCACATTGAAAATACGATGAAAAAAATAAAAGACTCGCGCAAGAAAAATATTTCAACTTTAAAAAACATGCATCATCTGTAAGTTCTTCACTTAATATTTCTATTAATTGTAAACACTCATCTTCAGATAAAAATTCTTGGCTAGGAATTTCAATTAACAAAGGTAAATTTAACTTACCAAAATAAAATGACACTAAAGCACAAAAATACAAGCTCCTTTTCATCAAGCGAGCAAAACTTTTTGAACAAGCAGTATCCATTTCAAATACTTACTTTTATCAACTTGAAATTCCTAAATAAATATATAATAAATTTAATCAGGATGATACTTTTTTAATATTACTAAAGAAGATCTCAAAGGAACTGGTGTAAATATATGATTCTTAGGATCATAATTAGAATGCTTAACCAAAATATGTAAACGCAATAAACTTAAAGATATAAACTCTTTCTTACAATATGAACATTCTAATTTTTTTTTTTTGGTCCTCGCTTATCTTTTGTAGCCTTAACTAAAGCTTGAGCACAATGAACAGGACAACACAAGCAATTCTCAATATTTCCTGGCAGTAAGTTATTTTGAAGAACTAAGGCGTGTTTTTTCAACCTTTCAGTTATTTCTACAAACTTATCTATATTACATTCTATCTTATTAAAATTATCAGAATACAAATCAGAATATGGTGAAAAATCCTGTAAATGTTTTCCTGTTTCTGAAACATTTACCATAACATCTTTTTTCTGAGATTTCTTATGAAATTTCATATCATTATTAGATTGCTGTAATTTGTTTAGTTCGCCCATAAAATCATCTCTTTTTTCAAGCTCTAATTCTGATTCCAATTTCTTAGCTTTATCATCATAATCATCATTTTCACTTTCTGATAGTGACAAATCTCGAGCCAAAGATGAATCACTATCATTAACCTTTTCTTTAGTTACAGCTTTCTCAAAATTTTCAACTCTTGCTTTTTTCTTAGTATGAAAACCTAAAGATTTCGTACAAGTACTTTTTTGACCATGTATTTGTTTTTTACAATCTGAATCTGAATCTGAAGTAGAAGATAAAAACTCAGCACTTTTATATTCATGCTTACGCTTTTTGCTTTTCACTTTATGTTTTGGAAACTCAATTAATGAATTATATTTTGACATATGATAATCTAAAGCTACTTCTATGAAAGCATTTTCTACTTTACTCCATTGAATAACAAAAGGTGAACCTATACGAAACAATTCTGTACAACATGTAAAATTAAATGATCGAGAATCACTTCGATAAACAGTTATATTTATTCTAAGAATATCAACAAGACACTGAATAATTGAACTTTGTGAAGAACGCAAGTCCAGCTTAATAGTTTCATCTTCACTAGATAAAATTCTAAAGGCTAAATTTCTCGTTATATCTTGATTTCTTAAAGCAGACAAAAGTTCAACCTTTAATTCTTCTTTAAGAATATTTATTTTTTTCCTTTCATTCTCACATTCTGTTAAAAGTTGAAAACAAAAACTAAAAAAATGTGAATTATCTGTCTGAACTTTATTCCAAAATAATTTATTTTCTTCATTATGTCTTAAAAGAAATTCTATAATTAACAAAAGTAACCTATCTAACACTCCGGCGGCCATAAATGTAAATTATTTAAATAACACAATCTCAAACTATCACAAACTCTTTTAAAATCTAAAACATTATCAGTTAAACAACTTCCTTTATAAGAATATAAAAACGTGAAAATACATTTACTTTTACCTTTAATTTTGATACGTAAACTTGAAAAATATGAACTATTATTTACATAAGGCAACCATATAGATTCACTAGAATTAGATTCTTTAATTTCAAATTCATATTCTTTTTCAAAACAATCTGCAATTTTTATACAAAAAACCTTAAAATCCGGTGTTGTTTTAAATACAAGTTGAAAGGTAATTTGAATGTTCTTTGGAGTTATATTTACACTAACTATTTCCTGTTCACAAAAGTCCCTAATATACTCATAAACTTCTAAAGCTATTATCTTAATATTTGGTAATAAACTTGAAAAATTTCTTCTTAAATAAATTGAACAAAATCCATTACGTGTAATCTTCAAAGTATACAATTTATTTTTACAAGTTAATGATCCTCTATATAAAAAACTATTCTTTATACTTTTATAAATATACGGAATATCAAAATGAATATTTGGAGTAAAATTTAAACCAAAAATAACCAAGTTTACACTATAATCTACTTGCATTAATATATACTATCGATACTTGTAACCCAATCTAAAGGAGGCGTGTTTCATTACAATAAGATAAATCTGAGCTATATTTATTAAAAATTCTGAATAACCCAATAAAAAATCAGAAGACATTGTTAAATAAAAATCTGGTTTAGCTTTGCAATACTCGCAAATTTTAGCACTTAAATTATGAATTTCATGTCTTGTAATAATTTGATTTAAATTAAAAAACAGTTTATATGCTTTCTTGTATCGAAAATTAACCAATATTAACTGACAATCTATACATGAACAAACTAATTTACAAAATTTCTTATTAATTGTATCGTACCTATATCTATAAAAATAAAACACACGTCTCATACCTACCAATGTATATAAGTTCAAAAATCAAAAATTTCTAATACTTGTTCTATTTTAACACGAAAACCAACATGATGCCGAATCAACAAAACAAACGTTGTTGTATTTGCAACTTCATCAAATTGCCTAGATTCCTCTTCCTCAAAATTAGTAATATCTTTTTTCAAAATACCAGGAATCTCTAACTGATCTACATCTTCTGGTGTTAATTTAGGAAATTTATTCAAAATAAATGTCAAAACTAATCTTTTTAAACTTAATTTAAAAAGAAATCTATTCAATTCCTGTACTAATTCTGTGATTTGTTCTATTTTAGAAAAATCTATTAATGTACCATTAGGACATGCAGCAATAAGCTTACCTATATTTTCACCTTCCTTTAATACTTTATTTATAACTAAACAAAAGTAACAAGAACAATAAGGCTCATAAACACTTTTCTCAAAATGTATAACAATCATTTGTAAACTAACCTTAAGCCTTAAAAACAATCTTTAATCCTCTGTACACCTACCTCCTAAGCAAAAGCAAACACCAAATATAACAATCATAAGCTTATTTAAGCACAAAGCTTCATGCATATTCAAATAAACTTACCTTAAACGCCTTATATATCTTAAAAATAAACATTAACACAAATATATAAATTTAACCCATATCATAACTTAACCACAATATACTACTTGAACATATCTATGACACATTTTGCCAAGGCTGTTTCTCTAAAGTACCAGAATTATCACAGTGCAATTGATGCACAATGCTCCATCACCACAACACTGTAGCTATGCTGAGATAAGGTAATTTTGCGCAACTTGCCCTTTTTAGAAGCATTGCTTGACTAAGCGGCAAAATCTCTTCTTTCCGATCCTGTCATTAAAATCCACCGATAAACAGCGCCGCTGCGCCACCTAACGTATTGCCTATAAAAACGTAGGTGGCGACGCCTGCGGTCACATATATGAAGTGCGTAAGCGGTCAGAAAACAAATAACGCGATACGACAATACCTAAGTTATCTAAGCGTCTAAACATCAATCCACCAGAGGGCATTAGCTACCTATTGTAATAAGACATGAACAGTGTTGTCATTCACTGGGGAACCCTCACTACATTACCCAAACTAAGCCTAAAGGCCTAACGTCACACTGTTCATCTCTACTACAGGTGTTAACAGCGTCTTTAGACATCTGTCTAAACTTAGGCAAAAAACCAATATAATCTAAATTGGTTAACACCAAACACAGGCGAGAAGGTACTTAATGAAAAATCTATAAATTCAAGCATAAAAAAGACCCCACCCTAGTATGTCTCAAATCTAGTCAAAACATTAATCAAATAACGCCCAGCGTAAAAGCTAATCAGCGTAAAAGCTAAGTCTCTATTCTGTCTACAGTTAATGCTTAGCCACCAGAGGGAACCTTCCAGCACATGTCTATAGTTGATGCCTAGCCACCAGAGGGAACCTCTCAACACAAATTATTTAGTACCAAGTGAACCTCAGACAAGTTTATCTACTCCAAGCCAAGCCTACATAAAAATACTTGATAAGTGTGGACTAAGTTACAGCCCGTAATCAATGGAAACTATTTCTTACATTAATGCCCTTAAACTTATTGATAAATCTAAATCTAGAACACGCCGACCAACACTCACTTCATCTCTAAAGTAAATCAAATGCGCAGAACCATCATGTCGACCAAACTAGTATTCCTGCTTCTCTTCCTAACCATTTTGACGAAAACTCTAGGTTGTTCTGTCAGAAACGACTGCTCCTTAACCGACAACTTGGACACGCTTATCTGCTACTGTTTACCGACAACTTTCACACACATAACGCTAAGAACTACGCAAATCTTTCTAATTTCCCCCGCCACATCACAGCAACAATTCATCAAATACGACATAGATGTCTTCCCATTCCTTGCAGTTATCAAAACAAGTGGAATTACATTTCAATGCGAAGCAGGAAAATGCATGTAAGTATAGGCTTAACTCACTTAATATTAACAGTATAAAATTATTCAAATATAATACCTTCTAAGTTTCTTAAATTTTAGCTTAACAAGTTTCTTAAATTCTGAACATTATATAAATACCTTTCATATCCAAAGTTTTCTAATCTTTTGAATTTAAGAATAAATTCTAAACATTAATTTTTATTCAGATTAAAAGCAACAGAAAAACCAACTTCTATGAAACCAACATCTTCATTTCCAAATACCATGTAAGTTATTAGTCTTAAGTGCACTCTAAACCTAAAAATAAAACAGCATGCTTCCTCCTAACATTCCTATATGACAAACTAAGTTAAACATCATAGTTACGTAAAAGTCACTCATGCTAACTGTAAAAGCAGTAACGTCGTCTAACTTCTACCTTAAACAATATTCACTTTACACCAACCTAACCATATTAACCTAACTAATCGTAATTTTTATTTAGCTCAGCAATTGAACCAACTGATGCCTTGAAGACAACTATTGCCCTATTTGATTTAACTACAACTGACGCATTGACGACTCAAACTAATGATTTAAGTTCAACCACTACATCTATGAAACCAGCATCTTCATTTCCAAATACCATGTAAGTTATTAGTCTTAAATGCACTCTAAACCTAAAAAAAATAAACTGCATGCTTCCTCCTAACATTCCTATATGACAAACGTAAGTTAAACCTCCTTTTAATATTAAACATCATAGTCTTCGTGAAAGTCACATGCTAACTGCAAAAGCAGTGGCGACATCTAACTTCTACCTTAAACAATATTCACTTTGCACCGTCCTAACTATATTAACCAAACTAATCGTAATTTTTTTATTTAGCTCAGCAATTGAAACAACTGATGCCTTGAAGACAACTAATGCCCTATTTGATTTAACTGAAACAAAAACAACTCACGATTTCACTGACGCATTAAAGACTCAAACTAATGATTTAAGTACAACCACTACATCTATGAAACCAGCATCTTCATTTCCAAATACCATGTAAGTTATTGGTCTTAAAATGCACTCTAAACCTAAAAATAAAACAGCATGCTTCCTCCTAACATTCCTATATGGTAAACTAAGTTGAACCTTTTAATATTAAACAAAGCAACAAACATCATAGTTACGTAAAAGTCACTCATGCTAACTGCTTAAGTTTCATTTAAAACTACTAATATCTTTAACAACAAATCTAGCATTATATCCATCCTAACTTCTAACAAAAATATTAATCTATATGTAATTTATTATTTATAAAATACTTTATACTTTCAGCTCACCCAAAACTTCAACAAGTCTGTCACAAGCCTCTACACCTATTACTTCAAGCCAGCCACGTACTTCAAGTTGGTCCATGTAAATATATAATTTATAATCCCTATTCAGCCTATCATAATTTAAAACTACTAATATCTTTAACAACAAATCTAGCAACATATGTTTTAATAGCTTTATCTAAACTAATATTTATAATCCCTATTCAGCCTATCACAATTTAATACCAGTCACCAATCTATTAGTCTGGTAATCTCAATACAATATCTACAAACTGAGAAATTTTCTAAGTCCAAATCTCACAATTGCTCTGAAACTATTCAACTATCAAACTTATTCATCTAAAGAACATTTCTACAACACAAGTAACTAAAACAAACTCTAAGTCCACTAATCTTAAGAGATTTAATTCCACCGTGGATGGTTAAACCTTTTCATATTTTCTGTAGTAAAATTCTAGAGCCCTTCTCACAAGAAAATAAGTCAAAGATACTAGAAAGGAATTCTGTGAAAAGTCACCCAACTCAGAAACTTTACCAGTCACCAATCTATAAGTCTGGTAATCTCAATGCAATATCTATAAACTAAGAAATTTTCTAAGTCCTCTAAGTCTCATGAATGCTCTGAAACTAGTCAACTATTAGACTTATTCATCTGAAGAACATTTCTACAACACAAGTAACTCAAACAAACTCTAAGTCCACTAATTTCAAGAGATTTATAAAACTACTAATATCTTTAACAACAAATCTAGCATCATATCCAACCTAACTTCTAACAAAAGTTTTATAAAATATTAATCTGTATGTAATTTATTATTTGCAAAATACTTTATACTTTCAGCTCACCCAAAACTTCAAGTCTATCGCAAGCCTCCACACCTATTACTTCAAATCGGCTACAAACTTCTACTACCTCCACACCTATCAGTACTTCAAGTCTACCGCAAACCTCTACTACCTCCACACCTATCAGTACTTTAAGTCTGTCGCAAACCTCTATCAGTACTTCAAGCCAACCGCATCCTACAAGTCTAGCGCAAACCTCTACATTTATCAGTTCAAGCCAACCACAAGTCACTATACCTATAAATACAACATTTTCAAATGAACCAAAAACACCTAACGCATCTTTCGCATCTACACCTAAACCTATTGACAAATCAACTCCAAAAAATATCGTACCAGTAGCTGATATTATAGCAGGAATCTTATCTTTCTTAGTTCTTTTTGGTATTATATTAACATCTTTTATTCTTTATAAACTTTTCAGAAAAACTTGGCAAAACAAATTTGAACAATATAGAATTCGATCTATTCAGCGAACCACACTTCATATGAGATCTCGATTTAATATTAATGTTAATGTTAATGAAGCACAAGCACCTTCTGAATACACTAGCAGTTTCAATTCTCTAAACTCCGAAAGCTTTGAATCTATTAGCGTAGTACAAGAAGAAATTGAAATGACTACTTTTAAAACTTTTTCTTCTCCCTCACCTTCTCCTCCCTCACCTTCTCCTACTCCCTCACCTCCTATTAACTTGTAAAATAAAACCCTTAGCACTTTAACAATATCCACTAGAACCAAACCCCTTACAACCACGATCAGTTTTGCTTAACTCTTGTACTTCATAAACACTGGCATTTGAATAACGCTCTAAAATAATTTGAGCAATCCTATCACCAGCCTTAATAAGAAAATCTAAATTTCCAAAGTTATACAAAATAATACTAACATTTCCTCTATAATCTTCATCAATAACTCCTGCTCCAACTTCAATAGAATAATATTTAGAAAGACTAGATCTAGATGCTATTCTTCCATAACATTTTTCAGGAAACTCAAACTGTAAATCTGTTTTAATTTCAAGTTTTTTTCCTGCTGGTAAAATATAATCATAAGCACTATACAAATCTAATCCTGCTGAAAATAATGAACTTCTCTTTGGAAGATTAGCCTTTTCAGAAAGCCTAACAACATAAACCTTATCATGCGACATCTTAATTATGCTCCTTTAACACCACAGACTTATTCAAACTATTCTGAAAAATACATATACAAACTCGAATAGGTTTCAAATTATTATCCCTTTCTATACTTTGCACCTGAAAATACTTAGACCTGACAAAAAAATCATAATAAGCTAAATATTGAGAATTAACTGAAACATTTTTAAAATTTGAACTTTCAGAAACATTTTTAAAATTTGAACTTTCAGAACATATTATATCACAATACACGTATTGTTTCATATTTCTAAAAATACACTTACCTGTTCGGTACCACACTAAATACAATACAATTCAATATTTCTCACAAATAAATAAATAAGTACACTTACCTGTTTATAATGTGCCTGTGATGAATGACGCCAAGCTTGATCTTGAAGCTCTAAGTCGCAAAACTATAAAGCTGAAATTTCAACAAAAGCAAAAGCAACAACCAACAATCACCTAACTAAAATTATCTTAAGTAAAACAGACCAAAAATAATTTCAACTAGCGCTTAACGCTAGCTAAAATCAAAACGTCAATCTCCACAAACCAAGAAAGCAATTTCCAGCCACCTCTAAAAACGTCAATCTCCAAACCAAGAAAGCAATTTCCAACCACCTCTAGAAACGTCAATCTCCACAACCACCTCCGAAAATATCAATCTCCACAAACTTGCACTTACGCCTAACAAAGCACGCACTTGCGCCCAACGCGGGCCCAACGGCGCTCTTTACCACACTACAATTAACCACACCAAAGAAATGCGCGCAAAAGATCAACACAAAGCTTTTATACCCTCTTTATTAGTCTCAGCCAATCACAAGACAATAACATTATGTTATGATTGTGAAAGTATTTAAGGTGCTTATAGGTTTTCATTTTTAATAATAAACCAAAATAGTATACGTTTATATTATAAAACGCGCGCATTAACTTAAACTATCTTTTCTCACTACATTTATATAAACAAAACGAAAATATATAAAATTGAATATCTAATAATTTGCTAATTTATAAAGTCGTTTCAAACTTTTATCCCTTCAGTACCTCCTCGTACAAAGCAAAAATACCCACATGGAAACGAGACACAACATCCAGAACCTTCCATGTAAGGTACTGAAAGGGAATACATAAACTTTCTCTCACTCTTAATTTAATATAATCATTTAAACTTTAAACATTGAAGCATATTTATTATAAAACAAACTTTCATTTTAAAATATTTCAAAAATGTCTTAGCAAACTCTTAAAAATCAATAAACATACATACATATATATCTCAAAACCCCTCCTCGTACCTCTACCAAAAAGGTATGTTACCACACAAGAAGAAATAATTAACTATCATATTTAGACTTACCATTAGACCTCAACAGCTTATCAGCTACCCAAATTTATATATATATCCAAGCTACAATTTTAGTATGTTCACAGCTTATCAGCTACCCAAATTTATATATCCAAGCTACAATTTTAGTATATTCGCATCACTTTGTTTAGTTCAATGTATTTACAATATTCAGCTAACCAATTTATATAAAAGCTACAATTTTAATGTGTTCACAACACTTTATTGTTTAAGCAAAATGTATTTACATTTATTCAAGTTTGCTGTTTATTTACCTTTAAAAATGAACCTTAATGTACATGTACTAACCATTCTTAATATGTTTATACAATGCTTTCAATTATTAATGCATTATAAAGTGGTTGTTTTCACTAAAGTCAAATATAATAACTGACAAGTGCTATAGCCCAAATTAAACCTTGTCAATTATTACACTTGCGCTTTAATATGCTACAAAACTGTATATATATATCTTAACGCTTTCTTATCTTCTCTGCAAATAAACCAATATAATCAAGCAAGTCGATTATGTTTATTCTTCCAAGCTATACGTACGCCCCAACTGCGTCACCAATATTATATAAATTACTCTAACCAATACACATACTGACACAAAAAAGATTACCTGGATCTGTGCCCAAACCATAAATATCAATTTCCTAGACCAACATACTGATTTCATAAGACTTGTGAAAGAACACTATTACTAGATTTATTACTAGATTTACAGCTTGATTTCATAAAACTTGTGAAAGAACACTATTACTAGATTTACAGCTATATCACACTAATCAAAAGTAAAATAAGCTAAAGCTATAATAAACACTGAAACAAATACTTTAATGTAACTTAAAAAAATTATTTCATATTCATAAACGCACAAAGCTACATTAACACTAGTAGAATCACCTAGGTTAATGTACGTCTCAACCCTCGCGTCACTCCGCACAAAATACATTAACACTAGCCTGGTAGCCAGCCCACTCGCGGGAGAGCGAGTATTGTTAGACCAGGCACGGAGGTCTAGATTCCTCGCAGACAGCGCGGCGTTATCTACCGGAGCGCCCTGCGTCGCTGTAAATCAAGTAAGCCGGTACAAAGTGTGTCCGCTCGGCGTTCTCTACCAGAGCGTCCTACGTACATAGACAAAATGTCCAAATTAGTGTGCTGTTGCATACGCACACACCGTTACAACGCGAAAAGGGTCTGCTCTGAAGTGCGCGTTTACTCCATACCGAGGCTTTTAACCGGGGTACATTAACACTAGAATCACCTAAAACCACGTCATGACCGCTAAGCTAATCTCAAAAACTATGTTCATTCTCCAAAAGTCGAAAAATTTCAAGATTAGCTCAACGACCACTCTGCAACACAACACTCTTACAACAAACTTGCAAAAAGACAGCATTCTGCATGTAGATACGCACAACCGGTTTTCATACCACGATATCGTACCAAATTAAATAATTGTAAAATGCAAAATTCTTAACCTGTGTTTATTTCATAATTAGGCGTCAAGCAATAGCCTCGTAAAGTATCTAAGAAATAGGAGTTGTAAATATCAAGACTAATAAAAATGTAAACAAACTTTCAAAAGTTACGACAATCCAATATGGAGGTCATGTACCATGTCTGCAAACACTATAAATCATCAAGGTTCAATTCGTTCCCACTAGAGAGAGACACAATATACAATAACTTCCCACCAGAGGGAAACCAAATGTAACAAATAAGTTAATGCCTAATATGTCTAGTAATAAATTCAATCACATCTAATCTCCTCATTTGCCTCAAAACTTTAAATAATTTATCTAAATTTAAATAACCATATTGTAATTGAAAAACCTTTAAAACTTCATAAGCACGATGAACTTTTGGTTCATATAAACCATAAAAAATATTATCTATTTCAGTTAAAGAAATAGACAAATAAATTCCTAAATTTCTCCAATCCATCACTAAACGCTCAGCCAACTGTAAAAATAAAACTTGAATAATATTATCAGATATATTTTTATCATTTTTGGGTATAAAACTTAAAACAATTTCAATCAAATCATAACGATACAAACTTGATAAAGCTGTAATTAACTCGTTCAAATAATCATTTTTATCCACTCGATCCCACCATAAATTTAACATTTGTAATATATTAGACTGTAACACAGTACTTTTATCTTTACCTCGAATTCTATGCAAATCTTTGCTCTCTAATTCTAAATATATTGCCAAACTTTCCCAATCACAATAAAGCAAATCTGCAATAGACTGCAATACTTCATCAGCAATAACCAATTTTTCAGCTGACATTTTCTTAAGCTTATTATCAATAATAACATATAAAAATATTTTCAACATTAATCACAAGAATATTTCTATTTCCAGTTCTAAAATTTGCAATTTGCAATTGTTTGACGTGAACTATCCCCCTAAAAATTATCGATGACGTGAACTCCCTCACTAAAAATGGTCGATGACGTGAACTCCCTCAAAACCTATACTACTATTATCAAGTTAGCGCTCCTCGAGAGAAGCGCCCTGTAATTTGCCCTCCCAAATCTGACAAGAGCCTGAAGAGTCCTGACAGCAAATCGCCGGCTTCACTACATTTATCCCCTTTTATTTCCCTAAAATGTGGTTTATTTATCGAGACGTTTTCATTATAAGCTCCTAAAGGGTCATCCAGTGCGAATAGGGAAGTCGAGGGGCTTAGCGATACCGGAAGGGGGCCTTCAGTTGTCAGAGGCGGACAAAAAGAGTGGCCGGCTGGCGGGGAGGGGACTGGACGGGCGGCCAAACTGGCCATTACTCGGCCTCTCATGGACTGCTATGAATCTGGATATTAAAGTCATTATCGCATTAGTCACCTTTTATAGTCCCGACTCGGGGAGGACGAGGGACGATAATGCTCGGCCAATCTTTTAGTGACCAGAGCCAAACTTAGGAGTATAACAACAGGTGGCGAAACACACAGAAACAGAAGGGTATAGCATAGACCTATATATATAACGATGTATAGACATGTATATTTATATATATGACAAAGTTAAAAGTATATTTTAAAACACATCAAGTATGTACGGCCTACATTGAGATATTGAATTGAGATGTCATTAGAAAATGCACTCTTTTTTTCAAAATGCAGATGTAAACCAGTGTCTCTCCCTCCTTCATCATTACTCATAGGAAACACTATGCATCTACATGTATATGATTAGATCGTTCTAAGCAGTTAAAATGAGGCAAATAGTTTTATTGAAGGGAGATGAAAACAAAGGTTGGTTGTATATTCAGGGATCTGTACTATTTCTTTGTACACATCGACTAAGATTGATGATGTTATCATAGCTATAAAACGTTTCCAAGACACCAAGTCACACTAAATAACTTTTTTCCTGCTTAAATTATGAAAAATAGATGGTAGTAAGTGCCATTTTGATGTTATGATAAAAAGTCAACTAGAAAAAAAAGCTGACACCAATTTATCTTAAACTTAGTCAGTGTCAGCAACCTTGTTGGCGGGATAATTACTCATCTCATTAAGGATTTTATTTAGTAAATTAAGGGCGGGTGTTCATTATGAAAAAGTGTTAATTAATGGTCTGGTCGGTGGCATGGACGGAGGGCAGGCCCCTAAAAGAACAATGATGACATGTTTGGTCATACTTCACACGTTTTAGGCTCGTGGCCTGCCCCTCCCCTTATTCCCTCCCCACGCCTTCCCAGGCCTGTCCTCCCTTCGCCCCACTCATTTTTTTCTCCTCCCCTTTCTCTCTCCTTTCACTAAACGTCTCCTCCCCTTTCTCTCCTCCCTTCCCCATCCGCTAAGCTCTGGTGTCGCCACCTGCACTGAATAGAAAATCAGTGTCTTCCCACCTCTAGTCAAGGAGAAGACAAAGCTCTCCAAACCGAGGCATCCATCGTACCCTTTGAGCGCATGTAAAGTTAACATAGAGTCTGCTTGGAGAGTGAACCATTGGGAGGGTCAGGGGTTCATGGGACATGCGCAGATTGATTGAGAATTGATAGGGTTTGATGTGACCCATGGATAAGGTGAAAGTGTCCTCACGTCAGTGTACGGATTATGGTCGTGGGATAAACCTATACGTGTACGGTTACGTGTACGGTTACGTGTTGGGAACTGAATGCTGAGAAGTGATAATTGATTGTCAACCACCGTGTCATGACCCCTTTTTGTTAGGAAATCATAATCTAGTTTGAATGGACCTGAAAATGAAAACAACTTGAACGCACAAGCATTTTATCATATGATACCTATTATATAAATGAAATATATCAATATATAAATGAAATTTAAATATTGGACTTTGAAAAAGGAGCTAGCACTGTAAATGCCCTATTAGACTACACGACTTTGAGCTGCGATTTTTAATAGAAAAAAATCAATTTCATGGTCTTCGCACATTAGTGCATCCAGTCTTAAGCAACTGCATGATGAATGTATGAAACATGTCCTCTTTGCACAAGCGCTCATGTTATCCTAATCATTATCAATTAGATCATCCATGAAAGTGTCTGCTATTGGGACAAAGAATAAGCAGTAATATCCATATCTACTCTGCTTTACCAGGACTATTATATAATTTGCAGAAAGATTGGACGGGCAGTACAATCTATCCATGTTATACAACCTGTTTTCAACACTCTCCCCCCCCCCCCATCCTCACAATGCATCGGTTAATTAAAAAAATAACCCACTCCAAGTCCATATGTTAGTCCCCAGGAGTCCGGCCCCGCCTACTCATTTTATGCGCCCACTCATTCTGCAAGGTTATAATGTCAAACACATTCAAGAAGGAGTCGACAGAAAGTTTAACAATATCACAGTCGGCGCAAAACAGACCTCCCTGGTGGCTGGTAGGGGAGTTAACGTGAGTTGGCGTGATTCGGAGGACATCAAAGAGCAGGGATCGGTTATTATTTTATACGGGGGCAGGTGGGGGCAGATGGAGGTGGTGGGGCGCAACACATGGTCCCCATCGGGGGGTAGGGGCAATGTGGGGTAAGGTGGGCCCACCCCGCAGTGAGCTACAGATATGTGATACAGAAAAAAAGGGGTGTTAGGGTTCGGGGAGGAAGTCTGTGTCGTGAGTTTATTATTATGAAGGGATTTGCCTTTGTAAAAGAGGCGCACGATTGTATGATGTACAGAAATGAGCAGCTGCTAATTTAGTTGGTGTTTTTGTTTGAGGGGTTTAGCGAATTTGTAGGGAATGACAGAACAATTATTGTAATAATGAAAGGTAATAATAAAAGAGCGTGACATGTATGGACGTCTGTCTTGCTGGGAATTAAAAATGAATTGTCACTAATCATTTTCTCATTATCATTAGATTCTGAAAATGATTTCAAATTATCTAATTATATTGCAGAGTGATGTATTGTAGCGGCGGAGAGTATTCATTTGATATCGACAAACATTAAATGTGTCTCAATAGTAATAACTATTATTCTTAAAATAGATTAGCATTTTTAGAAACGTTGTATAATATCAATATTTCTGTACATTTGTTTTATCAATCACACTCATATTTAATCATAACAATATTTATTACGCTAGTCGAATAAAACAAATTGCTCGTGTGGAATGCTAAAAAGAACGTAAACAATATTGACTCATTTTATTTATCTCATGTTTTATATGGACAGTATAAAAGCATTGTCTTAATGATACATCCTTAGAATCTCAGGCAGCTAATCATTCATCAATTATTAAAAAGAAATAACATAAAATTAAAAACATATTTTCTAAAGAATTACCCCTATCCCGGCACCCTATAAACCCAAACACACAACCTTAACACCAACCCATTAACAAAGGGACCTTGTCGCAAACAAGGGGAGAAGGGTTTGGTCCTCCACCCTCCGCGCGGCGTTAACCCTCTCCGCCCGGGTGACTCGGGTGTCAGTGTTTACCTTCACACTCGAGAGGCGAATGGTTAACATCTTCCCCCCAGATCCCATGAATGTATGTATATCAGGGGTCAATCTTCTCCTATTTAGCACCATCAGACACTATGTCCCACCCCCGACGACCCGCCTAAACCTAGATACTGTTTCATTTGTATAAAGATTAGGTGACGGCATGCGCCGCATAGCAATTTCTGTTTTTGTGTTGGTTTTAAAGATTAAGTTGTCTGATATCTTAAATACACTTGTAAATAAACTGTATGGTTCTTTTCTGATGCTGTGGTGACAATATTTATCCATATTTATAAGTATTGATGGAAATCCCAAATACTTTTTTTCAACGTCAACACAATTATGTTTTCCTCAAGTTTAGATAAGTTGAATAATTTATAAACATTGTTCAGAAACTATAGCTATATAGGTCTAGATAGAATATAATCTATGTTAAAGTTTATTCTGAAGCATTGTAATTGAGGAAGCGATCATTTATAAGATGAATCTATGCCTCTCGCAGAGATTTCATTCACCCGGCAACATCTGTTGTGTGGTTCATTTTCTCCGCTGTAGAGGTCGCTGTCGTATCACAATGCAATCTCGCGTGGAACCTCGGGAAGGAAAAGTTTGCCGAGTACAAAAGTTTTGCGCGGGCTTTCAGACCAGGCCGGCAGTGCGGGCGATTTGTGGAGCGTGGCGCGACTGCCATCTGTATTTACCCAACCTTACCATATCGACCACACCCCGGGCGTATTCCACCAGCAGTTTTAAATAAAATACGCCCAGGATTCGACAGATGACAGAGGGAGGGAATGGAGGGGGAGTGAATATCAGCGGCAGGAGAACCAAGTGATCAGGCGGCCTGATACTATTGACAAATATCCTGTTCGCGCGCTTTCAATATGTTCGCAGTTGCGCAGACGGTATTTGTCCCGAGGTATTTATACCATATTGATGCATGCATAATCGTTGGACGCCCGGGGATCACTGGTTCGCATAAGCAGACGACATTTAATGAAACGTTATCTGTTGTCCAACCCGCCGTACGGACACTATCGGCGCTTTGATTCCTGTAACCCATAGCCTTGAAGTGAGGCGCCATTTTGTGATTTCTCCAAAAATCAAGGAAGAAAATGTGACTTTATGAAAGCGAAATAAATCAGCTGGCTGAACAGGCACAAAAAGAGAGAGATTTACAGAATAGCCTGAAGGCCTGAAGTAGCGTGGTCTTATTCTAATGACTTCTCCTGCCAACTTTCCTCCAGATGGGGGTGCGTTTATGTTCATTTTTTTCTGTTTTAGCGTCGCACACACTTGTGAGTCTGACCATACGACCTGTCGGAAATAGTTTGTAGAGTTTTATGGAAGGAAAATTATGAGGGATAACCTTTTTTGTCAGTTGACAGGTTAGTCAACTTGTCCCCTTCCCCTGCCCCTTTTCTCCGACTCTCAGAGGCCGCTCCACCCATCTACAAAGGCCAATTCATCTTTTGAGTTTCCTTGACAAAGTGACACATTAATCTGGCCATAAGAAGGCTGGCAAACTGCCCGCACCACTTCGAGAACTTTATGATTACTTCCTCCAAAAGACTGACTTTCCACATCATAAATTTATCGTAGTTTTTGGGACTTGAATACTTTGAAAAGTTGTTGAATAAGTCCTCAAGGAGGTTGGGCTGAGGCTTTCTAAGGGTGGATAATGGGGAGTTGCTACCTGCTCAATTATTTACCTCCACTGGCACATGTTTGCGTTCACACAAGCACTTTCCTCTAATTAAATTAGAAATTCACACAATATAAAGAAAAAACAGCCAGAAAGGACGCTGTTGGGCCTGGCTTGGCTTGGGCTGGCTCAGACAGGTGATTATGGAATGATAAAACCGTTTGGATGGCTTTCTAAATAAGACGGTTTTGGATTGGTCGGGAGAGGCCACGTGACCAGTGTGGACATATCCCAATATCCCCCTGGTTGACGTCATTTACCCAAGACGTCATGGACGACGTTTGGGCGTCGTCCTAGAACTTGTCTTGAATCCATAAAAGGGTGCCCCCTCCCCCTAACAACAATGCCACCCAAGCCCCTCTCCTGTCGACAGCGTGTACCCAAGCCAGCCTACGACTTCCCACTTCCCCACCAACCCCCTTCCCAACAAGATTGTTCTCCAGTCCACGTGGCCTAAATTAATGAAAACTCAAAGTTCACAATAACCCATTTTCAAATAGGTGCCCATTGCCATGAATCAGTTTCCAAGTTCATACAACATTTGAATGGTTGCATTGCCATCAGTTAAACGATGTCTGACAGATACTTTCCCTTGTCTAAGTTTTTTCTTGCCAAGCCATTCTTTTTTTACAGGTGGAAGTAATACAGAAATAAGGTTCTAGAAAATACATATTGTCAGTCAAATGGTTTGGATCATCTATCATCAAATTCGCAATTTGCAGCTTATAAATCTATGGACCTTCTTTTTCAAAATAGAAATTATATTTTTAAAAAATTCTTAAAAAAAAGATATTGTCATGTACATCCATAATCCTGCCCTCATTCAAGCTTAAGTCTTGACCTGAAAATTACCTGCATTAAAGCAATGCAATCCATACTTCATTTGAAAATGCGCTATTCCACCCAAGAAGCAGCGCAGGCAAACGGGTTTGGGGCGTGGTGCTAAGGAAGGGGTTCAGTTCCAAATGAGCCCCAGCCGCGTGCTGCCTGGTACTTGTTTGATTCCCATATGCCGCGTCTACAGACTCTGTTGATGTTGCCATGTAAGACAAGACTGGACGTGCGACCCCCCTGCCATGTCGGACATGAAAACCGACCCCTTGTGTCGAATGGAGGAGCCCCACCGTGTCAGGTGACAGTAGCGGGGACCTGTCAGTGGACTGGTGGGCCCCTGTCACTGCCCATTCACCCACTGTCACTTTTAACAGCTGTTTTACCCACAGGGGAGGGGAATCGTCAGTTGACAGTTAATAAGCTGTTATTGGCTCGTTTAGACTTCTCTACCTTCAAATTCAAAAATCGTCAATTTGTCCAGAAATATCCTTTTCCAATCAATAACTTTTACATCTTAGATTTGTGTTTTCACATGTTTTAGCCTGAAAAAGTGGCTACCTGTAGCTTGCTTTAATTTTCATATTACTTGACTTTTTAACCTCACAGTTGACTTGCTAACTTTTAACAAGTGAAGAAATTAGACCTTGTGCAGTTTTTACTCAAGCGTTAAACGTTACACACCCGGGTTACACACCTATGGTTAAAGCGCAAAATAGAAAATGTGAGAGTGGCATTATAAGACCATGGGCCCATTAGCAGAATCACTTATTTTTTCATCAAAGTTGCAAACTAGAGTTGTTTTTACAAGGAAAATATCAAAGATTCAACTCACTGATTCATAGTTTTCATTTAACCTTTGTAAGGGACAGAAGACAAATACAGAGAGAAATGTATCTTAATTGCATTTTCTAAACATGAGTTATTGGAATTCAACAACAATAGTATAATCTAAGCTACCCAACTCCATAAAACCACCCAAGCAGGTCTACGGTACATAACACATATTAAACCCTTTTTACACAACCCAATGTCGACCAACCTTTGGTGGCGGCCAGATCATTGTGTTTGCTGTGTTTGACTGTTTTACTTGGGTTTTAACAACAATAGCACATGGGTTTCTTACCCATTCCCTCTCCATTCAAATCCCGCAGGTGCAGCGAGTCCAATAGAATCTCAATAAAACTATATGGAGAGTGATATTCACGGTCGGACTACGCTGCACACAGACGAGCAAAGTGTAGCTAATTTGACATAATGTGGCAACTGGGAGGAGAGGGAGAGGAGAGGGAGAGGAGGGGAGGGATGGGGGACGGCACAATAGCCATTCATTTCGAATGCAATACAAATGTATGTAGAATAAATCACAATCAGGGTTAATCTATGCGACCTGGGCATTGTGGCCCAATTAGGACAATACGTCGGGGCTTTTCTCTCCTGGAGGGCCCCACATAATACCTCCTCGCCGCCATGTTTTGTCCCGACGATCAGTCATGCGCGATGGACACTTCCGGGGAGGCCGGGCCCTCATTGGTTACCAGGTGGCTGACGTCAGGCGGGGTGGTTGTTAGGCCCTGTTACTGTTAGGGCCTTTATTGTAAGGGCCATGGACCTGTGCACAGTCAGTACTTAAGGGCTTGGCCGAAAGTGTAATTGTGAAGTAAGAGGATGGGCAGGAACTTTGCCTTGACTGAAATCCTATTTGGATTGTGTAGGTTAAATTAGTTTTTGCATGTTTTACAAAGTGGAGCCCTAAGATGACTATGATACAAATGATAATGTGGTCCACTTTCGAGGAGATATCGTCATTTATGTTAAAACAGATACAATGTTTTGATGATAATATCAACAAAGTTGTGAAATTTAAGAAACATAAAACCCTCATACGAGGATACATAAAGGCTGGGCCACATCACCCAAAGAGAGTTTGTAGTAGGTAGGCAGAATTTGGAGCTGACAGGATCTTGTAATTTGAAATATCCCAAAAACTACTCAGTTTAAATCCCATCCAATAAAACCATGCCTCAAAAGGCCAAAACAGAAGTAGAGGTCTGTGCCCCTGACTCCCACTTTACCCTCCTGCTCCTACCCAAACACCAGTACAAAACCCCGGGCCGCACCTGCACGGACTAGAGGTCGGTAAATCAGGGCCCTCCAGGAGGTGACAATAGGGGGGCACCACTCGGGTTACCAGGGTCCTCTGACGTCCTCCAGGCCCGCCCGGAGAGCGCCTGACCTTGCCGGCCCGGCCAGCTGACCTTGACCGACCTTGACCCTTGGGGCGTGACCTTGAGTAGCCAGGTGGGCCCACGTCGCTATGGGTGGTCATGTCGTGGGCTGATTAACACAACAACGTCATGATACTCCATTCAGCAAGTTAATTAGGCAAGCAGAGGGTTGGGAGAGGGCTGGACACTGGGGGAGGTTATAGGAAGAGGGGAGAAGGCAGATCATGTGAGGGAGGGGGCACTCACTCTTTCCATGTTTTACGCCAAGGCGGTTTCCTCAACCATCGGTATTAATGATATTTGTTATAATGAGTGTCTTAAAGTTAAAGGAGTATGATTTTCCACATGACGTCACAAAGAAGAATTTGTTCATCAATACTTATCTTGTTTTCCTTCTGTAATTCAAAGGTACAATATATCTAGGGACTAGCTTCCAAAGGATTTGATTCTGGAAAGTAACAACCAAGTTCTGGTACTTCTGATTGGCTGAATCTGTATTCTTTTAAATGTTATATTGGCATATTGTTTTGATGCTGCAATAACGATTTATTTAAATATGTATACACATTAAATACATGCTAGAATGGTCTTCATCAAGAATCGGAGAGACCCAGGCTCCCTTCAAAAATGACTTAGAAGTGCTATCGGGAGAGACCGTATTTAGAGATATAAACCAGTAGTACACGGTTCTCTTTACATACACAAATACTTTACTGCCCCATTGAAAAGCAGGTGACTCTAAGCCCTTTGAGTTAGCTTAGGTGGCTGAACAACAAATTGCCCATCATGTGTTTTTTCAATGGTATTTCTTTTATAACAAAAGTACCCCCTTTCCCTCTAGAAGAAAGAGAAAGGAGTATGGTATGTAAAAGGGGTGGGGGCAGGGACAAACAGAAGCTGACCAGTGGTCGTTGGGGGTACATAAAAACACAGCAAATAACCCCCCAGCAGGGCTGACCGCTGCCCCTCAGTCTGTCCCCTACTGGACACTGGTCACCCCGGCCTAACCTCCGACCCCTGGGCCGGGCAGGGTTACAGGGGGCTGAATGTCACCACCCCACCACCCTACCCTCACACTGCCCCTCACCCCCATCACCCCATCTTAAACACCATAACATCTTCATCTGCCTGTGTCACCCAGTGGCGGCCGTGCGGCACAATTAATTATCCCTGTCTGCTGATAGGCCCCCTTTGTTACACGAGCCTGATTTCTGATTACACGCCTGATTGGTTTAGGCCTATGGTAGGCCCGGTCCATCCTCCCCTTACACCCTTTACACCCTCTATAGGCGGTCATCTACGGGGCGGCCTATTGTCGGGGAGAATAGAGTAGGGGCAGTGTTTCAGGGGCAGTGATTTGAATTCATAGGTCGGACACTCGTGTATGAAGTCATCAAGAGTCATTCTATTGTAGTGGATGCAGCAACACGAAATTCATTAAAGCGTAGAGAGTCAAGTCGAGGCTGAGTTTTTTTCAATCATGATTAACATTTTGTTCTTATCAATTTAATATGAAGCTACTAGATAAAGCCAAATCACTTAAATTCATGGTCTAATGATTTTATGGACAAATTGGAAGGAATGTTGATTCCAATATTCAATAGTGTACTGAGTGTTGTCCATGTATAATGTTGACCCAATTAGCCCATCCCACATTGGGTATATCCTAGGGGTGGACAAGGGTTGGACAAAATAACTGTATAAGCCATCCTTGTTCCCAAGAGTTGGAGTTACTGAAATAAGCTAGAATGATGTTTTTCTATATCCTAAAGTACTGCTTGAACATTACGATTTCTTACATTTTATCAATGGACAGATTTGCAGGTTTGCAAGCCAATCAATATGCTGTATTTTAGGGGAAAATAGGGTTGGACATTATAGGCTGGGCTGACAGGCTTTAAAATTAGTTCCTAAGGGAAAAAAGCCAAAATATAAAGCCACATTTTAAAAATTTTATGAACAATCTGTAAACCTAACTGCTTTGGTTAATTTTGTATTGTCCAACTCTCTTCAGGGAAAAAGCATGGAAGCAAGTTTGATAATATTTCATGGTAAACTTTATAGTTGATATAAACTGAGATGGGCTTATTGTTGTGTTGTAAATTTTCTAGAACGATACATAGTTCAGGCACCCTCTAAATAATGGACGGACGCAGGTCTTCATCATAAACCTTGGAATAGAGCAGTTTAGGGTAAATGTCGAATCTTAGAATGTGTTTATGAGAGAGATATTGCATGTTAATTGTTTGCTACAAAGAATCAGCAGGTACATATCAGGGAAAGTCTAATTTGACAAAATGCCTGTGTCACGTGTTTGCAGAACTTTAATCCTGGTTCTATTGTTGATATGACGTTGTAATCTAGGGCATGTCAGACGCAAAATCATTATACGGTTTCATAGAAAAATACTACAAGAGCGTGGTGGTTTACTTGCGCTGAATATAAGCATTATTCTTAATGATTTCCTGACTTTCTCAATGACATAAATAGTGAAGCTTAATTCTCTTCTGTACAATTTGCAATAAGTGGAGTACACTTAACTTTCAAGAACTGATACCACTTTGAACACATGGAAAACATATGGAACAAGTTAACAAACAACACTAACCCTACTCACTCAATCCCAAAAATGGTAAAATCATCAAAGAAAAGTGTCCTAAGAACAGAACCTGCACTAACCAACATGTTGTCAAACGCCCACCCGCCTCCCCCATATGGGTCGGTGGTCGCTAACATATGGCAGACGGATCGCTTCTCGTGGCGGCGTCCAAAAAAGGTGTGACCCGCCGTAAAGAGAGGCTCACGGCTCACGAGTTACTCTGTCACAACACTTAAACCACAATCTGAAAACACTTTTATGCTCTGTGGGAGAGCCTTGTGTCCCAGTGGGGGTGCCTTCTCTCACCTGCCCCTGGTCGTGGTGTGTAGGGGGCACCCCGCTGGGAGCTTGGAGGTCGGCTGCCTTAAGGTTACACAGGTGTACCGATGAAGTGCGATTTACCGTGCTGTATTCTGTAAAGACGTAAAACTAAGTTGGGTATCACAGAGACAGAAACATTAAACTTAATTTTTGTATCTCAAAAATGCTTCTCAAAAATGCTTCAAAACAAATACTACTTGAATATCATTAAAAATGTACATGCAGAAGAATATAAAGGAAACCCCAGCGGAAATAGCCTCTCTATCTTTTTAATCCAGTGTCAATACAATGCCTGTGGATTTCATTAGATTCTATAGCTCAGTAGAAATTGATCACAGTGTATTTTTTGATAATTACATTCCACTAATTGTGCGTTTTAGGGCTATTAGTAATGATAAATTCTGTCATAGTACCATTGATGTTCTGACGTCGGAGACATTATTGAGGTTCAATTGCCTACCCTTAAACTGTCACGCTCCGTTTATCTTACCTGGGCCGACAGGTGAGGTGAGAGCAAGAGGGGGCGGGTGGAGGAGGGGTACCTCAGTAGTCCGACTCTCTATAGCCCTGGCTTTATTTCACAGAACACAGGAACACCAAAAGTTAACGTAAAAGGTGTGAACAGACATTGGCCGCCAAGAACTTTCTAAGCACGGTGTCCAGCGTGGGTTCAAAGCAGTAGGATAAAGCTCATTGGTGTAGAACTGGGAGTGCGGGTAGTCAATGGGGTTTGTTTTGGTGGGTGGGACAATGCACTGCTCGGGTCTGTATGGAGCAACTCGGGCGGCGGGCGATGCGAGCTGACAAGCTGATTAAGTTGTCATAATATGAGCGGATTAATTAGCATGAGTGGTGGTCAGGGGGAGCGGTATGTTTGATGTAGTTAGGGACAAGGGAGGGGGGTATGGCAACAGGAAAGAGGCAGAAAAGGGGTGGCGGTTGGCCGGCTGGATAGCTCCTATTCATGTACATTAGAGCAAAAGAATTGGCTTTTACCATGAAAAGAGCGCGCGGGGTACCTATTTGTACCAGTGGTTTTGGCTTTAAGGGGTGGGGTAGGACGGGGTCGGGATGAGGGGTCCATATGAGGCCTATAGCCTAAGGGTCACTCCCCCCAACGTATCCCCCCTTAGGCTATCCCCCTAAATCCTCTCCAAGCCTTGTCAAAAATTAATCAGGGATGATCCTATATTGATACAGCACACAGAAATAACAGTCTGCCACGCTCCTATTGAGACATACACAAACTCCGTCACCCTGCCTCCTCTACCAGGGGGTCGGCAATATGCACGTACACCCTGCCCCAACCTTTTATCCCGCAGACACGGGCGGGGTGGTTTTAACATGCAGGGGGTATAGGGGGCGGGGGTATAGCCCCAAGGCAAGGGAGGGGCTTCCGTGAAAACTCAGGAACTGTCAGCTTTGAAGGCTCATTGTGGCACATTGTGGCTCGTTTTGACATCATCCAGCGGTGATAAGCTAATCAATATGGGGGTATAATAAATCAGGAAGTTGGGGCGGGGCGGGCACACGGGGCCGGGCGGGTGATATGGCCTGGGGTGCTGGCCGTACGCCCCGTGAGATGGGGAAGTAATACCCCTCATACCTCCCCATCCGTCAGCACCTCGGCCTGACGCTGACAGAGTAGGGGCTAATTAATTGACAAGGTGATTAGGACCTGCTGCACCAAATGGCACCAAATGGCACCAACTCATCGGTGCACTGGGCTAATGGACATCACTGACTCATAAGTCTATTTTTTCAGCCTCTTAAAAATCAATTCTATTCATTTTAGGAAATAATGCAGTTGCATATATAAGAGCCAGACTTACATATTGTTTCCTCATTCTAGACTTTCCTTACTAGTTTTCTTCGTCATCCTTAACATATAAAATCACCTATACCTATGCACCAAGAAAGGGTGACTTTAAAAATTGTGGAAAAGGGCATTTTTTTCAACTTTTCAAAGGAGGTTTTAACTTTTCAAAGGAGGTTTTTTCAACATAACTTTGTAGATAAATGAGATACAGTGCTAGTTCATATATCATAGGATTCAGAATAAATCGAACATTCCCCTCTCTTGTCTTCTGTCCATATATTGCATAGTAAATTATGTCTCAGAAATTAAGGAAACTTTCCCTTTGTTCCCATACACTGTAAATCAGTTGGTAATAATATCCAGTATCCATAGGCGCGAAATGTCCATCCTTTCTTATGCACTTGTAACTCAGGTTTATCCAAATTTATCTTTTTCCTTTTTTCACTCATCTAAGTTCTGTCATACCCATCTCTAAATACAAAACATAACATTGATAAATACCAGTGCTATTGTTCTGGTGAAATCATATTGCACTGCTAGAATTAAGAGTTGGGTATAAGTAAGGTACTATAGTAATATCGGTGCTCGTTTGGAGGATGTAGGAGCCTTTCGTTCTCAACAGTAATATCGGTGCTTGTTTCACTCTCAATAGCGCCAGTTTACTAAGCGTCTGTATACAAGTTTTTAAGCCGTTCTAAAGGACTTATGTAAGTAAAAGCAATTGGTGAATATCGTCTGGGGTTCCTATCTCCAAGACACCGTGTCTTTTTTGTTTTATTCCAGGAGGACCAAACTCAAACTGAAAAAGTAGATAGCGCACATACACTTTAGATTGGACACCCCCACCATCGTTTCGAAATACTGGATTAATCCCTCAACATTTTGTTCCTTGAGTTCAGTGAATTACTTGACTTCATTAAAATTAGGTTGAAATATCAGGTATAGGGCCTACTTGAAAGGTTCTAACGGCTCAGTTCTCCTCAAACAATATTAACTTTGATAAGGATGAGCATAATTCCAGACATCAAAAAATAAAATGTGTTTCTTTCAAAGAGTGCCGTTAATTTTGTTCTGAATTCAAAGTTTGGTTCAGATGCATAAGAATTTATACTTTCAATATGTGCATAATTATAATGAATTTTAAAAGTTATGTTCACTAATATATTTACAGCTTCATTTTATTCACATCCTGTTAATACATCATTTTATTTTTGTCAAAAGTTTCGAAATCTTGCCTGATGTAGATTCTCATTTTCACATACTACTCACAGTAGACCCGGTGAGTTGCTCCGTATTCACTACAACCCATGAAATTGAATATTTGTGCCATCAATTGGCAAAAAAAATATCCAAATAGAGTCGACGACGTGAATTTTACATTATCCTGACTTATCTAATATTGTTGGACACCTGCTGTTGTGATATCACTTGTTGATCGGGGTAACCGGTTTCGTGGCTCGGTACGCCTGACCGAAATTCTCATTTCCATAAACTACTTTTAGTTTGAGTTGCTCTTGCTTGTGCGAGAAACTCTCGCATATTGGGAATATAACAGTTCGTTAGTGATTTTTATGTAGTTTAGTTAGCACAGGAAACCAGCGTTATTTTAGCTAATCGTGTGGGTACTACATGTAAGATATCTTTCATATACAAATAATGAATGATCACGTATAGGAGTTTGTTCGCCCGGGGATTATATTCATTTGTATATACTACTATCGTTTAAACTTATTTGCAGGTTTTTGTATGATGAATTTAATATCATTTTATAATATGATTTTACTAATTGATTGATTATTATCATTGATTTAATATTATTTTATGAAAATAGTCTTTATGTTATTTTCATCAGTAAGGAAACCAACCGATAAGAATGGAGGAAATTCTTTCAGAAAGTGTAACTGAAGCTTTGACGAGGAAGCAGACTAGGAAAGATGGTATTTATTCATTTAAAAAAAGTTATATTCATTAAAATCTTAAGTACCACCCGTTCATTTCACTGAGTTTTCAATTCGTAATATTTCCCTGGGTCCGCCATTGTTTTCAAATATATTATTAGTGATGTAAGGGTAACCTTTATCTAAAGAGATCATGAAAAAAATGCGAACTATGAAGTACAAGTCAACAATATTTTAATCACCATGAGAAAAATAAATTACAGGCATGGTTTATATACAAGGCGCGGGTAGTAAGGCACAGCATCTTCAAATATACAAATAAGATTAAGGCCTTTGTTCATCACGATGTCTGCCATATCAGGGGGACGACTATGTAAATGCGCGACGTCGTCATATTAAGGCATAAGTTCATCACGGGTCACGGGTAAGGCACGCTATAAGCTGTGTGAGATCTGTAGAGAGGATAAGCTAGGGTTGGTGCCGGGATCAAGTTTTGTATATTCAACATTATTTAACAAGTTCTCAATGTCAATAAACCTTGGCGGCGGCGGTTCAGGTTTGAGGATTCTCTTTTTCTGGCTCTTCGTCAGAAGAGCTCACCGTCGACCCGCCGTTTTCTACACAACAATCGTCGTCGTCGTCGATTTGTAGTTCTACGTCATCAGAGTCTATTTCCTCCTTCACGTCGGAGAGTTCCACTTCCAGGCGTTCCTCTTTGACTTCCGGTTCCCCTGTACACCCCTCCCCGCCGCACTCCCCCACCCCACTCCCGACCTCCAGGGTCCCGCCCTTGTCGCCGCCCTCCCCCGACTGTCCACTTCCGCCGCGACTGGTCCGTGTCGCGCAGGTCCTCAAACAGCGGCACTTCTCGCGCGACTCCCCGTCGCCCTCCTTTTTGTACTTGACGCGGCGGTTCTGGAACCAGATCTTGACCTGCTTCTCGGACAGACTCAGGTAGGTGGCGATCTCGATGCGGCGGAGACGCGACAGGTACATGTTGTTGTTGAACTCCCGCTCCAGCTCCAGCAGCTGCGTCGACGTGAACGCCGTCCGGATGCGCTTCCCGCCCGCCAGGTCATCGTCGGCACTTCCGGTCGACGGCGGACTGACCCTGCCGGCGTTTCCTCCACCTGAAGAACACAAAGAAAGACATGTTGGTCAACAAATTGTGATATCTTGTGTGTGAAATAATACAGAATGAGACATTATAATAATATTTTCCCGAAATGTTAAGGTCGGAAAAGTAAAACTATGATCGATATTTTCTTTGAGTACTATGAGCATATGGTTGCCCCATGCCCTCGTGAATTTGAATTTGTAG
This sequence comes from Lepidonotus clava, assembly GCA_936440205.1. Lineage (NCBI taxonomy): Eukaryota > Metazoa > Annelida > Polychaeta > Phyllodocida > Polynoidae > Lepidonotus > Lepidonotus clava. The sequence continues at coordinate 40,575,169 of OW387142.1, read as the reverse complement.
CATTATTCTTCCGTCCTTTCAATACAAATGTTATTTAACTAAAATTACATGAAAGTACTATTGGTAAAAGGAAAAGTGATGGAGAATAAAAACGTCTGTATCAACTTTTCCCATTTTAATGCATAAAGCCAGTGTTAACTAATGCATCAGAAATATAACTGACATTTACAAGACCGCAGCTGAAATCTGTTGATTCAGTCCACTCCCCAGTTAATACGGCGTGGGTGGTAGCACTGCTGACCGCGTATTACCCCCTTATTGTGGAGTATTACCCCCCTTATTGTAACCAAATGGGGTGTTGATAGGTGAAAGGCGAGCCGAGATCAATCATGGTCAGATTTCGTGAGAACCCCAAGCTGCACCAAGTAGCCCACTGGTCAGGGGGACGGCGGCCAATGTTGGCACAACGTCACAACAACGTCGGCCCAACGTCAAACCCCACAGATATAACTGTAACTAATGTCCCTGGTTAAAACCCCCGAGACAACACCAGTGGCCGGCCGTTAGCTGACCCCCGTGACACTGTGTCAGAGTGTCAGCGCCCTGTAATGATATAATGCAATTACAGTGTACAGTGTCACAGGGGGTAAGGGGGGTGTCAAAGGGGGCCGGAGAGGGGGCGGGGCGCCGGGGGTCAGGCGGGGGAGAGGCCGGTGAACCCGGGGTCAGACCCCGGGCCCCGGCCGGTCTCCCCCGGCCCCCTTAATACGGCCACAGGGCGGGGTTAGGCTGTCCCCGGAACGTGCCCAAGGTGGGGGCCGTCTGGATTAGGCGACCTCAAACCTTCTGGTTTTGAACCCCCGCGCCACTGTACTGACAGTCCCCATACCAGCCAACTACCATCCAAATAATTCTTTTGTGTAGTGTATATTTTCGCGCAAATCAATCTGCTAGTAATTTAGTATGTGAGAAACAAAGTGTAATATCAATATCTCCATGATAGCACTGTGATATACTGTATATCTACTATACCTTCCTCTGTATATCTACTATACCTTCTCTGACACCAGCACCCAAAGACCCCTACTTCACACTAAAGACCATTGACAGTAAAAAGCCCCACCCTCGGGTTGATTCTACCCACTTCAGCCTGACTTATATAGCGGGCGGCAGACCGGTGGGGGCCTATGTCGAGTCAATAAGGGGGAGGTGGAGAGGTCCTTGAGACCTGTCTAGGGGTAGTGTTACAGGTCCTTGGGGGAGGCTTTAGGGGAGGGGTCCTATTGTCCCCCTATAAAGCCACCCGCCGTGTGTACGGTATGGGGATATACTTCACCAGTATAGCAGAGGATGTCTTTATCTAAGCGATAACCATCGCTTACCTATACACAACTACTGACTTCTACTTTAAATCCGATATATGTGATTACAACGATTGTTGATGTATTTCTGCTTACAGATATTGTATTTCATAAGTTAAACTCAAATTGATGCTTCGATTAGAATAAAACCTCAAGATTTACTATCTGAAAGTGACATTGTTAAAATGTAATTGCAACACTGAAACGAGTAACAAACCAAGGACATTTTCCCCAATGCCTAAGCCGAATCTCAGAGAAATAAACTTTCTAAATAATTGCATCGAGTAGCCTCCCACAAATCAAAACTTTGTAAGTAGTATATCGAAAACGCACCAGTAGTGTTAATTAATGCGCGCCATAAGTAGTATAAGAAACAAAGCTCTCTGAGTAGTATATAGAATCAACAGTTTTGAACTCCTCTCTCGTAAAACAAAAACAGGTACTCACCAAGATTCATATATCTGACCCTCGCCGTATCAGTAGCTCTGGGCGACCTGTCCATTCCCACTCCTCCTCCTGTGACACTCCCTCCTCCCGACCCCCGGGGCTGGAAGGCCGACGCCCCGGAGGAGAGCGGGCCGAGGGCCGGGGGCGGGCCGCGCACCGTGGAGTAACCTCCGGGCGCCACCAGAGACAGCCCGGAGAGGCCTCCAGTAGAGGCGGCGGTGTGGGGCAGCGGCTTGAGGACGCTGGAGGAGGAGGTGAGCGGCAGGGGTAGGACGCTGGCTAAAGTTGACGATGTTGAGGTGACCGGGGAAGCGGCGACGGCGGCGGTGTGGGCGCAGAGGGGACAGCACATATCGAAGGCCAGCCCCCGGTGGTGGTGTAACATGTGGTTGTAGTAGATGGCCGAGCTGTAGGTGGGACCCAGGAGGTGGGCTGGGGTGAGGCCTGGATGGCCCTGAGAGGGGTGAGGGGCGGTGAGGGCCGGGTAGGGGTGGGCCGACAGCTGCAGCCCCCCGCCCCCGCCCCCGTGAAGCCCCCCGCCCGCCGGGAGGGGCGTGGGGTCACCGCCGCCCACTGGAGACTTCTTCAGGATAAGAGAATCCACGAAGAACGACCGGGACATCGTCATTTGGAGTGTGTAGGTGTGCGTAGGAGAAAAGGGTGTAAGAATGTTGTTGTCTCTCCTTCTTACCTTGCTTACTCAGAAAAGAGTTCAAAAGTATTAAGAACTTTTCCACAAAGTGATGGAAAGAAGCAATGTCCAAATCTTGCTAGAGATCTGTTGATTGAGGCATTGCAATATGATTCGTTCTAATGTCCATGAAGATTAACCTCACAGTTCCAATGTAAAGTGTCCAATGCTGTGTACTTGTTGGTAAGGCACTAGTGTGAGTGCATCAGTGTCTGTGGGTGCTGGGGGTCTAAGTGCTAATAAACTTAACCTGTCTCTCCATCCAACCCTGTGGTCCGCCTCCGCCCACAGATCCTACAGCAGTGAGTGGCCGTGCTCGGGAGGTGCCAGTCTTTATAGGGATTCTCCGGGGGTGGGTTGTGGGCCCCCTCACGTGGCCCCGCTATAATTATCCATCAATCATGCTCCGCCAACCAGCAAAACACACTCGCCGCGCACCAGCCTAATTTGCATGTCACCTTTTGTCACCAGAACGAGGCTAATCGGGGCGGCGGTGCTGCCGCCCAGCGGTCGTCGCCGGGACTAGCGGCCACAAAGCGTCCCTGGGTACAATGCCCCATCTTGGGGTCTTTAAACTGCCGAGAACGAGCTGAAATGGGCCAGGAATTACCCATATTAATGTGACAGCCCAAGACGGGCAGCGGGAAATCGCCGCACTCCTCGGCCAAGGCCCCACGCGGCTTAATGAACAGAATAATCCGGAATATGAATGAGAGAGGAGTTGTCCTAGGGCCCCATAGGCCGGCCGTCCCGTCCACACGTGGCCGCGCCTCAATCAAGGAAATCAAGGAGGGGCGCCCGCCCTTTCATTAGACATTTAAATACCATAGTCTGCGAATTAAGAGCTTTCCAAGTGAATTTCACTGAAGGGGTTGAGGATAAACACGACATCAATAACACTTCAGACGTTAATATAAAGAGTGTAAGGGGCCCATGAAGACCCCTCCCTTCCCTCTTAGCTGGAGCATTCTTTTCTCATCAAATAGCTAATATACAGTAATACAATAGGAATATTATTGTTTATTTGAGTTAGATTCTTTTAAATACACATTGAAATCACCCCCATAGTCAGTTTACAAAGGTAATCATAATCATATCCTGGACACATTATATTGACACCCTGGTGCACAGTTAGTATCAAATGCTGAGTCATACAATAATATGATGTTTTCTAATGTGCTTCACTATATATTGACAATCGTGCCTTAAATGGCTTCGTTCAAATGGAAGATGTAAGTGATTCTATATAAAATCACACTTTTTAAAGCATCCCTTGACATGCAAGAATCCGTTAGGGCCCATCAGTTGATGTTATGCCTGTCTCCCAGGTTTACCTATGATTATTATCATAAAGGTTGACCTATGCCGTCGACCTATGTATGCCCTCTGCTCCCTCACCATACTTCCTTAAAAATCTGCTATCAAGTGGGATGGGGAGGCACTTTCTTGAAATGCATTTATAAACTCTTGACCAAAACTATTAGCTGACCCTTCTAAACACATTATTTCCAATATGATTTATAAAGTCTATTCAAATAACTATTCAATGGTGACATAAGCAGCTAAAATAGTGCATTTAGAAGAAAACTTGATTTCAAATGAGCACAATCTTGATCCGTTTGTCTTAAGGTTAACATTATATTTGATTCACACGAAAAGTATATTTAATGTGATGTTTAGGGGAATAATTTAGGACACGGTTAGTCTGGGCATGCATGTCAATTCTCAGATGCAAATCTTTAGGATTATTTCACAATGTTATATTAAGTCTTTAATGCAAAGTGCCTCCTCAAACTTTCTTCCAGTTCCTCCTCCCCATCCCACCAGCCGGCCCTGCCCACCATACCCCCCTTAGTACCTGCCCCAGCTGGTGGCCTGGGGGTGGAGGCCTTATCAAGTTACACCTATAACACGCCATTTTCACGCCTTCCGCCGACCAAAAAACACCCCGGTGAGGCTCCCCGCTTCCCTCCGCCATTATCACCCACCAAATTGGACAACATTTGGTGTCTGCTTGACATCAATCAGAGTTCACACCTTTAGAGGGAGAGGAGCCAGAAAAAGGTGCCCTGAGGGTGCTACCAGTCGCAGGTACGAGGGGCAGCCGGTAGGGGGGCTTTCAGTTTGGCCACTGGGTCGTTAAAAATGTTGCCCAAAACATGTCGCCGAGAATCAAATCCCGCGAGAAGTCAGCTGTGAATCGCCGCCCCTCCCGTTGGCCGGGTTCCCCCATATAGAACTAACCAACGGCGGCTGGATTCAGCCTCTATATTTACCGATGTGAATGCAATCGTTTATCATATCTCCCAAAACTGATCCGATTTCAGCTAAACACGCGGGTAGGGGTAATAGAATCAGGCGTGATTCTGTGAAATGGTCGACGACTAGGGGGCTGGTGGTGGTTCCCACCTGTCTAAAGCGACCATTTAAGGAAGACCCCATCCCCGCACCCACCCCTCACCCCCAGGGCAGGGCCTTCGGTAACTACCCACGGGCCGTCTATAGCCAATATAAAGGGATGAAATGACGATTCAACATGATGCTCCCGGGCCTGCTTTCAAAGGCCGTCTGTCACTAATAGAGTTGTGTTAGGACCATATGGATATGGCGGCGAATAGCCCTTTTAGGGACGGACAATCTGTCGGTGTCGTTTTTCTGTAGGGATGGGTGAACGATAGCCCAATGGTCGGTAAATAATGCGTCAACAGTTAGCGGTAAATCAGCACTTCATTTTGCCAAATAGGATCAGGTTTTTTTCTGGCATCCGCCGAAAGTAAGTATTTGCATTCGTTTACAAAGAAATTGAATGTGTTAAAATTCTCATTGTCAGCTTTCAACTGACATCAGATTCTAAGGTCTCAGATGTTCTTCAACCATTTTCAAAATCTTCTCTGAGTCTGCATTGCAGATCAGCATTAAGTCCACACTAAAGACGTATTTAAGTTGGCGTTCAAGTCCCATTAGAGATAGATGGTGCATATGCCAAAAAGAGAGAATGAAAGACGTCATCTGATTATTGTAGACATATTACAATTCATTAATGATATTGAAAACATATCTTGTGTTAGGATAGAAAGTAAATCAAAACAATAATTCTCATAGACATATCAAGCATGCTGTTCAAATGCAGGCTTCAGTTGATTTGATATATTTGGCCACAATTGCTGCGACCAAGTATAGATAGGCATAGTGTACAGTACAGTTAGAGTTGCATTACATTTGTTAAAAGAATAGATACTAGATGCAAAAGGTGATTGCTACGTACAGAGAAACAACCTTATAATTTATTGTGTGTATAATGTATAGAGAGAGGCAATGTCTGTTGCTGGTGGGTGACGTGATCTCAGTTCTTCCATGCATGTATAAGCTAACACACTGTTCAATAACAGAATGGGCGACCTTTACATATAAAAGCAAGAGCAAATAATTATAAAGGTACAAACAATTAAACAAGGTGTCACCCATTTGATCAGTATCTGATTTTTGTCTTCAGTTTAGCTCAGGGCTGGTTCATTTGTGACTCTCCATGAAACTGTAAAATTTGATTCAGTCTTTATAAGTGACGGAGCCTTATTAACAAAAAGGCAAATGTAATGACAATGCTATTGTATGGAGGAAATTCACATGACAAATAGAATCAAAGAAACCTTTATCATAAAAGATCAGTTAAAAGGCAGATCTCGCTAACATTGCAGCCCTTTATTCCGCACAGTGTGCAGTTTGCCGTCACCACCAGTCCTCAGAGAGAGGGGGGTGTCAGAGTAAAGGGGATGGTCCCCTCTGTCCGTACCGGCCCCTCATCTGCCGGTCCCCACTCCTATTCCCGGGCTCTCATCTGCCGGTCCCCACTCCTATTCCCAGCCCCCTTCACACTGTCACCTCCTTAACGTCGGGGGAGGGGCAGCGGCTCAATCACTGGTGTTTAATCTACAAACACTTGACGACAGCTTTGGTTATTGTATAAGCCACCGGGCTATGATCGCACCAATCCGTTTACTTTTATAAGGCCAAATTTATAGTTTGAGTGCTTTACCTTTACCTGTATATACATGTATACATTCAACAGTCAGAACTTGTATTAAAGAAAATGTGTATGGCTTTTGAAAACATCAGTATAAAATGACTGCTCAAACTAAGCATTTCAAACTTCAAACCTTGTCATCTGTAAACAGCACACTTTTCATGAAACGGACTTTATAATGCACTGAATAATTCTACCTATATGTATACCCGGTTGTTGTTTTTTACCAATGTTTCCCAAACTTCTTCGTCATAGAATCAACAATAGTAAAGAAATTGATTAAAACTTAAATATATACCAGAGTAACAATGACGTTGGATTATACACAAACTACGCACAAAATTAACTCTTAGATAACAATTCAAACGAGCTATATTGTCACTAGGGAATAGACGAAACAATATTAAGTGATTTTTGGCCTATAACCCAGCCCTTTTACGGCCCATAAAGAGTTACTGACTGGGTGGCACGAGCCAGGTCTCACCCCCCCCCCCCTCCCCTCCCCTCTCCTCTCCAGACACCCGCCGCCATCCTCAAGACTCTAATCCCTACCCCAAACAGCGGATTTTTGTCTGGGCTCCGGTGGCAGGACCTTTCGGGGATGGCAGAGGGGTGGTACTTTGGTGCAACAACTCAGTGGAAGTAACTGGTTTGAGAATAAGTATAACTATATTATACTTAATTTCAAATCAGTTCTACATAAACAGGTGATAAATAATTATGTTGATCTTGATTAATGGTACGGTAAGAGGTGCCTAGAGAAATTCCTGTATTCAAACGATCACTTTCATTAAAATGACCCCCATGATTTCCTCTCTAATAATATAGTAATGACAAAATAATAATGTAATAATAAACTGAAGAAAATGTACATGCTCAGATAAAAACGTAACTGAATTAGTTTGTTAAAACAAAGCCACCTAGATGTAAGCATACAAGAAGAGTCTCAAGATTGAAAACCTGGAAAAATGAAAGTAGCCCCCTCTCCTCTCCCATGCCATCCTCTTGGACGACCAAGTCAGTGAAACCAGAGCACACATATAGCAGCCTCCAGCTGGTCGGGGTAGGGTATGTTTGGGCTGCACTTTACCTCTGTGTGACAATTCTACACCCATTTATACTGAAGCACCCAAATCAACGGCGCTGTTTAAGTGAGGTTCTAATCCGCTTGAAGTGAAATCCAGCGTCCAAAAACATCTGTTTCCAAGGGCGAGTGGCGCGCGACAATGGTGTCTTTTCAATCAGTTTGCTCGAAACGTTATGTTTTCATATGGCCATTGTCACCGCCTCCTGCCCTGTGCCCACACCGTTTGCCTCATAGTGGCAGGTCACCTATAGAAAATACCTCCGAAAATTATAACCCTTTTTGGCAATATTTATATCGCGCTTTTACACAAATGCGTTTTGACAGGCTCAGCAGTTCTTAAAAAGTATATCCACATCGAATCGATATTGCCAAACGCCTAAAAATACAACATAGGTTAACAAATAAGAGATTTCGGATTTTAGTTGTTGCCCTTGGCAATCGTTTTCAATTCCCCAATTTACATCTTTTCACATTTTCAATGCTTCTTGTAGGTGTAGAATGCATCATTTGTTTTGGAGTTGCATCGTGGATTTTGAAGACGCCTAGTTTTAAATTTCCCTGTTCACTTAACTCTGTGGTATTGAAATCCGATTCACTGAGTTGTTTCTTGTATCATTTTCAAAACAAAATAGGAGCAAACGGAATATGTGTACTACTAGATCAACCTAAAACTAAAGTTTACTAAATGAAGTAGTATAATAAAGTAGCCCACGCAACAATGACAAACCAGCAATTATCATAGCCAACACAATCCTGACCATTCAGTCCCTACCAGTAACGCCACCTACCTACTCCGGAATTAATAAGGATCTCTTATGAGAAATTATCGCCAGTAAATTACCCCTTGGACAGCGATTAGCATCTTTATCAAGCCATCGGCGGGGGCCCCGGGTGCAGGTTATCTGCCTGCCCCTGGTAGGTAATGGGTCCGGGTTGACACACCTCTCCACGGTCCCCGTCTCCTCCAGGCCCTATCGGCCCCGGCCCTGACAAATGCCCGGTAATTGACTGGTGACGCGCCGGGCCCCATTCAGGAAGTTTTAGATCAGGAAATAATTCACAATGAGTGACTGCCCCGCCTGACTTCCGCAAGGAGGCCCGCCGTGGAGGACCCGCTACAGCGGACTGCTTCCCGCCCTGGAGGGGTGGGGGTGGTGGTGGGTGGTGGGGAAGGGGGTGCGATGGATGAACTCATATGTGGTATATTTATTAGTACGCCTGCCACCTGTGGGACATTAAAACTGCCGGGGGCACCTTTGGTAAGGATCTACTGCCCAGCTAGATTCATGGTGAGAAGAAAAACTAGCTCTTGATAAAAAGAAATAAAAGAGGGAATTGCCAAAGGTCTGGGTTTATTTCGTAGGATTAATTTCGAGTACCAAATGGGCAAAATTGATACCTATGACACACCATCCTTCCTCACACCATAAACTTTGATGGTATTGTTAGGACGCAAGAGGAACATTGCCTTAGACTAAATAGGAAGATTTGTTAAAGAGTACCAACTTAACATTTCAGAAGTAATATTCTTTCGGGGGTTAATGCTTTAACATCATATCTCCAAATAGCCATCTGGCCAGAACCAATGCTCTAAAATGATGTCGATTTGCCCTGTCTCTGTTAAAATCAACCATCCAGGACACAAAGCTGGCCCAACAGGGAATATTACAGTTTTATAAAGTAACTTCCTACTTTTTAAATCGTACATATAGATTGCTCATCTTTTCATTGTCATATATACTATGATAATGTGCAAAAGTACCCCCCCCCCTCCCTTCCCCTCCAGGCTTCACCCATTGGAGAGGCGGTGCATTAGGCCCCTACTCGGCCCGGAGGACCCCAGGTATGAAGTAGGCTTCATTGGTGGAAGTCTCATTATTAATTACACGTGTCGGTCGATGTTTCCCGCCCGCCCTGAGTACTAGTAACCAGGACCAGGCATCAGGACCACAGAGAACCCGATCCCCTTAGTGCCCACTAAATGGGTGTCGCCACGTGCACCAGTTATTGGCAGATTTATTATACCATTTCTTTGCATTCTACTCGCACCTCTGACTCCATCAAGTGTTTTGAACCCAATTCAACAAATCTTAGGGACAAGCTTCAATCTTGTTATTAAGTCCTAAGAGGGTTATTACTGCTTAAAGCTATTATCTATGAAAACTCGGATTGTTCATGATTACTCATAATTAGTTGTACCGGATAATAATCATGCATTATGCGGTTTCATTTTTGCCATTTGATAGTAGATATAGTCAACAGCAACTGTATAGACTGCAGCCTATCTTTGTGGGGATTTACCTGACGTATCTGCAGGTGTTTTGTATCAGCTATCTACAGACAGTGAAGTCCCTGCAGAGTTTACAAGAGGCAGTGTCATCCAGCTACACTCTTTGTAACGAAGCAACAATGATATAGATGGTATGCATAGACGAAATGAGATTGAGAGAATGTTCACAGACCTGTTAATCATACCATAATAATGATAAATAACGTGAAGCTCAAGTAATTATAAGCAATAGCAAATTGACAAATAACATAATAAATACTTGGTTCATATTTGATTTGCATGAGGTAACATTATTTTACCCCAAAATACTTATCATTCATCATTACAAACTTAAGAATTGATACGAAAACGAAATCAAGTAGAAATTACTCACCCGTAAGTAATTCAATAGTTCCTGATGGCATCACGAAACACAAACGTTGACTGACCAAAGCCTTAAATCGATACGAACAGTTCTGTAAAGAAGACGCTTCCCTACTCTTTAATTTACTTATAAGGCAGAGGGTATTGGGCTCAAGTTGGGCCCACCATTAAGGGGGTATGATGGAAAGCGGCAGGTGAGTGGGGACTGTTTAACTAGGCGTATAGGTAGGGGGAAACATGTGGTACCGATGGCACGCGATACTCCGGGGTTTGTGTGGGTGATATGCAGGAGTCTAGTACGACCACTCAGCGCTGGTCAAACAGGTAATTGTGATGTTAATACCTTGTTCACACCTGACCGCAGTGGTCAAGCGGAAAACTGACCACCAGCAGTGGTCAGTGGGGGGCCGGATTGGGTGACCAGTGACCCTCGGCGTCCCAGGTCCCAAGGGCCAGGTGGACCAGTATGGAGAGCATAATGTCATAAAGACATTTTCAGACAGAAGGCAATCATACAATCACCTTAGTCTCAATAAGCCCTTCCCACATAGTATTTGTTTCGGAGTTGGACAAGGGTTGGACAAAATTCACCATCCATAAGCCATCCCAGTCTCCACAAAAGAAGTTACTTGAATAGGCAATAATTATATTTACTATGCCACCAAATACTGCTAAAATACAGCAAGTTATTCAACGTAATCGATTGGCTGATTCGCAACTTTGCAAGCCATTCAAAATGTACTTTCAAGGTAATATTGGGTTGGACATTATGGGCTGGAGTAACAGGCTATATAGTGGGGTCTGTTAAGGTCATTTTTTTGAGAAATCGTTACGCGGCGGATAAAAGCACCAAATTTGGTATGAGGCACCTCTGAGGCATAACTATCAAATCTGGAAGGGGAGCCACGTTGAAATATCGATAGGACGGATTTGAGGGCCCAAAAACCAATATGGCCGACTTTTACTATAAAAATTCGTATATCTCAGCTTCTAAAAAGATTAAAGAGACATGGTTGGTGTCAAAATTGAGGGATTATGGGTCAGGGAATTCATTTATTTATGTTTCAAGTCAATGCGGAAATCCCAAATCCAAGATGGCTGACCAATTTTGAGAAATATTATGATTTTTAGCTACTAAGGCATAAGGCCAGGGGAAATGGTTCCAATATCAGTTGCTAATAGCCTAGAGGGCTCAATAAATATGATATTCATCCAATACAATACCATAAATTTCAAAATGGCTGAATTTATTAGCATGATACCTTTGATAATGACCGCTGGTTTCCAAAATAATTCAAAAGAAAGGATATAGACTTTACTCTTTTGCCACAAGATTTCTTGATTTCATTTGGTATGATGATCCCCTGGAACCCCTTCATTGAATTTAAAAGGGGAGCCACCTTGAAATATCAATAAAACCTGGTCGGGGGCCAAAAATCCAAAATGGCCGACTTTTATTGAAATAATCTTATATCTCAGCTTCTGAAATGCCTAAAAACACATTGCTATTGTCCAAATTGGTAGATTATAGGACAGGGAGTTCAATTATTTACCTTTCGAATCTATACAATAGGTCTAATCGAAGCTAGCCAAAAGTTTTGGTTAAATACCTTAAATTTCAAATGCTAAAAACATACAAAATTTGTCAAAATTTCATGTTGGTATTTCAAGATGGCTCCCCTTCTAGATTCAATAGTTATGCCTCAGAGGTGCCTCATGCAAAGTTTGGTGCTTTTATCCGCCACGTAACAGACCCCACTAATAGCGTTTATATATGTGGGGAAAGCCAATAATATATGTGCGTTTCACAAACTTGTCAACCAAAGTGTCATGGTTTATTTTATTTATACCCCTGTCTAAAAAAAGAGTCTGGAATAAAGTGAGAAGTAATACTATCTCATGGTAATCATTAATTTCGATGGAAAGTGGGATGGGCTTATTCCTATCCAGGTGTAGCATGTATACATGTTTGGATTCGTAGTCAAGCTTACAGTGTATAATGACATGTCGACATCATAATGCCTGACTTATGGTTGGTTGGAATGTATTGCAAAATGGTCTGATGTCTTTCCTCACACTGTACAGGCAAAGAACAAAATTATGCGAGTACACTTGGTACTCCATAGACACAGCATAAGGTGAACAGGCCAAGTTATCTGCATTTTGTATAGTGATACCTATATTTGGGGAGAGATTGGCTATCAGAGTAGTCATCAGCAAGTTTAATAAGGTTCGAATATGTAAAGAAGTGAGTTGAAAATGCTCTTCACTAGCCATTCTGTCGACAGTAGTGTGTGCTTGTCTGTAGGATTCGCCTCATTGATGTTGTGTCGGGTAGGAGAAGCGGCAGCTTTGCGCCAGGAGCCTGATCAAACATGGCCGACTTCCGCTGGAGCCAATGGCAGTGCCCTCAGCGGGATTGTCACACACTAACATGAATACACAATGACATACTGACGTCAGTAATGTGGATCTAATCAACAGGTGATGGAATTAGTGGTCAGAGGAGGGCAAGGTGGGTTTGAATAACTGGAGATGTCATTAGGAATTAGTCAGAGACGATCACATTTGTGTATTCAGAAATAATTGATATTGAAAAATCATTATGAGAATGAAATGTTGGAAGGTTTGACAATTGATGAGGTTTCCCTCACTGGGATCTCTACCAGAAGCTATCTTTAACGAGATGACCTATAGCTTTGCATGGGGCCTCTCTGTTGCATTTTACAAGTGGCAAAATGACACAAAGAGATTCTTTAATAAAACACGATACTTCACACAAAAAGGAAATGTCATCCTAGAGATATGTAATACACTGCACGTTTACCCCCTCCTCCTTTAAAAACAACAATGTAACCAAGAGCCATCGTATCTTAACTATATCCCTGGTCACCCGTTCTCGTTAATCATCTACCACCCAGCAAAACCTTCAATATAGCACACATGCATTAAACCAACCTACATGAACTGTGTGGTATACATGACAGCAATGTCAATTAAGTTAGACTTTGATCGTTATTTGTGAGGAGTGGAGGGCGCTATTGTCACAGAGAACAGGTGAATAAAACTTCCCAACAATTCCCACCCTTCACCATCCCCAAACCACCCCTCTCTCCCCCCCCACACACACCAATACCCCTCAAACGTCACCAATGGCCCTCAAAATACCAATTCCCATCCAATGCCACTTTGTGTCAGTGTATATGAGGCAGTGACCACCCAGCAACCATCGACCGTGGCCATGGTAACTCTGCCCGGTCTATAGGTCCCCGGGCAGCTGATGCTATAGGTCTGCCCACCAGCTGAGAGACCTGCAAACACAAAAAGCATCTTCTTGTATAAAATTACATTCAAGTATTTGCACATTTGTTCAACTTTCTATCGATCTTGAGTGCCGCTGTCGTTCAAAAAATGATTGCAGCTGGTTGCGACTGGAATTACAGCAAATTAAGGCCTGTTGTGTCATCGTGGAAATTCTATTATCAGAATTCTTTTAGACTCATCCTATCATTGTTATGAGTTGACATTGTGAATGTGATGATGAATTCAGTTTTATTTAATACTCACAGTGTTTGGTCTTTGATCGATATCTCGGTAATACAAATTAGTACTGTGTTATTGCCAATTATTACCAAACTGTACTGAGATGACCTTTGAAGCTAAATGGCACTTATGCCATGCCTTTTCATATTATGTATTACCGTATTTATTTTCTAATGACTAAAGCAAAGAAACTTGTAATTATTGCTTTTAGAATTGTAATATAATGCATATAATCTAAACACCAGTACCACGACAACCATACCACAAGGCATAGATTGACTTCTACGATTTGTAAATCTCCGTTTTTTTTTTGAAAGGGTTACAATTTGCTGAACCCCCAAAAAATTTTTGATTTATACCCAGTCAATGTGCGATGTGATGGTCAGATTCTACCACGTTCTTATAACGTTCTGTGACGTTACAATAACGTTCTTTCAAGTCACACCCACTCCATTGACGGGTATATATTCTCGATATTGCAATAGATAAATATTTGCAAACATTATATGTTTCAACGCTATTGTTACGAGATAGGTTAACTGAAATATCACATAACAAAGAGGAAATATACCAACATACCCAGCCATAATGTGCTTTATGTGCCTGACATATGGTTGGCGGGACATCGTCAGTGGGCTACTCAATCACAGAGAAGAAAGCACATCAAAAACTAAGAAGCCTCTTCAAAGAATATCTGGGTTCTTTTTGTGACGAATAAATCTCCTATATAGAACCAATTAGAGGCTCAAACCCTGCGCATAGATTGTTATGGAAAAACGGAGGGTAAATTTGACGGTCCAGTGCATTTGACCGGCTTAATCTTCATAGGCAATTTACTTCAGAAAAGAAAGGCGGAACTCTTTTTCGTCTCGGGAGCAGTCCTTTTTTCACCTGGCGGAAAATTACTTGATTAGAAGTAAACGTTTCTTCAAAGTCGGACAAATTGAACAAAAAAAACCCAAAGTGGACGACGATTTGCCTGAGCTTTAAATTTGAGTAAACCTTTCTTTGTTTCCAGGGAAAAGCTGGTAATTACTCCTGTTTTATTGTAGGCGTGGAGGCGGAGCAGAAGGGAGGGAAATGTGGGAGAAATCTGAATCTCATGTGGTCGGGATGAATATGAGATGCAGCAATCAGAAAGAAAAGGGGATTGAGTTTTGGGGAGGTGGGTGGGTGGTCAGGGGTGGTCAGTGCTGACCAGTCACAGTGGGACCGGCCTGTCAGCAGGCCGAGTGGTCAGTCAGTGTCCACCAGCTGCCCAGTGGTCAAGGCTTTGTGGCCGGAGAGAAAAACTGACCCTGACTAATGACCCTCTGAAAGGGGCCCAAACAAACATGGCGGCTGAGTGTGAATACTTTTTATTGAGCAGTGGCCACGCGTACCTATTGTACCGGTCAGCGACGACCACCGGCCGGGAGGGGGGGGGGGAGGACTGCCCACCCGGAGGACGTAGTGCCACCTACAGTGGTCAAGAATAGACGATTTTAAAGCAGAACGCCATTAAAAAAACTAATATGATTTGTCATGGTTTGGTGTATTTTAATAAGCATGAACCACGGATTTCCAAACGAATGTTTTGTATAATTAAGGCAATGCTTCCTTATGAGATTGATATAAAGTTTGTACATGCAATTCAATGATATTTGAGGTATATTTGAAAGATGAAAACGCCAAAATGATACATGAAACACACACTTGAATGTTACAGTATTGTGATTTTGCATTCAATAAAATAGGATCATCTGACTGTCATCGCGAAATGCTATAATTTCAAGTTGAAATGAACTTATATTCAAGCATGATTTGGGTTTTCAAATATCCCGTACAAATCTCAAACAAAATGTGCGTTTTTACTCTAAAAAAAGGTGCTATTATCTAAAAATGTAAAAAGCCTCCCCCAGTGGTCAGTCATGTCCAGTGGGGTGGTCATCCGTCGGGGGCGTGACCTACCCCGCTCAGGGCGCGTGCTGGAGTGGCCGGAGGATTGACCAGGAGGGACGTCAAGGCCGGCGCTGACTGACCAGTGGTCAGTTGTAGGGACACCTTGCAGGCTGTCATTGTTTGACCAGGCCCTCCCTCCCTCACCTGCCAAGGCCGACCCGCCTCCTACATCGGGATTAGTACTTAAAACGTCATGACTTTTTCTTTTCTTTGAAAAAGCACAATTGAAATTAGTTATAATTTAAGCGTGCTTTTTCATGATGCCATAATCATCCTAATCATTGTGGAATTATAATCACAAAATTTACTAATACCTTTCTCCATGTTGTTCCATCTGTTTGTGCTATACACTATGGCACAATATAGAAACATATACACCCTTCTCATGACCCTGCGCAGTGCAGGCCTGCTGTGGCCCAGACCAAGGTGAGGGGAGTCCCCTCACTGGATCACTGGACTGCATATAGGCTAACAGAGGGACTGTTTTGAACTTTTTGTCTAAATCCCATCAATACACTAACAATAAACTAAACTGGTCAATTTTAGCACTCATATCTGCATGTAAAAATAACCTAATTTCATGATAAAAGATGCAGTTTAGATACATTAAGGAATCTTTGAGGCAATATTGACTTTTATTTTGAAAGGAGTCAACTCTAAACACAAGTCAATGACAGGTACTCAACAACAGGAATTGTTTTGTACCTCAGCTTGAGTGGGTGTGTAGGGGCTGTTGGCTGTGGAACTGAACTGGTGTGAACAACCACAACTAATTATAACCCCTCTCCCACCCCTTCCCCACACATACATTCTGAACACTACTAACAAGTACAGACCCTTGACTATCTAAGTAGGCACCAATCCTCAATCAACTCTGCTCCAAGCCAAGTGACCAGTGCTGCAGACTGGACTCCCCTCACCAGGGTTCATATTTTTGCCATGAGGGGTGCCACCTTTAATAAGAAGGGTGTATAACACTCTAAAACCAATTCTAAAACATTTAGCTATTAATGGTATATGTGTACAGGTAATGCATAGTAATTATCGGTTACTGATTTTTCTAGATAGACTTTGCTCCCCAAGTGAGGGAGGTTACTGATTGTCTCAACTAATCCATTTATTAAAGCAGTTAGGACTGTGGAGCCTACTGACATAAAACTTTTTCAAACCCTGAAATGCAAAACTCACATGGAAAGTACCCAAAGAGGGAATGTTCAGAGTATGTTATGTAATCAATTCCTTGGTATTTTTAGCAAGTGGAGAGAGTGATCCGTAGGGGCACTGTGGTAAGCAGGGCCAGTTCTGAGACCTCCCCTATCATATGGGTATATTTTCTTATTGAAACCTAATTTTTTTTTCTTAATCAATATTCACTCATCCATTATGATTATACGTATCTTCTTCACATATATATAACAGAAGAGTTTTCCTCCCATTTAGGACACAAAATAGTTATAAGCAATGGGCAGGAGATCCGTATGCCTGTGTGTCCCTGATCAGTGCAGTCACAGTCTGGGGCAGTGGACAGTGACCCAGGGCCAATGAGGTCTACCTTCACAGACAAATTGGTATTCATCATAATATACAAAAACAGAATAAACTTTTGACAAAAGTCTTTCCCATATAGATTTACACATGACAAATTCTTTATTTAAAAAATAACATTTCTTATAGAAATGATAGAGAAAAACAGGAATTTAGAATTGTTTCCCATTTCACTGCCATTATACATGAGGGCCAGTTGTCTACAGCCCAGCAGATCCGTATAGGGAACGGGGTATGAGATCGGGGTGTGTTGCAAAAACTCTCTATTGTCCCCCACCGGCCCTCTCAGTAGTTGTTCAGTAGTTGTGACATTATCCCACACACTGCCTCTCTCAGTAGTTGTTCAGTAGTTTTGCTGTACTGACACGGTTGTCAGTCCACTATGCAGTATCGTAGTTAACTTTAGCTGTAAAGCAAAGATCAGGGCTAAGATCGACTCTCTCAATATCTGGGCAGAGAGTGAAGAGGTGATGTCCTAGGTATGAGTAAACAGACATGCAGCATACCGGCAGCTCTCAGAATGAATACGTTAGCCGATCAGGCAAGTCCAAGTAGTATTAGGCTCAGTGAACTTAGGTTACTGTCTGGATGAGTGAGTGGAGCCAGGCTGGTGGTAGCATTTAGGAGTGTTGGTTTTTAGGAGTTGCTCAGACAACCTCTCTGTTCTAACATAGTCAACAGGAGCTCAGTGACACGTATTACATGCAGTTGGATTAATAAATACTATCCTTTAACGCAAGTGTTCTTTGTCATCCATGAATAATGAACTATGTTCTAAGATCACTTACAGTCAAGATGAGAATGAAGACTGTGATACATGGCTAGCATACTGGAATCATGAAGACGGAAAACTTATAATTGGTAGACTAATGATTAACAGTAAAATCAAACCCTATAGTTCAGTGCCATCCCCTGGCTGCCCCTCTCAGTAGCTGTTCAGTAGTTGTGATGTTGTCTCCCACTACCCCTTTCAGCAGTTGTTCAGTATTTGTGTCATCCCCTGACTGCTCCTCTCAGTAGTTATTCATTAGTTTTGACACTGTCTCTAGACTCCCCCTCTGAGTAGTTGTTCAGTAGTTGTAACATTGTTTCCCCCTACCACCCTCAGTAGTTGTTCAGTAGTTGTGACGTTGTCCCCCGCAGCCCCTCTCAGTAGTTGTTCAGTAGTTGTGACGTTGTCCATCGGCAACCCCTCCCCTCCTGTCCGAGTCATCCTCTGCCATTGATGTTGAACCCAGTACAATTAGATTAGGGGTAAAATCTGCTGCCTGCCGCCCGGCCCTGTGAGGGGTTGTTAGCCTTTGTGGGAGTAGAAACAGTATATCACCCGCTAATGGTACCAGTGGTCCCCACAGACCCCCGACCAACCCGAGGTGGGATCTGTGAGAGGCATAGATGGGTCCGCTTAACGGTGCCTAGTCCTGGAAAGGGCTTTCAATCCGCATCCTCTGAAAGATCTAGGAACGTCAAGAGGAAGACCGCAATACGACTAAAATAGTTCTCTTTGTTATGGTAAGTTGTTAAAATAAATTCACATCATACTGAAACCAATTGCACACTAAGAGGATTTTATCTTGGTGTTTTTTATGTATTCCTATTGTGATTAGAATGCCTTTTAAGAAGGCTGTCAAAATTTCAACAAATTGAGTAATTGTGCCCCAATATAACACGTGTGACCAACACATTTGCAGTAAAGACATACGTTTTATTACTCATTTATTTCAAGAAAAGTCTATGCTTCAAGATTTTGCTAATACATTCTAGGCTCTCGATATGAAAACATGATTACAATTATATTAAATCTAATTTTAAAAGTAAGAATGGTATGAAGCGCATCTTTACTGGACAAGAAACATGCAATAAGCTCATAATGTGATGACAATGGGAAGATGTTGACAAAAAGAGGGGAGTGCAGTTTTGCTATTGGATATCCACCTTCAAAGGCAGGACTCCCCCGGCTCCACGGGGGCTGACGCGAGAGCCGTCCGGGCATTGGATAATGAGCTGCGATTCAATTAAAATATCTCTTGCTGTTCGCGCCGCCGATTAAGTTACATTTGGCGGCGCTTCAATATGTCGGTGTGATAATGGGTAATTATGGGTTGGGCGTCGGGGGAGGGGCGGGCAGGGTTTTGTGTGGGGGTTAGCAGGGGCTGGTCACTACTGGCAGGGCCTGGAGGCTACTGGGGGCAGGTACTCGGGGACAGGTAGGGGGTCTGTGGGGCTAATTAGCCCACCTGGAAGGTAGGCGTTTTGTGGTGTAAAGGTGGGGCGGCGTCCTGCCCTGGAGGAGGTATGGAGAGGTATGTGGGAGGGTGGGCTATGGGTGTGTTTGTGTTGGTCAGCAGGAAGCATACTGCCCCCTGCCCTCACACTGGACAAAGCCAACTGCTTCCTTTTGGGAGTAAACTATATCATAGATTTCTACTAAAACCCAGTGCTAATGTTCAGAGGAATTTCATGCTGCAGTTATCTGTGGTCATGATTGCAGACTTCAATTTTCCTTGTTGAAAACAGACATTTTCTTTTACCTGTGATACTAACATTTCTCTTACTTGCAAATGATAAATTTATAACGATGATTTAATAATCCTTTAAGTTATGTATCATATTTTTACCAATCATGGATGCTGCTGCCAGTCTATGGTATGAATATTTCTTTTTACCAAAAGGCAAACCATATTAGTCAATTTGTGGAAGATCATTACATTTGAGAAATAGGATAATGCAATATCCTAAAAGGTGCTCATTTTGACAAGAAAGGCAGACAATTACCTGAGTAAAATATAAAATGCAAAAAATGTGACTTCTGAATGGTCAGACTCGAACCCCTCATCAGAACTCCAGGAGGCAGGACAGGTCCATATCAGGTCCCTCCGTAGCCTTCTTCTTGCTGACTCAGCATATGTGCCGTTTGAAATCCCCATATTTGTCGCCCCTCCCCCAAACTCCTCCTCTATGCTCTCTAAACCTCACCCCCTGCCCTGGTCCGCCCCCCAATCCTTCTACCTTTCCACCAAACTGGTCTTTACTTTCACTCCTGCCTGTCCCTCCTCCCCCACCCCTGCCAGCCCCCTACCGGCCCCCACCACCCCGCCACTCCCCCTAGTGAGGGCCCGCGGCACTAGCCGGCAGATGTCCCCTCCCTCCAACCACATTCATGTGATATCATAACCAAGGTGGACCCATCCCCGGGCGCCATATGCTTGTCCTCCCCCTCCCCTCCCCTCTCTCCCTCACTGTTAAGTACCGCACCCTCTCAGCCCACTCCCCTCCCTCCTCAAATCTCCGCAGCATATGCAGCTTAATGCAATTCTCGCTGGGTTAAGAGCTGGCCAATCTGTTGCCAAATTTAACACCATTAACTTGGGATGCATTAACAAACACGAGTTTTTGGGTGGCGACTGATTTTCTGGTTGCATGCATGAATGGTTGATGGGTACTGTTTGTCTGTTTTAATGTTGACTTAATGTACGGTGCATGGTCATGTAAATGGCTTAATGTATGAGGTATGGTAATGTCAATTAAGGCTGGATGTGTGAGGTATGGTCATGTAAATGTTCCCGTGTGGTGGTAGCAAACCCCCAAAGCCATGTACTACTTGCGCCTACTCAATTCTCTAAAAGCAGGACTTCGATAAGAAAAAATAAACGTCAGGAATATGAATATTCACCAATCAATTCCATGAGAAAATGTAGGCTTCTCAGTCGTATCTTAAAGCGCAGATTGGCAAATTATCATAATAATATTATTCTATTCTATTAAATTTCATGGAGGCCTACGCCAACTTTCGATGTTGGGCTTTTAAAAGGCTGCACGATTGTCAAGGTAAAGGCGTTCTTGAAACGTACAGGTGGTATTGACTTTGGAATTCAATGATTACATTTTATCCGAAGGTGTGTCATGTACGAAGTAAAGCTTTACATTAACAAAAGATTGAAACTGCCTGTATCTGTGTTCATGTTTGGCCACTTGTACACAAAGAAGTACAAATAAACTTTTTTTGATTTGATATTGGATAGGTCTATGTAGGATGTTACACTCAATACAACCACAATAATCCCTAAATATTGAATTCCTAACAATAATTAACATATAATGCCACCTTCTTTGTACGTATACATCCTCATCTCATAAGGCCAATTATACTATTGCTATTACACCATTCCTAACAATACACTCCCCCATTATCAAAGGGACACATCTAAAAAAATAACAGTGACCACCGGTCAGTGATACGTGTGGAACTGGGCACGAGCGTAGTGTAGTCCTACAGCCCGACCTCCCAGGGTGCGTTCCCACACTCCCACCTGACTACTGTTACCACCTCCCGCTGACCACAACTTTCTCTCACACACCCCTCACACATAACTTACCCACCCACCCACCCCTCCCCCTACACACACCCCAAACACCCCACCCCTCCCCGCCCCACACCCCACCGCTTCAAAGGCCACGTCCACGTGGGGTGGTTTCCCGTCGGCGACGTCGCCAGAGGGCGTAGTCGTCAGTCTGTGACGTAACGTCAGGTGACGCGATGAGACCACGCCCCCTGTGACGTCACTGATTGCCCCTTCTGGGACAGTGGTCACTCTGGGGTGCGGGCGCAGGGTAAAAAAGTGATGAAAGAAGTTCACGGGGGAAGGAAGTGTGGGTTTAGGATCAAAGGAGTCTGTTTGGGCCACCTGTGGGTTTACCCTGGTAATTAGCTTAAAGGGTGATTATATACAGTTCACTGAGGATTTTGAATTCAACTTTAAAGTGTTTTATTCATGCTGAACCATCCAGCTTATTAAAACTTGTTTTACCAATCCTTAATGGGAATAATGTAAAGAATAAGTAGAATAAGTATTCAAAAAACACATTTAATGCTATGATACTATAAGATTAAATACAGAAATCATGCCAAGAACAGTAATGTCATAGATCTTTCTGATAACATTGCTAATCCGTAGTTTTCAATATTCTACATTCTATTTTTATGTTTACTTTGTGAAATCTAACAAACCCCCCTCCCCATTAGCTACCATATGTCACCCGGTGCATTTTCCTATTGTCCCGTCCAAAGCGGATCATGGAAAAACTTACATGAACAAATGGTTTTACGTAAATATAATGTGTCTTCAAGTCATAGCCCTGATAGAAAAATTTATCAGACGACAGTTAAATTCAGTAAGTTCTACTAGAGAATATACGATTTAGAAATTTAAAAATTATGTCTTTTGTGTGACAGACCGGTCTTTGCTTCTCCGTTGAGATGGATATCTCAAACTATGTGTCCTAATGGAAATATCTTGCGCCTATAGAGAATCATTGCATTTAAAACGAAGTTATGAATAATCAGAATACAGCCTTCATTGGTTCTCGTGCCATCAGTTTGAATCCTATTCACAGACCAGTGGACGGAATCAGTGCATTAGGAGTGAGTGGGGACACCTAGCGAGTTACAGTAGAACGAGAATATCGGGATGTTGATTGCACTACAGCGCCACTTGGACGATTTGTAATGTAATACGTATGTACTTCACATTAAAGATTATATAATTCTAAAATTTAAATCATATATATCCATATTCTGTTGTTTTACGTTATAAGGTGATAACGTGATTAACAAAAACTTTTGCAATTCTACAAGGAATTCATCTCTTCTGACCCTACTGCTTTACAAGGAACGAAAGCCATACCTGTTTTCACATTCCTTTAGACCTACATGTATTTCAATTGAGTGGCGCCCTGCTAGCGGAATAGGCCTGAAGAGTCGATTGGGGTATGGGTTTCAATGAAAATCGTTGGGCACAGGCCTTCTATGCGTTTGGGAGGGTTCAATGTTCGGGTTCAAGGGAAAGGTGAATATGACTTGTGATGTTAGCCTTAAAATTCTATCAAATTATACATGCACGTTTCTCACCAAAAGAAGGCACATCATACATAATTCTTAAAAAGTGTACAGGCGTAGTTTGGCAAAGTCAAACTCTTTTTGCATACCAAGACCGAAAAAGGTAACATTAATAATGGAAGATTGAATATGCAGTCAAAGAAGTTAGGTTAATGACAAACTATGACTCTGATGTTTTGAAATCACTTTTGAGACATGATTCTTGGCTGGAATACTATAATGATACTGATGTAGATAACTTGTGGGACACGTTTGTTGGAAAGCTTAGAAATATCATCGGTGTAATGTGCCCTTTAAGAAAACTGCACCTGAGAAAAGTAAAAACGCCTTGGATGACTTGTGAAATAACACGTAAAATAGCATATCGTGATAAATGTGTTCGTGAGCATAGGATATGTTTAAACCAGGTAATGTACTAATAGCCTAGTACTTTTAATATATTATCATACTTTATAATTTAGTTAGGATCAGGCCTAACCATACTACTTCTGAGAAGAGACATTTTACGCTCCTAGCGCCACCTGTTAACCAGTATAAAAGGCGTTGCAAGGTAGGGAGCGAGTCAGTTAGTAGAGTTTTAGTGAGAAAGTCAGCAGCATTAGCTGAGCTACTCGGAGCTAAGCCTACCAGCTCCTGTGCAATATACTGGAGTTTACCAATACCAACTACCTCGGACAAAGGATTGTGATAGAGCTAAGCGCTAGGGTGGTCTAGGATGTGCTGGAACAACTTGTATTCTAGTGTGGTTGATCACTGAGTAGGAGATGGGAAGGTGGACAGATTGAGACTTATTCACTGTGGCTTTGACTCGGGATGAGATGTTTAATTGAATAAAACCCTTTCATTTTAAGAGCTCCCTCGTCGTCCATTTCTTTTGAACTATTGGGGGATGGATGAATTAACTTTGAACGCAGTCTGATTGGCTCAATAACTTGGATGAACGACTCATGGATAAATCAATTATACACATCACGCAGTCTTAAATCAAACACTAACAATAGTTCAGTAACGTATGACAGAATGAGGAAGTCACGTAATGTAGTCAATGCCATGATACGTAAAGCCCGGTCTACCTACATTAAAAAATGCCTTACCGATACTTAAAAAAATCCTAAGAAATTTTGGAGGTTGACAAATGCACTTTTAAAGAACTCAAACTCTTCCAGTTTCAATGTAGAATTTGTAGACCCTACCAGTGGCAATAAGGTGTCGAATGAAAATACTTGTGATTTCCTGAATAATTATTTTATAAACATTGGTTCTGCTGGCTCCAACTTGGATAATACACCTGCATTACAGAATGACATTGAGTATGGTGAGATTGATTTTGAACCATTTACACTTAATGAGATGTTGACATTTATCAAGGAAATTGATGTTGATAAGCACAGCTGTATTGAGGGTCTTAAAACGGAATTTATCAAAGATGCTATGCTTGGAGCATGCCATCAAATTTTGTATCTGTTTAATACATCGCTATTAACAAGCACTTTTCCTTGTGCGTGGGCAGTGGGTTTGGTAAATATGATTCCTAAGGCTGGTATTTTATCAGATCCAGGTAATTGGCGTCCAATAACCCAAACTCCAGTTCCAGCAAAAATATTAGAAAAGTTAATTCTATCCCGTCTGTTGAAACACATCAACAATATCAGTTTTTTACACACTAAGCAATACGGTTTTCGTCCAAGGCATTCAACACAGGAAGCTGTCTTTGATATTCTGAAAGACACTCATTTGGCCCTAAATAGTAATTTGGTAACAGGACTAATCTTCCTGGACGTATGCAAAGCTTTTGACTCCTTAAATCATCCATTGTTAATTGAGAAACTCAGGAAAATTGGCCTAAATTGAAAAATTCTGCTTTGGTTCATGAGTTACTTAGACCGCTATCAAATTGTTACTTTCAATGGTAGAATTCCGGCCCCTAAGAAGGTAATTTCAGGAATTGGACAGGGCACAATCCTAGGGCCAACATTATTTATTTTTTATATCAATGATGCTGTTGATGTCTTACAGGGTGTTCAATTAAATATGTATGCTGATGATTGTGCATTGTATTTTAGTGACTCAGATTGGAACATAGTTCATAAGACTTTGCAAAAAGCTCTGGACTCATTTATTACGTGGGGTATTCAAAACAGTTTGATACTAAATGTTGGTAAAACTAAGTCCATGGTAATCACCCATGAAAAACTTAGGCAGGAAATATGTGCCACGCCCACATTTAATGCTGGTAATGAAATGTTATCCTGGGTTGAGCATTACAAATATTTGGGTATTGTAATTGATGAGACTCTATCATATGTCAGTAACTTTAAGAATATAAGAAGGATTATTTCAAATAAGGTTTTTCAACTTTCGAAATTAAGAAGATACATAGATTAAAATACAGCCATTTCAATTTATAAGCAAACAATCTTACCTTTTGCTGATTATGCTGGTTTCCTTTTAACTGCTCTAAATCTTGAACATAAAAAGGAACTTCAGGTGCTCCAAAATAGTGCATTACGAATTTGTCTTAATGTCTCATTGATTGATCATGTCACAATCGTTGATTTGCATACACGATTTGATATAATTAGCCTGGAGCAACGAAGAATCATCCAATTGTTACGACTTATGTTTTTGCACAGTATTAAGCCTAATGTATTAGCAATGCCTGTACGGAACACTAGAACTTCCAAAAAGAAGGTATTTAAATTACCTGCTCAAATTAATACTAAATTCAACAAAAGTCCTTTTTACATAGGTGTCAAATACTGGGATAAACTGAGCCCAGAGGTGCAGCACTCAGTTAATGTTGAGTCCTTTAAATCAAAGATATGTGCATTACATAGACAATACCAGGATCTCCTTCACTGAAAACTTACATAAATGTGTTATGTTCTGACTATATGGAGAGTTCTTTGTGTGGAAATTGTGTATCCACTTGACTTTATCATGTTACTGTTAAAGTGGATTGTGAATGTGAAGTTGTTTCTTTAAATTTAACTGAGATATTGCTTATATGTTATATGTTATATATCTTCATTTATACTTTTGTTTAAAAATTTCTATATTTCCTTCTATCATCAAATGTAATGAGCTGAAAACCAGGGGCAACCCTGACGTTTATTGCAAAAAAAAATAAAATCCTCAAAAAAAAAAAAAAAAAAAAAGTAAATATCTAGTGGAAGGCGTCCTAGGAGTAGGCTAATCAAGACTTGTTTATCATTTGGACACCACTTGCAAGTATTGCGAGTGGTGTCCAAATAATAAGTGGGCTCATAATGGAAGTTCTCTTCGTCCACGCAGATTCCGACTGAAACTTTTACAATAATGGGGTCCCCTCTTTTAAAAATCTCTGCATCCTCCCCCTGACTGAATTGTCTCTACTCATTTTTGCGGCACAGGCATAGACCTCTTGACCCCCCCCCCCCCCCCCCCCCCACACACACACACACACACTCCTACACCGTGGCTGCTTGAATTGCCAAGAGCTACGAGCGGCTGGCGTGGGTACCAGTGTAACCCCCCCCCCCCTCCCTCCCCCCCTCCCCCCCCTCCCCCCCCTCCCCCCCCCCTCCCCCCCTCCCGGTTGCACACTTATAGACCAAGACACCAGGTGGCGCTTCTGCTCTTGTTAGACATTCCTTTCACAGTTCGCAACTTGTACAATAGGTGGCGCCACTATTTATTGAACGTTTCTTTTCATAGAATACAATAATGAGTATGATCTAAATGCTTTGTTAATCCAAATGTTAAGCAATCTGTCTCGACCTGTATTTTGCAGCACTGCTTGTTTGGTATCGGGTGTTTTAGTTTGTCAAAAAGTCGATTCTGTCTGGAAACCCAAGGAGTATGTTTTATAAAGCCATTAAATTACTGTGCAAAAATTCATACACGTAATAAGTACAGGTATTTGTATCCGGATCTGTGAACACTAACGACTATTCATGGGCGTTACATACATACAAGAAAAATACTTTATTTGAGACCAATTTATCTAAGTGTCCTTGGGATGAGTCCATGCTTCGCTGACTTCTTGCTGTAATATCATTTACTAACGTCTCGAGATCATGTACTAAACAAGGTTGAAAGTAAATTCGGAAGAAACACAAAGATAATTGCTGTAATCTTATTGCAAAACAGCTCTGGCTACCATGCGACTTTGTAAGTTTCTACATTTCAAAATGACTATGTTTCATCTGATAAATAAACGTTTACAAGTTTATATCATTAGTTGCATGCGTAACAATTCCTCATAAAACTTGAAAATCTTTAAACGTGACTCCAAGGGTGTCGACATAACATGCTGTCCACTTGGCTCAATCAGTTATCGCAGCAACACTTTGTCTGTTGTTGTGCGTTTTGTTTGAACGTCCTATCTTAAACAACCCTTGACTTAGATTATGTTTCCAGGTATGTCTTTTTTTACATTGTACAAATCGATGACACGTGTATGGCAAAGTAGATAGAATTGATACAGTAGACAGCTTTTTTTTCTGAATAGTAGAGAGAACGTAAAGAGACCTTAAGAAGTATGATGTATATGTGGTATATCAAATGTGGCAAAACTATGAATAATGGTCAATATTTGGAATAAACAATAATATTTGCATATCAAATGAGTAGGTCCGGGTTTCTCACTTTGATTAATTAGCCATCTTCGGTACAAATAGGGCTGAAGTACATAGAAGTTGATACGTCAATGAGACGGATCTCAGAACCCACGGCACATTGATAATGTTTCCGGGAAGAATGCGTAATACGGTGTCAAAACAAGGTGTTTGAGTGCCATGTCTGTATCCGCGACTTAAGTGGGCAAGGTGTCAACGTGTTTGGTTATCAGTCTTTGATCGGTTAAGGATGGATAGTTAGAACAAGCTGTTTACTGTATATTGTAGATCCATAGAAATGAAGTTTAGAAAGGTGCATTTTAAATATTACCGCAACAATATCCAGCAATTCCCCTTATACGGTTTACATACTAGCACACTATATCAGTTATGATATAAGTCGTACAATATAAAGACCCAAGTACTGGATCTCCGAATATGCATTGAGCTATCCTTGATGAATAAAACCCCGTGCTTATTTGATGAGCATGGTATTGTCTGATTTTGTATTTTATATCATAATTATACTGTCTTATCTGAAATTTTGTCTCTTTTCGTGAAACAAATAAGCTAGAAATAAAAATCATGTTGTAGTTTTTCAATTTTTAAAAAGTTTTTAATTTGATTCATGTTTTGATTAATTCTCATTCTTAAACGTGATGAATGGTGTTTATATAACTTCAAAAAGACCGCCGTAGAGCATGTCAACATCCGGATCACCGTACCTGGGTGACTTACATGTGTAAACCACTAGGTGACCAGTAACTGTAGGTAACGGCCTCCTCCTGCACCTGCTGACCTCCACCGCCCTTACTCCTGGGTCTTGGCGATTAGGGTCACCTTCCCACACCCACTCGACTCCCACACCCACAACTGTAGTCCTCCACTGAACCCTCCCCTCTTCTAGTCTGTTCTGACCCAGATAACCTATTATGTAACTTTGGGAGACATTGGGTCGGGCTTCACAGACTACCCACCTTTCCTCGCCCCACTCTTGTTACCCCCTCCCTCCAACTCACCTACACCAAGACTCCCGCACCCCCCTCCCCCTTTCCTCCTGTAACCCTAGGTAACCAACTCCGGGCCATTCACACCTTGGCGTTGGGGGTCCTCCAGGATCTGACATGTCTCTGATCTCGCCGCCTTTTGTGTCCAGGTAACCCCTTATCTTTAGACTCCTCCAGGGTTGACGTCCGTTGTGCCAGAGACACCTTTTTTAATCCCCAAGTCATTGTTCCCTTTACTCAAAAGGATCAAAGTGACAACGTTTAAGATAAGGTTTGAAACGTCTTTGAATTAGAAATTTCCACGGGGATTAGCGAGAACTGTTGCACGTCTTCGGGTCTTTGTTTCGGATAACAAGGAAATGTGATAGATAAATCATCAAATCTTATCGGCACGACCAGGAAACCATGCACCTATAAGGTCGACAGGGTCTTAAAGGGAGCCAAAACCAATAAAATTGACAAAATTGTTAAAACTCAGATAAGTAAAGAAAAATGTTATATGAGTCCAGTTAAGGTCAGTGGTAAAGTATTAGCTGTGAAAACTAGCGGATCCACATTTATTGAATTGGGCAAGAAAAACATGTTTTTAATGATTCTTTTAACCATATTTCATGGTTTAGATTTTAACATGGGCTAGAAATAAGCGCAAGGAATGAATTTCCATGATTATTTGAGTTTGGAAAATTTCAATGAATTTATTGGTTTTGGCTCCTTTTAATGCCCAGTCTCAATAATTATTATGTGATCGTCAAGACTCTATTAGAGTCTTATCCCGACCTCGCGCCTCGGTCACGGTTCAGTGACGGCTGGACAAACAAACCCACGTGGTCGGGGGAGCGCGACAACTGATTGGAGGGGAGTGATTACATAATGCTGATAAAGCCACTGGGGAACCTTCCCATTGGCTACTGATAAAATCAAAACTTTTAATCTTGCAAAATGTTTTTGAAATACAAGACAACCATTCATAGCCATGTACTATATATCAATAAAAAGATGAGATTCTGGGCTATAAGGCTATTGTTAAAAGATTCTTCAATCTTTTGTAGCTAAAAAGTTATAGGTAGTTTGATATAGCCGATTTACATTGGCTCAAAGAGAGAGAAACCCCAAGCTTGTCTGGGTAACCCTTCTTTGGCTAGGTTCCACACTAGGTGGCGTGGTCTGGAAAATCATAAGACAGGGTGGTCGCTGCGTCTGAAAGTAAAAAATAGTCTATGTAGATACAGACTGCAAATCATCAAGTCACCTATAAAATGACAAATAAAGATCTAGGAGCGCCTGGTACTGTATCCGTTTGTTTCTGTTCAAGAAATCATTTCTATCTAACTAATCATTATTTATGACTCTCTTCATTGAAAACATCAACCTAAAACTTTGGGCATATCGTATACATTCATCATAAAAATGCTCATATCGTATACATTTAGTACTACTTTTTACTTATTCCGATTCCTTTTACTTCAGCTATTTTCATTAACATGACATGGGGTTTCCAAGGTGCGAACCGTTTACTCATCATTGTACCCAATCCCAGTACACAAAACCACCATACTATAGGGTTAAAGGTCAGTAAGTCTACACATTACACCCAATGACCCATCGCCCTCCCCCCAACACACACTCATCCCCCCACTTACAACATGGATCCCAATAAACGATCAGTCGCGCCATTCGCTGGTCATTTCCAGTCATGATTGTCGGGCAAACGACGCCAGGAATTCATTTCCTGTCGCCGCCCTCCACACCAACCGCAGTTATTAATAATCCGGGGGTAGGGGGGCTTCATTTGGTCATCCCATCAATGGGACTCAGTGGGACTTGGTATTGAACACGGGCTGGCAATGGGTGTAGGGGTTGGAAGGGGGGTACTCGTATGTTGAATGTAGGTGACCACTGTTGGTCTGGTCAACTATCAGTATCGTGGTTGACCAGTGTGAATCATCTACTGGTTAATCAAACATCTCTTTTATTCCTGGAAATAATTGATAAGAATAACGATGCGTCATGTCATACATATCATACTAATAACTGTCGGTTGCGAGCTGCATGCATATTTACACAAGTTACAATGTTCATAATTAAATGTGGGGTGATTAAGAAAACTGAGAAACAATTGATATATTTTATCAGATTTATTACTAAACATGTTGCTGGACACCAGGAGGGCCGGGGGCTGCTGGTTATTGCATTCTACATGATGATGAAAAAAGATATTATATCAGTGATATAGCAATAATTATTGTTGATTTGCTTATAAATACGTATAATGTTTCGTTTTGGGGGGTTACCCCTATTCTCCCGAGATATTTCTTCAAGAATGGTTTATATTTGTCCGGGCAAATATATGATTCATAAATCAAATAGAATTGCAATGAATTACAACCAAATTAATCATTGTTCCTTGGTAGTACCCCCTCCTCCCTGCTCCAACCATCCACACTTATTCCATGTGCCCCCACCCTTAACACACACCTATCCCTCCACCCCTCCCCGACCTCTCCATGTCCATGTTGTTACTGGTCACTTACTGCCCCTTTCATGTGGCTCCTGTGGTCAGTAACCAACACATAAACTGCCCCCTCCCCCTGCCTCCAGTGCCCTCTTTTTCTCCTGAAGTGTGTAATGAAACTGAATCGATCCCTAACTGGGTGAAGGGCCCTCGAGGGGCGTTTTCCCGGTACCAAGGTGGCAGGTAAACTGAGGGACAAATGACCTCTCGTCGATGTACTCGTTTGGTGACGTCCTTACCCAGGAAGCAGATGGACCTTTAAAAGTGCACCGAGTCAACCCGGGACCTTTGTTCTTGGATCTTGTTTTGGGCGAGTGCGAGTTCGCACCTTCTCTTCGTCCGAATGCGGAAACGGCTAAAGATAAATGGCTATTTGTCAACCCCAACACTTACAGATATTTTGAACAATCCTTTTTTAGATTTTCGGGTTGCTGTTTTATGTGTGTTTGTTCTTACAAAATATTTTCTTCTTTTTCTGAAAAGCCAATTCGAAACAGAGAACATTCCTTTCAAATGAAAGTTGAGGATTTCACTGACATATAAATAAGAATTTTGTCAATGTGCTTTACCTAGCCAGTATAATCGTTTTGCATGATAACAGACAAAATATGTAGTAGAATACGACCCTAAAATGCATGATAATAATTATTTGAGTGTCATGATGCGATAGCTTGATCAACAGGGGAAAAATATATGTGATCATTTTCTTAGATGGTATAATGCACAAAATAGAGTTGCTGAAAAGGTGAATTAAGAACCAAAACGTGACTTAAGGACCAAGCTGATTTGTTTTTATAATACCGCGTATTTATTTATGTTTATTCAAATCTAAGCGTCGGCTCAGGCCTTATGCTATAACATGTAGCATATTCATGAGATTATCCCTGCTCCCCAATAACCAGTCAGAGTGTATGTATGTCCATAGGGGAGCAGGTGGAAGATTGGCGACGCTGAACCTTGTTTGACCCAATAAAATCAATTAAAAAAAGTAGCATCAAATGAATTATCTATAATCTGAATGAAAACCACCGACTCCTTTCAAAATATCTTATCGTCAGTTTATGAAGTTCACTAAGTATGTGTGTTTCTTTCTCCCTTCACCAGGTGGCAGCACAGAGCACTTCACATTCCAACCCTGAAGATGCTCTCCTGTCGACGGCGACGTTGGAGGGAGAAGACTCAGCCGTGTGTCCTTCATTATAACAGTTGTCTTCGAAGTAGAATTAAATTGGTTTGAACGCATCTTTGGATAATGTATTACTTATATATAATGTGTGTGACAAAATAGGTTTTGGAATTTTGTTCCAGGACTATGAGTTGTCTACCAAAGAAAATGATCAACAACATGATCAATTCATTTTGTAGATATGTAGCAAAGCTGCAATGCTAAAGTCTAACAACAAAAATTGATAATGTTTAATCATCTAAAAGATGAAAACGTAAACATCTCAGGTCCCCCTGGAATTTAAGTAAAGAATTAAGGGTCAATTTTGAAATTCTCATAGCTAAAGATGAAAATGTGAAAGAAAATTTTAACTAATCAATAAAAAAAAGTTACATACACATAATGGTAATTCTAATGTTGATCGGCGTACATATGGCATAGTGTAGGCGTCAGTAAGGGGCAGACGTAGACTCCAGTGCTTTGACCCTATACCCTGGAGAGGGCCGTCCCGCCTCACCTGCCGGCCGCCCTTTGATGCCCCCCGCCCGCCCCCTTACCTGGCCCGTCTCACCGGTCAACCCGGGCTTTACAACCTCACACCCACGTGTTACCTGAGGCACCAGGTGGGCTCAAACCGCTGACCAGCACAAACCCACGCTGAGTGGCACTTAAATACAACTTTGTCAACATTTGAAATTATTTTTTCACCCATGTACATGTGATTCATTTTGGTACACGCCCACGCAACATCCGCAAAACTGAAATAAATCTCTTTTGGATGGTCCTTTTGAAAGCTAAGGGGTTATCTGTTCCCACTGAGAATTCCATGATTTGAGAGTGGAAACGCGTCGCAGTCAGCCATTATAGATAAGGTTCTGACATTGTTTTTTGTTCATTACAAACACATTCCTGTACCATATCCGCTAGCAGAGTCCCTCGAGGGTCATCAGCCAGCTTGTATTGCTAAATCACAAAAATAATCTTTGAGTCTCGGTATGGCTCTGCTGTTGAATTTTTATGTTAAAGTATTAGGGAGATCCTCAGTTAACGTTCTTAGTATTGTCCTCCACAATCCACTGGGTTTTTCCATCTGGTATTATACCTGTATACTGCTGCCTACTTTGAATAACATAGTCAGATCTTGCAAAGCTATGAATGGGAGAATACAATTCATTATAGTAACCATGCATTCTGCTTGAGGACCAATTCAGCTTCCTCCCAACAAATATGCATTTTTAACTGCATACGTACATGCTTATCATAACAAAAATGTGGGAGAATAGAAATAACATAAACCTCTCCTGATGTGAAGACTTTGGCATTGTCCAAGCGGCATGTGCGTCGTGTAGAAATCCTTCATTTATTCTGAAACGAAGTAAATTGTCCTTTAGACAATCATATAAATTATAAGTGGTCTATACTTTGTCATGAATTAACGTGTATCAAAAGCATGTAGGTGACCACATTTTTCATTTGGGAAAAATACTATAAGTCAAACTTACATTATGTTTTTCACCATCGAGTACATGCATATTCATAGTGACGGTACTTTATGATTCTCAATCAATTTCAAGTGTTTCCCTTAGCGTCCAAACAGATCCATAAAATCTTTTAAGTCTGGTAACGGAATCCAATCATTATCTTAGAGGACTCCTATTTAACCTCATTAGACCCAAACAACAATACTTTGGAGCTGTTATTATAAATCTACATTCTGTGGCGTCCTTACCAAACAAAACACAAGATAAGCTGGTACAATCGGCCTACTGTTTCCTCGGCTCTGTTCGAGGTAGTCGGGCGGTGATCTAATGGATCAGGAAGGGGCCTTCCGGTCACTTGACTGTCATGGAAACTGCCCCGAACCAGACCGGGAGCTCTTAAAGCGTCTAGGGACCGAGTTATCTAACTGATAACAGAGATAAGAAGAACTGATGTCATGTCACGAGACGAGTTGAAACGGTGTAACTTGAATTTTTATATATGCATTTATGTTTTCTCCCCAGGGGTTTCTCCCCTGCTCGTCATTTAAAACTGGACTTCGCTAGGGAATTGCTGTATCAAATGGCTGATTTGATATTTCAAAATAACTTTACTCAAAACGACATAACCCCTGACATCCTGACATATAGACTATACAAACGCGTATACACACGCACACACACACAGAGATAGAGGCGGAATAATCATGATATAGCAAATGAAAGTGCTAAAGATAAACTAACGGTTAGTCAGTATTTAAGTATAACTTGCAACATGAATCTCCTGCATGGTTATTGATCTACCGTAAAAAAAAGTCACAAGAATGTGTTTCATTATGTTTACACCATGTTTGATTTCTCATTATATAATCATAATGAATTCCCTTTTATCTTATGTTGTGTCTTTTTATTATAATGTTTATATATGTCTGCAATAATTATGAATAATTTAGGGTTACGTCTATTCGATGTACCTGGTAGACAATACTTGTCGCGTCAATATACCAGCTTTGTATATTTTGAATAGTAATACAACTGAAGCAGTTACCATTGTATACGTAGTCGTTTAAATATAGGCTGCCGTTTTAAAATCCAGCTTAGTTTCTTTGCAAAATTCGCAGATCAGTCAGTTTACATTAACAATTCATGTAGCTCCTACAATAGAGATAGTCGTGGGTTGATTACAGACCAATAAAGGTGAGGGACACGGTACGGCCGAGTTACCTGTATACGTGAATCAATTCAATTAGTCGATGGAGTTTAGGGCCCCTCGGGGGAGGTGTGGGTCAAGCGGTCAGTCATAGTAATCAAACATTGACCACGCCCCACTATCGGCTCACATAGAGCATTCAACATGCCAATGGGTGGGACATTGGGAGCTATTATAGTGTGTTGTGAATAAGTGTAACTTGAAAGGGAAATCACTTTAAACTAGACAGAATACTTTATGGGAGTTTTCCAACGGAACAGGGATTCTATTAAGTATTGTTGAATTGTTGTATTGTGGGATTATGATTATTCATAACGTTGCGCTCCAGTGATTAGGTTTGGTTGTAGATATTTCCCTGACCATATTGGTGTTCCTGTGAGTAGGTTGAAGGGTTTTTGGATATCTTATTTCATGTGAAACTGTCAATCAAGATGGTGTTTTCAAGAACTGTTATTGTTAACCGGTTTGGGATTGAAACTCTTTTCGACAGGTACGGTCTACTAGATTTCTATTATGGACATATATAAGTTCTGATTGAAAACCGTATGTTACTTTTTTGAACAATAATATGCGTGCACCAGAATGCACAGAAAGTAATTTTATGCGAAAATGATAATACTTAATAAAAGTATAGGCCAATGTTAAGTATGTCATTAAAATAGATTGTAAAAATAATCAATATAATCTACCATCTTATCAAGTTGGTTGTCATCACTGTGTTTTTATATTAAAGACAAAGCATACTATTTTGTATCTTAGAGTGACCTTTACGAACTTTGAGCGAACTTTGTGTGAAAACATTGCTTTAGTTTGCTTCACGCTTTACTTTATATATATATAACCCGTTAGCTTTCTACAAACATTAATTATAAGGTCGGTGTATCATAAAATAGAAAAAAAAGATGAAAAAGTCTGCCAGAGAAATAAATTACTGCTCCCACACCACAGGGGCGCGTGTGAAGGCCCTGTAAGGTGGATAATGAGGGCGGTGTAACAGTTTGTGTACAATACCCCTGGTTGACCCTATCTGGCCGCTGATTGTAATAAACCAGGGGTGTAGGGGCCTTATCGGGCGATATCGTGACCGTATAAACGGGTAATGGGGGGTGCCGCCCTCGGCTCACCTGGACCCCCCACGAGGCTGAACCTACCCCCTGTACAGGCACCGCCCATATACCTGCAGCCATTGGGGCTGAATTGTGGGCTGCGTCCACACAGGCGACCCTTATTCCAACCCCTAATAATAACCCTATAACCTTTACTCAAACCCGCATTACCAACATGTCTGGACACATACTCAGGTTGGGTCATTTAGAAATAGGTGTATGACTTTTTTTTTTAAATAAGGTTAATATAGTTATTTCTTCTTCCAAATATTTTAGTGAAGTATCTCGTAAATGGCCAAATTTACAAATAGGCATTCGAGACGCCCGGCCCCGGCGCCTCGCCAAAATTCGACGTAATGCTTACGTTCTGCCATATTTGAATAACGTTTCAAAAGTTATTACAACTTTCTGCGACGTCACGTTCTTGGCTGGGCATTCCTCCCCTTCGATAACCAAGTAACAGAGTACTAAAAAATATTTTCAAAAATGAAGAGAAAATGGAAGATCAACAGAAAAAAGATGGAAGGAGGTGAAATTAATTTCTTGTATTCGGGAAATCTCATTGGCTATTGTTCAAAATGACACTAAAACTGAGCATGAGTTGTCACAATGGTACGCTGGACCCAACAGAATACTGATAATTTCGAGTTGGGCCAGGATAATAATAATTTAAAAAAATCAAAGCACCAACTCTTCAGCTAAAAAAAAGACCTATTCAACAAGTGTATCATAACGCATAGAAGACGCGTATTACATATCAGTCGCTCTCCTATCGCGAAAAATGATTTAAAGATCTCTGTGGTTTCCGCCAATGGTTGCCCTTCTGGTCCGACACCCCTCCGTCCACTTCCCAAACCCACACAGCCACAGGCCGGTCGCCCCCCTTGCTCCCCCGCCGGGCGGTGGGCGCGGGGTTCCCCGGGACCACCTGCCCCCTCCGACCGGTCTCCTCCGGGGCCATAAACCCGGCCTCCTCCCGGGGCCTACCCGGGTCGGCGGCCGGGGGTTCGGGGCGGTCTGACCGGGCGGTGCGGGGTACAGGAGGCCCTACTGTCACCTCCACTCTATGGACGGACCATTAAGGACCCCCGGCTTACACTGGAGGTGGGAAAAGGTGGTTAATGATGGCGTGTGTGGGGTGTGGGCGGCCGGGGTGGGCGGATGTCAGGGGATTGTTTGAGGAACTGAGGGTGGGCGCGGCCAGGTGCATCACAGCTTCACCGAGAATTTTTTTTAAACGAAGAAATATTGTGTGGTCACACAAAAGAATAACCCACATCTGGACGTCCGCCCCCTCCTCGATGAAGAAACTCAAAGGTTTGTGGTCGGTAATTTATGTAAGGGTTTTCCCACAAACCTCGTTCATTTCATGAAAATGAATGAAAAATACCCGAACCGGATGGTCTTAGCCCTCTTTTATATATAGGCATACAATTCTAGCTGTAAATTTTAGGCATGTGCAAGGCGCGGATTGAAATACATTTATCGGAATAAATCAAATCTATTTACGACTCTTTGTTGTTTTACATGTGGAAATTACCCAAGGGATTCGTTAAATTTTCACATTGATTTTAATGCACACACTCAACTGATTTGATTTACTCGAAGCAATCTTTAGAGATCAGTGTTATTTTCTTGATCATAATATTCATTGCAAACCCATAAAATGGGAGTTCAATGTTTTATGCCTTTATGTGGGAAGGTTCACAATACATCATTTCAAGAGTGCAATCCAGCTTCGTCATAGTTCACATCTGTGTTGTTTTGAAAACTACTCCACATATTATTGTATGGAGAATACCACATAGACAGATATTTTCCCATTGTAATTGTATGGAAAAATACCACATAGACAGACATTTTCCCATTATAACTATGCACACCTTCAAGCAAAACGGCTAGAGACAAAAACGTAATAATCTTACAACCGAACGTGGATCCAATAAATTGATGTATATTTAATGCTACATAGAAACTTTTAGGACCCCTGTCCTATCTTGTGTCCAGTGCAGAGTTATATTGTCCCTGGAGTGATTGGGGACCTTTGTCAGTTTGTGATGGCCGACGGTTTACCTGGCCAGTCTTATCTCTGAGATAGTGGCCCGAGATAACACGTTCAGGTAGAACCATTTACCTGGTACCTCCACCCCTCCCACCAAACCCTGGAAGAGGGGCGAGGGGGTTACTCCATTGGAACTTGCATGCATATCTGTAACACTATGTGCAAACGTAACAGGTCTGTGAAATTCATTAATCATATACATGTATATGATAGATGGATTTCTTTTTCTCTATATATCAACATTGCCAGCAAGAAAGTGGAAGATTTGTCTCTGTTAATATTCATTTATTGAGGCATACATCGGACCAGCCGATATTCCAAACATCTTCAATCAGTCTATAATTCTATAGTGCATTGATATTTCCTTTACATTATTGCTTTGGGCATTATGGTGAGCATTTTATGGTTGCATATCATTCATGAGAATAGATGCAGTACATGTATTGTATATATATGTTTCCTTTTTTCATTTGCACATACATTTTTCTACCACGAGAGACCATCTAAAATAGATGGTCCGTTTAGACGTGATGTTCGTAATGCTATATGCAATGATCTGTATACCAGTTCACGTGTTTCGACAATGGATGCAAACCATTTTTGACCAAAGCACTCCCCCTTTGTTCCAATCCGACCTCTTCCCCAGCAAACCTCCACCCTCCCCCCCCCCCCCTCCCCCCTCCCCGACCCTAGCAGCGCCCGACGCCCCGACCGGACGGACGCCGCTCGGTTATCTCAGCTCGTCGAGTGGCCTCTCTCCAGGGCGGTGTGCCCGCTGACCCTCCACTGACCAGTGGTCACCACTCCACACCGACTGACCCCCACCCCTCCCACCCCGGTCACCGTCCTCCGGCGCCCTCCAGTGTCCCACCGTTCTGCCACGCCGCCGTCGTTATTGTCCAAAAGTCGTCTGCACTCAGGTCTGAAGCGCGCGCTTTTTGGCACGACTTTCACGTGATTTGGATTCTGCTGTGATTCCTCGGAGTGGGTCTGGAGAAGAAAAAAGAGAAATTGGTGTTAAATTGGACATTTCATTGATTAGTTTACGACCGTCGTCGCAAAGGGAGGTTTTTGAGTTGAAAGTTGGATCACTCGTCAAGAGAAGCTTCCCTACAGATTGACAAGATGGACATGTCGTTCCACATGGTAAGTAAAAGCGGAAATAAAGAGAAACATGATTAACATAAGACATATTTATAACTATAGATGGATGTAAGGTCATATTCAAATGTCAAACAAAATATATGATAGATGCCAATTCTATTACTATGCTCTTCATGTTCACATGATTTCCAAAATGTCTATTTTGGTGTACACATGAGATGCACCTGAGACGGGATCATATGTCTGTAAGCTTTCAGCTGTGTGGAATATCAATGTGAGAGTTTGAAACGTGAAAAAATCAATTATGATCACATTTGGTACTTGAAGTTAAAATATGATTATATCATGAAGGTCAAAATGGGATATACAGAACCCATTTGGAAATTGTTTATTTTCAATTGTATACATCCGACAAAAAGCGCGAAATCGTCTATAAACCAAAATGATCCCAACAATATAGACGTCCCACACCTCACACTCTTGGCTGAGTACAGATTATTAGGATACACCAACCAAGTGTCCCCGTTATGATGTTTTCGAGCGATTTTCGTTTATGGCGACTCTTGGGCGTGAATCGCCGTGCCATATAGCACGCCATTTTATTGTGGGACCTTACGTAAGTTAACGGTGCTGGCCCTGAGCCCTCTGCCAACCGGGCTCCGTTTTTATAGATGGACACTCGCCGGCCCTTTCCTCGCCAAATTATCCTATTTGGTTTTATTAGTTTATAGATGTGCGTGTTTTTGTAGAAAGGTAGAGGCTACTTGGTTTGGTTGTAAAGCTCTACACCTGTGGTGGCGGGGTGGTGTGTAACACTGTCATACCTCCTTAGTGGGGTGGTGGGAGAAGAGGAGTGCTATAGTCTGATTTATTGTAGAGTTGTCTAGATGAGTAATCAGTACCTCTTATTTGAAGGTCATTACTAGTGATTACTTGAATGAAGGAAATCAATCAAAAGTAATTGAATTTCGAATCAAACGCTTGATTATTTTACCGACTCTTCAAAAGAGAGTTATTCAAGTTTTTCCTTGATGCAAAATTGTAATTTTTTGAGTGTTTAGATCAATACTGTAGCTACATA
This sequence comes from Lepidonotus clava, assembly GCA_936440205.1. Taxonomy (NCBI): domain Eukaryota; kingdom Metazoa; phylum Annelida; class Polychaeta; order Phyllodocida; family Polynoidae; genus Lepidonotus; species Lepidonotus clava. Next base: position 40,534,721 of record OW387142.1, on the reverse strand, counting down.
CTCAGTCACTCTTATATAAGTGAAATGAAATTATCAGTTACTGCTTGTTTTTGTACATTGTATGAAATGCACCATAGAAAGGGACATTGAACAATTGAGATTGATTCATTACCCCCTATTTCTTAGACTGAATATACCTTGATCCGACCGTCAGATTACAAAATGCATTTACCAATGGAATTACGGGTATGGAATCCAAATGCCATACACTTACGACCTCTTTTGACACGGGTCAGTGACGCCTACTAAAACTAAACGACTTCATAAAGATTCATTACCGACTTCCCATAATGCAGCATCCCGGGCAGGTTCCGGGCGCGAACGGATCCTGGAGAACATTCCCAGATTTGATCCCCCTTTAACAACCTCCGGCCTCCCTCTAACCCCTCAACTGCCAAAGCGGGCAAATTTCCCCGCGCGCGGCGTCAGTGATTTAACGCCCGCCTTGTATTTACAACGCTCCGCTTCACGCACGCGAAGAAACACTACGCGCGGGAAACATTAAATAAACCCCTGCGACAGTCTACGTTTACTGCCGGCGCCATAAGTGATTGTCGACGGTTCCGGATCCGGTGAGACGCAGGCGGCGTCATCGCAAAGCGACGTGCTACGCGGCAAATTGATTTGGGCGCGTTTTACTGTCTTGAAGCAAACAACGCGCGCGTCATGCCGCGCTGCCCCGCGCGTCGTTTCGCCGACTGCCCCTCGCGCGGCTTTTATCTGCCCGTCTTAATTAAGGCCTGGTTGCGTGGTAATTGATCGGGAATTTGGCGCGCGTCGACCTGATAGGTTTATGGCAGGTTTGGGGACTCTGAGTGTCGGGGGGAAAGGTCCCTGGTTCTTGGCTCCCACTCAGGAGGTCCCGGTTAATCTGACAACTCAACGCCAACAATCCGCGCTCTTCGTCAACCCGCAGTAAATTACCATATTCAGCTGTGTCGCTTCCCTTTCCTGCATTTGTTAGCTTTCAACTGATTGCGTATTACAAAGGAAATTAATGAGGTCCGCTGTTAAACCAAAGAAAAAACACTAGTTACTTATCTTAATATAACATATAAAGCAGTGATATACATGTAGCAATATATCCCATTTTACAAGATTTATACTCACATTACCGAAAAATGACTTTCATTTGCATTCCTACAATTCTGTAATTTTTATTAGTCCACAGTGTGAGGTGTTCCCGCTACTCTTCCGAATTTCTCAATATAGATAATGTATTTTATAAGTTCGTCTTGAAATAGATTTCAGACAGTAATTTTACCATAATCATAATCTAAACTGTCGATAGTTTGCAACAAAACAACACGCCATAAGCAGATAAGAATAGGTTGATTATCACTAATGAACAATAGGTTGATCATGTTTACTTAATACGACATACATGAATGATGAAATCATATCACGTGTCGAGGGAACGTTATCATAAAATGTAGCAAGGATATGATAGTCTCTTTAATGTTATATATTGATAATAGAATTAAGAACACCACACAGTGGCTATATGATTCAAAATTAATCTCTGTACCTAATATAGATACCCCAAACTAAAGTTAGTTACCAGGAATACACCTTGGACAAAGATTTACGGTAGCCTTTTGGATTAGTCCCCTCTCTGATATTTCTATTTCACATTTGGACCATGAAGGTACCAGATTGGCAGAATCAATAGAGATACAGTCAGCAAGATTAAGAGGAAAAGAAATATCATGGTTAGTGTGGAATGGTGAGAAACAGAATGATAAAGAGATGTAAGGAAAAATTAAATGTACCATCTTGATCAGTAGTGGATCTAGGGATGGGGTGGGGTGGGGGGGCGTCCCCTGTTTTTGGCCCAAAAATGATTTTTTTCGGATTTGGAGGGTCCAGCAAAAATCTTTACAATTAAATGGGGGGCTTTGAAAATCTCTGGATTCGCCCATTCTGATCAAAAGGGATTTGGCTCCATTAATTGATGATCCGCTCCTGATCTGTGCAAGGCAGCCATACGACCACTTGACGTCTCTGTATGACGGCAGACACAGCCTCAGATCCGCCCAAACCAGGGTTAATCCACGTTAATCCCCTCACCTGTACACGTCTACCTGTCGGTAAGCCCCAGGAGGACCCACTCCGGACCGGATCAGGCCGATAAGCCGCCGGCCGACACGCTACTTGTAACCCATACGGCCGGCCGATAGGCCACTGTCGGCATGGCCACCTTTTGTTTCAGACCTCGTGTTATGTATATCAGATATGATTAACTGGATCCAGCGGTAGGGCTTTGATCTTTTCTACCATGTTCTGATATTATACTCCACACGTCCTTTGATATACAATTTCGTATGCAATTATGAAGGAATGCGATATTAAATCCCATGATTAGAAACCAATTATTGCCTCAAAACATAATTATGTAATATGACAATCAAAATTAGTCATTTATCCGAGAAGCCATCAACATGAAAACAGAAGGTCACGGTCTTTTCTGTGAAGATACATAATAGACATAATTGTGTATTATATTAATGTTGTTTCTGAATTAATGCAGGGATCAAAGCTACGTAACGTTTCCAAGGAAATCCAGAGTACATGCATGAAATGGATACATACGTATAGCATAATAACAGGGCACCACAGATCCAAGGGTCAAGGGCTTACATGAACATTAGCCATGGGGAATGTCGCCCTGAAAAAAAGTCCGAAACAATTATTGCAGCAGAGCTTACCTATTTTAACCTCGGGATTTTCACCCTTTTCCTTATTCTATGAAAGTACATAATTTAATTGTGTTTACTCAGTTTCACACACTTAACGAGTCGTGAAACAGCACCGTTCCCATATATACAATCCAATAATCCAGGTATACCTCAGGTATCACGTGGCTTTAGGATGAACTCAGGCGATTGTCAATACATGCATATCAATATGGCTGACTGGTGAATTATATTGCCTATTGCGCACTATTACGCAAATAGATGGACACTATATGTGAATAATTGAGGTAATATAGTAATGGTCGGAGCACTTATTACCATACACGGTGACTTCATGTTTTGATTAGGCCCCAGACACAACAACCTTATTCATTATAGTCCAAATCTTAATATAAATATCATTGTATTTCTCTTGTGCGTTATATATATATATATATATATATATATATATATATATATATATATATATATACATAACTTGATATCATCAACTTAAGTTCTAGGGCTAACATTGCTTGAAAATAGAAATACAACACCCTTCCCTTTCTTCATTTACTTTTCGTCAACAATTCACCTGCTGAAAGCGTTTTAATACTAGACTTCTCTATTAGTTTATTTTATATCAACGAGAAAGGGGTATCTGTAGCTTTTCATTGGTTAACTTTCAGTTATCAATTGGCCTATCATGTCAACGATATTCTGTGGTGTTTCGAATACTCAAACAACCCATAAAGCATTGATTTAACTGTTGCATGCCACGTGTGGCATCCACTATCCTGTAAATCGTATGTGTTTAATGATCAGGAATCATATGACTTTAATCAGATTGCGTCATGATTGAGCCACAAGACTTCAAACGATTAATCTCATGAGGAAACTATTTTTAGTCTAACAGAAGGTTAACCAAAACAGGAAGGTCGATGAAATAGATTAGACGTTTGCACAGTTTAAACATCAAAACATATGATGACTGGTGAATTATATTGCCTATTGCGCACTATTACGCAAATAGATGGACACTATATGTGAATAATTGAGGTAATATAGTAATGGTCGGAGCACTTATTACCATACACGGTGACTTCATGTTTTGATTAGGCCCCAGACACAACAACCGCACTATTCATAATAATAATAATATATATTTCATGTGTTGAAAGACTACACAATAATATACAGTATAGAATATCTTAGTCTGAATAAACTAACAATAATGCTAGTTAGAATTGCATGAGAGGGAGTGGTGGTTATTAACCGAAGAGTTAGAATATTAGATTATCAGACTAACTCGTATGCTCTAGCTGTATTTCATTTTAATTCAAAGTTCCATCCAGTATGTTAGACCCTGCCATTAGATTGCGATCATGTGTACGTATTGATGCCAGTTGATCAAGATTATTGTAAATTTCTTAGTATGTAGATTAGACGTATTATATGCCATTATATATCTTACAACCACAAAGTGTTAACACTTCATTGGTTTGGGTAGTTGAATATTCACCCAACAGGTGGCGTGTGTGGGGAAGCGGTCGACCAAACGCTGTGAGAGTCTCCATCAAGGACTCGACATATGAATCTTAGCTCTACTGCAATGTTACAAAACGTACACAAAGGTAGACAAAAGAAAAATAGGTAGGACAGATGTGATGCTTATGCAAGGAAAGCCTTGTACTTAGGAAATAAATCCCTGCTATGTACTTAGGAAAGAAATCCCTGCTAACTTAAGTTTTTTGAAACGTTCTCTAGAAGCCCACTATGAGCTCAGTTATGTTCTCTGAGATGGAAATCTGCAAATCGGAAATGTAGGCAGAGCCTCTTGATAGAAAAAAAAACAAGCTAAAAAGGTGAATCTCGGTTTCGCTGCAATATGTCCCACAAACATATACACATGTATATGGATAAACCATATTAATGCAAAGTATTATGTTATTACCCAAATCCTATTTAATTGTTTTCACTTCATTTAGAGCTACATTACACAAACAAACACTAATTCTTTCTATGGCTTGTACATTCTTAATTTGCAAATAACAATGATAACAAGCAGTGCACTGAATTGTATACCTAACAAGGTGCACTCGTCTTAGTGCACGATCTCAGTGTCGGACCAACCAGTTTACTAAACAGATTCTAAGTGCACTTAAACGTAGGATCAAAGGTCAGCAGAGTGCTTTAGTTAGACCCATCAGTGTTTTTAACCCCTGTGGTTGGTCAATGTGTCGGCCCATTCCATTTGATACGATAGTATCACACTCCTGAGACACACTTCTACCTCAAGCCTACCACAAAACGTCATAGAGTATTTATCCTCAAAGGGCCGAATGGGGTGTATTGTGATGTTGATCGTGTGGTGAGCCACTGCTTCTTTAATGTTTGGGATGTGTTGATATGCGTTCTTTTAATCCCAAGAATGCCTAAAACAATGTAGTTTATCATTATTTATGGTACATGTACTGGTGCCGTAGTCCTATGCAGAGAAATAACAAAATGTTTAAATAAACAATCATCTACCCATAGTAAATAACACGCATAATTATCTAAGCGTTCTTGTCAGAACAGCTAGATTAGCCATGACAAGTAATATGGATGTTCATGCATGAATCCTTATTCCATAACAAACGTTATAGAGCTATTCTATGTGGAAATGTTGGAACACATGACTAGTGGTTGATTGGTACTAGACAATTGACCTAGTTCTATTTGTAACTTCAAGCTTATAATCTTAATGAAGCTATATTAATTATATAATATGGGTTCATATTTGGATCTGTATTGCTGCTAGAGAAAGTAGCGTAACCTCATTGCTGATAATTTTTGAAAAATGGTTTATAAAATGGCCATCCACAGTAGGTTTCACTTTTCTTAACCTCTGAAGAACCTATCTCGGTTGCATATTCTCATTGACATTAATCTTTCAAGGAAGTGGTGTTTGGGAAACCACCTTGTACCTCTTTTCTGAGTTTGAGCAACCTATATATTGCATATGTACTTTGATCCTCAAATTTTTCCCTGCTGTAGGAAATGTTGACATTTGTAAATGCAAATATATGTTAAATATCCCCATCTTTGCATGGCATCCTCATTCATGTAGACCAACTCGTGGATTTTTTCCTGCTGGTTTTAAGCTTTGTCAGTATTCAACTCATAGGAGTGTACATTTAGGACCCGAAATTTGTGTTTGATTGCTCAGGTGTAATCTTCTCCCCTACATGGTTATTCTGTTTGTTCTATGCGGGTTTCTTGAGATTTATGATCCAAGCCATAAGTAAGGCCTATTCAAGACCGTCTCAAGCCTGTGTCTGGGCCTCCTTCCCTTGTCATCAATTGATATTTTTGCACTTGAATTTGTTGCTCATCTAGAGGCACTCAGTTTCACCTGCTAACAACACTTCAATCCACAAACGCTCACTTCTGTTTCAGTATAAGCTGACCATTGGGGAGACTAGTTAGTTGTGACTATCAGTCATGAAACAATGGGCTACAGTGTATATCTGACAGGATCCAGGTTATTGACTTATATACCTATTAGATACAGACATTCAGTGCACTGTTGGGGAGATCCCCCTGCCCACCCATCCTCAGCCCTTGAGAGAATTGTTCCTAGATTCTGACACTTACCACACAGATTAAGATGCAGTTTGAATAGGAAAATAAACAGGTCTTGGTGATCATCTAGAGGACTTGATGGCATCTTATCTTGGACCAAATTGAGATTTCATTGACTCTCCATGTGGTATCATGCTTGTGGTGGAGAGGTTGATTGATACAGTGGTCGATGGAGTCAAGAGGGTCTCGTGCCATCAACATGTTCTAGCATGGTCACTACTGTCCACATACCATTGTCCTGGATGAAAAGAGAGGGGGTACTCTGGTACTCCCTCATCTAAGATGAATGTGGGAGAGTGTTTGTAAACAGTAGATAGCATGGGCTAGTACAGCAACATTGTTCTTCTGCACTGCCTTGTGCATCTGTTGCACTGGCTAGATTTATAGTTTATGCTTGCAGCAGGATTGAATGTAATATTTTTTTTATCATTATTATTATTTCACAACTTCATATACACTCGTTTATGTTCTTCCAGAATGTAATACGAGGAGTTCAATGCTTTTATCAATTTGGTCAGGGGTAGAACAAACTTAATTTTAGCATTACTGCGTAAGATTCTTTCAGGTCGATGAAAGTCTAGAGTTTCTTCCAAAATGCTCTGCCTATACATCACAGATGCATATTGCATGTAAAAAGTTTATTGGTAATTTCCCTAAATGCAATCTACCTTGTTTTTAATTGATTCCAAAGATTTCTCTCACAATAAGCGCTCTTCTGATAGTTCACAAAATATTGTTTTCTTGGATTCTATATGCACCTGTAGGCTAATATTAGCAACATGTGTAAACCAAAGGATATTATCCATAATGCACATTGTTTATGTCTGCAAGTAGCCCAAATTGCATTGAAAAAGAAATTCGCAAATTTGAATATTAAATCTTGACTCAAAAGGTGAATGGTTTCCCATCTTAAAAATATCATTATGACTTTACTAAATGGGAAGGTTTAAGAGTAATACAGCCGGGGCTCCTAAGTTAGGCCTGAAATACAAATTGAAGGCACTATGTTGCACAGTAACCTCATCAAGATACCAAAGATGGTAGAGATACAAAATGATCCACAAACAAACACGACTGTCACAAATCGACACACATCACATCTCAAGAACCCCTCTAAGCACTGTAGCAAGTCACTCCTGGAGTTCATCTCTTGTCAGGTGGTAGATTATCTCATCGTAAATCTGCTTATCTTCTCTGCCCACATACATACAATCATGTTTCGAAATTGTCACAATAGATGGAAATCAATAGGAGATATTGCCAGACAACAGAGTGATTGTTTCTTCATCATTCAGAATCCAATTGCAATCTTTCTTGGTAAGTATATTTTTATCTGACGTGGATTGAATTGATTTTTTAATCGATATGGAATTGCGAAATACTTTAGATGTGTTCAATTGCTCATAAGTATCCTGGTTGGTGCAAACTTCTCGGGATTTACTTTGTGAAGTAGGTGTCTAAATGCTATAGACTTGTGAGGTTGGATTGGCTTTTGTATGCACCTAATGACGAATCCTTTTCAATGGAGATAAAGTTGTATAAAATACCTCTACATCAAAACAGAACTGTTCAAGTTCTCCTGCGAGGAAGACTCGTCGTTACAGGCGTCATGTTTTATCTAAGGGATAAGGAATGTATGTGGGACTATATAGGGAGAATTTAAAAGAATAAAGCATGGGTAAAATCGGAGCTGTTACCATTTTTATTGGCATGATTATATTTTATCCCATGAGCTACTCTTGGCGATTCCTGTTATTTTTAGAAATACACCCAATAATTCTGATATATGCACATATTCGCATAGTCTGGAAAATTGGAGAAAATGCACATTGTACTAATTTGTAGGTCTATCCTACATCGATTTCACCGCTGAGCATGGGCAAAATACCTCAGATAGCATAATCCAGGCTCCACAACTGAAATGATTAGTATAGGGCAGAGTTGTTTAAATTATTCAGTTTCGTCAGATGCTGTTAAAAGATACTGGGTTCATATATTTTTAATAATTTAGTGGATTCTTAGCTGCCACAATTGGTAAAGCTTTGACTGTTTCTTGAAGGACATAGCTTGGGGTACATGTATATAAAGCCACTTTTAAAGTTGGCTATTAAATTCTAGGTATTAGAGATTGGTCCTTAAATGTTAGAATGTTGGTTCTTACCTAAAAGTCCATCGTGTGGAACCTAAATGTTTTTTTGTTTTTTTGGCCAATTCGGTCTAAAGATCTATGGACGACGCAGTCCACACTGATTAATAGAAAACATGTTTGACTGAGAGCATGAACCTTATAACATAAACATGACTTTACATTGATAACCCTACCTGACCTTTTCTCCAGTTCTCTTCGTCAAACCCCTCCACTACATTTCCACTTTGTAACCCCCTTGGCCCCACTGAATTTAAAGCTAAGGCCATCATAGACCATTTTATGCCCTACACGAACCTACAGGCTCCCTACGACCCCACTGGGGGTCGCTACCCCTTTGTACAAAGTAAACCAGACAGACCCCACCACACACATTTACCCCCAAACTTTTTCTTAATGAGCACAAATGGGCAAACTCGGGGAGTTCTCCCAACAAGGGGGTGCTTTGAAATAGACTTTCGGACCTGTCCTCCTGTGGTGGTCTCCCTGTGGGAGGGCTTCACAGTAAAGCCGGTCTTCCTAACTATGTGCCACTCCAGTTTGCTACTAAAGGTACATTTGCATTTGCACTGCCACTAGATAGGACAATCCATCTCAAAACTCAAGTTCATCATTTGGCCCAAAAGAGCTTTCATGGAAGGAGGGAACGCAGCAGTGGTGTTTTGACGTACATGTATGAACACTTGGAGAAAAAGACCCCGGAAAAAGACTCATTTCGTAATTCAAAGACATTGAAATGTCATTAGAATTCGGCGTGATCAGTAGAAACGTGTATTATAAAAAGAAAAGCATCACTGATCTGTCATTGGATAATAATTCTTTAGAAAGGCATTACTCAAAGATGATTATGTTATAAGGTTAATACCCCTGTGGGGGTACTGGGGTCGGGCTTCTGCTCCTGGGAAGAATATAGGCCCCCAGCATCCCCTGCCGATCATAAAAGGCGATGATAGGGGGGGACTCAGCACTGACCAAGTTGTTATTTGGGTTTGATTCCCGGTTGGTGTATGGGTTCATTAAGGGAAGGGGTACAGCAAAAATGATTTCCAGGTTTTGATCCCCTGCTGTTTGCCTGCTCTGTCACCCTCATCTCATAGATACAATCACCACAGACTGACCAAGTCCAAACACATGTCTGAAAAGTCAGATTTCATCCTAACTTGTTTTTGCTGTGAAAATGACCCCGGATGTCAGTACAGTGTAAAACATCCACTCACTCACTCACTCACTCACTCACTTATAAGGATAATATTACTGCCTCTTTTTGTTGTCCCTCACTGAAAATCATAGTTTCCACAGGCCAATAACTGGCAACCTAGTAAGATGGGGGACGTGAGGAGGGGGGGGGGGGGAGTCGGAGGGCTCATTAGGTGTAGGTTTATGGCCCTGTCCCATAGTGCACACAACGACCCCAGTCAGTCATAGGGAATCTACGATACACGGGCCAAGTGAAAGTGTCAGAGACAGCAGGCCACCCCAGTCTAAAACCACCATCTCAGGCTGTGGTCAGGCCTTAACCTACATCTAGCCGACCTCCCTGATGAAGGACATTTATCTCGTCTTCTTCTCAGATGACCTCTGTTTAGGTGCATGTATTTTTAAGGTACACATGGAGAGGGGCGGCCTCATGTTACCGCATTCATAGACATGAATATTATACATCTAGCTAGGTGGGACATGAGTAGGTACGTAATGTAGACCTAGCTGTACGTCTTATGAGTGTCATGACCTAACTTATAAAAGAAACGGGAACTACATTGTGTATTACGGAACTAGTTAAGTAGGCCACAATAAACATTATTTGAATGATACTAAAAGACACATAGATTTCATATGTATACTTGAATATAGCTTTTTTTTGTCCGAGGAACATGCTTGGGGTTATAAAAGGGCCATTCCCGGGCCCATTCTCGATCTAGATCTTAGGAATAAGAAAGTAAAGATAAACAAGATGGTGGAACCCGCCTGACCGGTATAGGTTTCTGAATAGGTCAAACAGCAGCTGCCAAATTTCTTTGATTAATTGACAGAGGCAAAATCCCGATTATATTATAATACCGCTATATGATGTTTTATTATTTACAATAAATATTATCCCCCTAAATAGAATTCCCATGACAGTGCTGTGTTAATTCACTCTAAGCATTAGCTGTGTGACTGATTGTCAAGCTGTGCTCTAACTAAGTTGCTTAACCAAAGACAGATAATTATGTGCTATCAAAGAATGTAAAGAAGCTGTATACCTTTACCTTATTCTGTGTCCCTCAACAGTTTCCCCTTGTGATCCCGTCAGCCCTTGAGCCTGTCACTGACACTTTATAACCAATACAGACCCATTATTTCCCTGTCTACATCAACTTGACCCCCAATACAATAATACTCTACTGTCCCTCCACACACACTACATATTCCCTATGTCAATTTATCTCAACTGTCAGAGCTTCCCCTCCATATAAAGAACAGTGTAGTCTGATATCTCAGACCACATCATCTTCGGATTTTCTCGTTCTTGACTTCTGACCTTTGCTGTATCGTTCCACTTACTTTGGCTATATAAATCTTACAGCCTGAGGATTTTGACATTGATGAGATGGGTGGAGATTGAAAATCACTGCCAATCATCACTCTCCAATCAGAGTATTTGATGAGGGCCTGGAAATGTCCGCCGTGGGTTGGGACTGATTGGAGAGCGGTGGTAGGGGGGACTGACTGATGGGTATTGTGGGAGGAGTCATTATTCCTCACTTAGGCCTGAGGAAGGCACTCTTAGGCCAGACGTAGGCCGACTTTCATCTGGGTGGCCGCTAAATGGTTTGAGGAGACTTCAGAAGTTGCCGGCCGGGAGAGACAGAAACGCGCACCCCCTACTGCTAGTACGAGCCTGATCGTTTATGTTCAACCACTACCACAAGTCTTGGGATGGGAGCCTCCGACCTAAGCGCCGACTTTTCCGACATAGAGGTAAGCCTACCTCTAAGCCTAAACACAAGATTGTAAAGCAGACACCGCGAACGGATATGAAAAAGGCTTATAAGGGAGGAGGGATCTCCATTAGAGTTGAATATTGAAAATAAATAAGTTTTGGGCATTTTGCATGAAGGTTTGACTAATTTTATTATTCTTGTTTTGATAGGCTATAACAATGGGGTGAAACTTTCATAATTTTATTTTTTCATTCTATTTTAACAAGGTTACTTATATAATCTTCTAGGTGTCTTTGAATTTCTCGTAAAAATAGAATATATAATTTCGTAGGGTAGTTCTTGTATATGGATTATATGAATTATTCTAATTAAGATAAAAAAAAAACCTTTCAAACCATTACATATTCCTAACATTAAGTATTAGTTTTAATGAGAAAATGTATTTTACCTTTTATTGATATAAGAAATTAAATTCTCTTTATCCTAATTGATAAATGCATTTAATTTCACTTATCCCGATATCAATATGATATCGTCTTCCAAACATTCCAATCCCCACTTGACCTGAGATACCAGAAACGGTTCTTGAAGGGCATCTTTAAGTTACCCTGTATATATTTACATAATTCAGGGACCCATAATTCCCGGACCCCTCTTCACCCCTTTCACTATAATGGGGGTTCGCTGCCACATCTAGACACTTTCCCAGACTAATCATATGCAGGACCAGAGCTATGTGTGTGAATGGAATGCAGGCCGGCGGTCGGCCGAAAGGTCCAGACTTTATTGTGGCTAATTAAGGTTGTCTTTAAAGTTGAGCGTAGGCCACTGGTCAACCTGACGTAACAGTTACACTGATTGACTTTTGAGGCCTGTTCTAAATACGTATTGAGTATATTTATCTGTGCTTACAAGCAAAGCCGCTGCAATTACCACAACATGATCATTTTCTCCTGAGTCAAAGAAATCCGACTTTGATATGGGTAGGTAGTAGCAAGGTGAAAACGAAGGGTGTCAGTTTCAGAAAGAACAAGCAATTAAAGACTACGAATTACCATTAATGTTGTAATTAGCAAGCCAACTTAAGAGAAAGAGATCACAGTGTCGTCTTTTCTATTCTTTAAAGGACCGACAACTATAAGATAAATAATTAGTATATAAGTTGATTGAAGTTATGTGATGAAACTAATCATTCTAGGACAAATGGGCCGATAGAACTCTAACATCACATAACCTAAAAGTAATCAACCATGCTACCCTTGCCGGGAAGCTTAGTATTTTCCTTCGGGATGTAATGCAGTGGAAAATACAAAATCCTCTTTGTGAAGCTAGACATTTTGATATAGAAATGTTATGTTATGCACAGACCAAATATGTCTACAATTTGTTTGATTTGCTGTTTTGTTGTTGTTTTTGTTGTTTTTTTTACATTGTTTAATACAACGGAGTCATTTGCCTGACCCGCCTATGTGTATGTTATCTGAGCTCCCTACATCTGATATATACTGACATAGAACGACAAGGTGATGCTCTCAAAATTGAACAATGTAAAATAAGACACATCTGTGTTTTTCTTAGTTAAATCAATTTAAAGCTGAATGCTTCTTCAGATGGAAATTATCTTGGAAAACCTTTAAACCTTCCAACTAACATCTTTCAGTATGTTAAATCCGACCGTCGTCTTTACACTTCCTTTTTTCCTTTTGTTTTGTTGTTGTTGTTGTTGTTGTTGTTATCAATTAAGTTGTTGCTGTTGCTAGAAATCCTGTATGTGGGAAGAATATTATCTAAGGTGATAAGAAAATATAGTCAATCACAAACTATATATGAACTTATAACATTTTATCATTGACGGTGGAAGGCAAATGGTCCGAACGGCCTCATCAAATTACTATTAACCTGTAGTTGACATGGGAATCAGAGGTGTTCAAACATGTAGACCAGATAGGTGTGTAGGTACAGGGCCGTCAAGGGCCACACTCTGCAAACGGGAAAGATACATCCAGATAGAGCACTGATTTGTGTGAGGCTATATGGCATGTCCGAAGGGGGGGGGGGCACTCATTGCTCAAAGCAATATCGCAGTATCCATCCAAAGTCTACTCAGGTCTGAAAAACTTAACGCGTGGTTTGGAACTGACAAATGTGTGTTTTCATTTCATTCAAATATAAAAGAAAATACCTTAGATATGACTACCTACTGGCCCATTTATCAGCTGACCAAGGATTTCAGAAAGGGAGTTATATCCGCACGTCATCACCTACAGTACATCATGCTCCCACCCTTGTTAATCAAAAGAGGTGTGTTCTAAAACCCAGTAAAAGTTTTTTTTGCTTCCATCCTTATTCTCAAGTCGGTTGTGCCTTTTAATTCCACGGGCTAGTTTCACAAGTAGTAAACTGGTACAAGGAATCGTATTTTCCGACAAAAGTACCCCCCACCTCCCTCCCCCTCCCTCCAGGGCCCTGGTGTTTGCCGATTGGCGCCAGTGCCCTGAGAAATACCAGATAAAACCCACCACACCACCACCCATACTGCCAAGGCTTTTGTTCAGGTGACACTTTTTCTGGGTCCCAGACATTGTTGAGATTGCACAAAGCCAATTGATGGGTGAAGTGTTACAGTATCTCTTCTCGGTGCATGGCTTAAGCCTGATCATATTTGTGGTACTGTACATAGGTATGATGATACAGTGTGCCCCTGGCGTGTGCATTATCAATTTTTAAGATAAAGATAGAATGTTGTGCTACATTCATGCATGCAAAGTCATATTCACATGGTTTCATTTTTCAAGTTACTCATGTAGACAAGGAGGAAACATAGACATTGATAATGTTATAGGTTTTTACATGTACATGTATCATTTAAACTTATTATGATAATGAACAGATGTAAATCTACAATTTGATGAATTGGATCAAGATGACTGTCACAATTACAACTGCCTGATCTTCGAGACAATACTAATTAATTTAAAATTCCCAGATTATGAGATAATACAAGTTAAGTCTTCACAAGGCTGCATTGGGGCTGCATGTGGCCCCGTTGATTATGAAAAATCGTCCTTTCACAAGGGTCCCCCCGCAAGATTTTCGTATAGATGGACACCACCATGCTTAGCCATTGAACTACCATACCGATATGTTCTGCATGACAATACTCCCTACACAAAACATTTACAACCCAAGCGATATCCCACCTTCATTGTTGCTGACATATTATTCCCTATTATGTTGCTTATATACATGCATTCTTAAAATTTACCCTCATCGATATCTCTACATGTTTCACAACAATACCCTATCTCCTTGGTACCCACCACATCCCTACTTTATGCCCACCCCATACCCCTACTTCGTGACCCCACTTTGTCAAGTCACGCTGTCTTATCTGTGATTGACGTTGTCAGTCCCATTGAGAGGCTGGTGTGTTCCAGTTTTTGGTCGTCACATGTGTCAGTTGACAACGTTTCAACTGCATCTCCAACAAGACTTTCATTGTCAGACCGTGATTGTCTTCAATCAATAATTATGTACAAGGCATAGATTAGTGTTCACGGAATCACCAGACTACTTTTTTTATGACGGAGTTGTTTTGCAACATGGTGGAATGTGCGCCTTACTTTACATGATTACAAAAATACAAATAAATAGAAGAAGTTTGGCAATTCAGTGACTACAAATACAGTCCTACCTCAAACCGCTAATCGACCGTGCTCCCCTTATTAGAAGTGCTCGAACAATTCTCGCACATTTACTCCCTGCATCATAATGCGTGAAAATGCAATGTGATTGCTAAAATGGTTGTGTTATGACATAATAGATTGATAGTTCATACAAAATCACAAACACGTTAATGCAAAATTCGTGCAGTAAAACTAGTTTCACGAAAATTAAGCAGCTTGCTGATATATGGCGCCGTCTCGCCATGAGCCGCGTCTAAGGGGTTTGAGTGGGGATTGAATGTGACATTTTCTCAGTTTGTATCGCCATTTTCATTGAATAACCATATAGCAGCGCTAATGATCGATAGTGGGGAAGGCGCTACTAGTAGGCGAGGAATACTTAATTACCTAGCCGAGACGGACAAAGCCTAGGTACGTTGACTATCTTCATGGCCTTATGATCCACACTAATTATTATATAACCATGAATTCCATTACCAAACAGACATTGAAAAGGAAAGCAAATTATTCTTTTATCGTAATTCAATTCATTTGAACATTTTGGATTTTCATATAATATTTCAATAGGATGGAAGTTAATCAAATGGTAATAGCTAATTAGGAACTGAAATATGTATTATAATCTCTCTATAACGCACATCTTGAAGAACAGATGCGGAAACAAAACAGGAAAATTATGTTCTCAAATGATACTTGGAGATATAATGTTCCCGTAACGCTCTCTCCATTAGAACTGATAATGACGTCCAGACATCTGTTCATTAATTACATCAAAGGAGAACAGGTAGATCATGACCTTCATTGCTAGACTAAATGTTCATTAAAGGCAGTGGGTAGAAATTAAGAGTAAAATATGATGCAAACATGGAGCAAAACATCTTTAAAAAGTGATAGTCTATTAGGTTAGATGCCCTCACTAATTGAGGCGCCCACAGTTTTTATGACGTCGGTCAGTTGACGGACTGAGACCCCTCATTGTTTAAGTGGTCAGTAGCTGACCAGTGCACTGACCAGTGGGCAGGCGGGGGCGGTAACAGTAAACGCCCGGCGCCCATCATTTCTCACTCACTCCAGTCTCAAGTCCCTACCGGCCCTTGTTCTTGCTTAATTGATTACATATAAGCAAACAGATTGCTCCAGCTTAGCTGGGCTACTATCAAAGACGGCAGTTTTTTATGGGTGCTGGAGAACAGAGGTTTGTCTGAGAGGGCGGGGGGAGGCCGGTCCGTCTTATCTGGCCGCCCGGGAGGAGGGCTGACACAGGCCCGGGGAGAGGCCGGGCCCGGGCCGGGGCCGGGGGATTAATTACCGCTGAGAGCCACACGCACATCAAAGACGCCGCCCGACAGGTATTTCATTAAAGGTGAAGTGATAGGGGGAGGGGGTGGGGGAGTTGGGGATGGGAGGGTCGGTCTGTATGTATGTATGTATGTATCTTGGACGGGTGGGAAGGAGGGAGGGGGTTTGGGTATGGAAATTAGTTAGGTGGGTGGGTGGTTTGGTGGGCAGCAAATGGGCTGCGGCCGTTAGGCTTGACTGGGCCTCGCTTAGGCGGAACGGGGGGCGCTGGCTGCCCACTGCTGCCTACCTGTGGCCGAGGAGAGGGCAGTGTCACTCAGTGCATTCTGTCCACGCCCACCCTGCACCCCAAACCACCACTACTAAGATCACCAGCCTCCTTGGACATGGTCACCAGTCACCGGAGGGACTGACCAGTGTACAGGTGTGTGACCAGTAGGAGTAGAGCGCCCTGGAGGAGACGCAACCCACCCCCTCCCACCGAGCCACCACCCCGCCCCACCCACTCTCACCACCCCTCACCCACTCTCACACCATCATAAGCGGTCAGCCCACTGACCTGACCTGACGTACCTCCGGGAGCACCACTCACTGACCACTCGGACCCTGGAGGATCCCCCACATACCCTCACTGACCACCCCACTCACCTCACACACTGACCAGTGGTCACCCGGACAACACGTACGGTTCTCCAGTACACCTCATACTTCTAGGACTTATACCAAGATCATACCGCACCGCGCCTGAGACCATTCCCCTGGGGTTTGAACCTCTGGGAACAGGAGTTCTCCAGGCACCTTCTCCAGGGTTTGACATACACCTGCATGGACTCCACTCCTGACACCCACACCCTATGACAGAGACTCACGGGCGATCGGACATTGATTGTTAAACCCTATAGGAACTCAGCTGTGCATATTTCTCGGACACTGAACTTTAAATTTACTGCACATTACTCCAAAGGACAGTTCCTGATCTCAGACCCCACGAGGGTGATCTCTGAGGTAAATCAGATCCCTCACATCATCACCATGACGGCGCTAGCGTCCGCTTCACACTACCTGTCGGGAGCTCTGGTGAGTTAAAAGGGGTACATCCAGCGGTGCCAGACCATGCGCCAAACTTACTTCACACGCCTTATGGTTTTTGTTTTTTCTTTGTTTGACTTACCCAATGAATTGTTGTTAAATGTGCAGAATGTTCCGTACCATGATCTCCAATAGATTGAGATAAGTTCCGACACCTCTGTCTCCAGAACTGAAATTCTGAAATTGTATAAGTTTAAATAGGCGGTAGGCGGATTATGAGTTCAATGAACATCTGTACAACTCTTATTCTTCCACTGATTTTCTTTTTTATGTCTATAGAATGAAATAATCGATGGGCGTGTTGTGATCTGTAAGGCTCAAAGCATATCACAAAATCTCAAGGTCACCTGATTGGTTTTTTTTAACGACTCACCAACCAGGTTTACCATACTTCCAAGTTTTACAATTAAAGCTGACCAGCTTCGGTTTGTATTTCCTTGCGGTCAGCAGTTTGGTTTTATCGATGCTCACTGGAATTTTCTTTTTTCTTTTCTTTTGGAATACACAGCGGGAGGTCAGCGGAATCTTTTACGTCCACCATCCGCTGACCTCGATTATTAACCTGTAAGGAGCACACATAGAATATAGATACATCATAAAGACCAATCAATGTCTTGTCCAAACATTGCTGTAATTATCTCTAGAAGGCCAAGAATGATTAAATTGTGCGACTTCATTCCGAAGTAAGAGAATGAAATTCAGTTCGGAAAGAGGGATTTTGTTAGTGTGGGATTTACTCACCAGGGGGAGGCAGTGTGCCGAGTTCTCAGGACGCTGTCAGGGGACTGGTGGGGTGAGACATAGGTTGGGGTTTAGGGAACATGGGAGTTTCTCCACGGTTAATAACTTTAGGGTTAAACTATTAAAGTGTGAGGTCTTTTCCTCATAGAGTATAGTCCTGGCCACTTTTACTTCGGATTATACATGTAGGATAACGTATTGCGGCTTTTAAGCCATTTCTTTTTGAGAAACCTCAATCGATTTCCTTCGGAAAGCAATGCGCAACAAATAGGGAGAAGAGGTACAGAGGAGGACTTGCTATGTGATTCAGACTATGGAAAGTGAAACTATGTTATTTCTCGAGGTTGAACAGGAGTGCTTCAAGGGACGCCAATAATTACTGAATATTAACAATGAGGGAAACTCACACAAAAGACATCAAGAGACTTCAACAGATCTGGAATACATTTTGAATAATTTTGGAGATTTAATTTCAAGAATGAGGTGACAGAAATGTCATTAGTCTAGCTATAACGCGAAGGAGTTCATTGCTTCCTACCGCTTCCAGTAGGGGGAGACTCCGCCGATGAAATAATCTAATCAGATAACACATGTTTGCATACATGATGAGTGATTATGCACTGTACGTCTTAGGGCCAAGCAATTCTCAAAAAATTGATTTATGCAAAATTTTCACGGCGACAAGTTTTGCATAATCCTTCCCTTATTTCACTACTATTTTCAAGATGAAAGATAAGAGAAATGACATACAGTAAGAAAGAAACTAAAGTTTTGCTATCATATACTCGCGAGTATGGCAGAGATTTTTATCACAAGACAATCTCTGAGCATGCACACGCACGGGCGCGCGACAACAGTATAAATAGTTCGTCAATGTAGTTCTAAACACACCCATAGAAGTGGATAGAAGTAGCTCCTAACCCATGATATAACCTGGAGAAACTCGCACACGAGCAGCTCTCCGTGATATACCCTTGATAAACCCTTACACAGTAACTCGCACAGCTCACATACCTCAGTCTGGAGGCTGTAAATCCTGCCCTCCGTCCACCAAGGTCGTCGGCACATCAAAGACGGTCTATAAACTCATTACCTGGCCCCAGGTAATTAATGAGGGCCGCCAAGTCAGGTGTGTTTGGACGGGCCTCGGGAAACGGTGATATGTGTGAGATACCTGCGTCTTGTTGTCAAGATGAGAGTAGTTACAGATACCCAGATGGCAGTTACAGATACTGCGATAGTGGGGTTACCGGTAAGGGGGCGAGTGCAAGTGGAAATGGGTGACCCCTAGGACGGCGCGCGTCCGATTTTTGAAGATATTAATCCGTGTAATGGGATCAAATGAAAACAATGTTCTTATCTAATGTCCCTGTATGCGGAAGACCTCTTCGTAATGCGGTTAAGGAGGTTAATATGTAGCACAGTGAGAGTAGGTATCTTATCTGAGTTATGGTATATTTTTTCCCCATTTTCCCTTTCAACAACCAGTGTTGAAAATCTCAAGGGAAATTCATATTTCATTTTACAAAATCACATTAAATGGTAAATAATTGTACACTTAAGGCTAAATGGTATGTGAGGCTGTATGTATCCAAAACCATCTAGCTTTTTTGTAAAATTGTATAATTATAGGTCTTGCAATTCAATAATATATCGAAGCAAAATCACCTTTAGTGTAAACTAACAACTGATATAATATTGTTAACGGTGCAAAATCTTTGCTACAGAGCTAGACGCGAATGCAGATAATCTCAGTAGAAATAACTGGCATCTCCAAAATGTATCAGGAATCACATGATTGGTTCCCGTGCAATAAGGTGACGGACCAATATCAGGGCGAAGGACCAATATCGGTCTCCCCCTCCACCCCCCCCCCCCCCTCCGCCGGCCGGTCGGGGAAGCCATGTGTACACGTCGGACCGTTAATTCGGCCCTTATCAGTGCCCCGCCGTCTGTGAAGATCGCTCCGAGTCTTTGATCTCACCGCCGGCCCTGCGGTGTGACGTCCGCGGCCCGCCCTCCCCCCGCCCACCCCGCCCAAACCCCCGCCCTGCACGTCACCAGTCAAGAACCTGGTGACGCAAACGGCCGCATACCTTCCACCCTGGAGGAGCCCCGGGTCACCTGCAGTGACAACAATAACATGTCCTGATTACTGACTCGCTGTGTTTATATTTTGGCTGGCGCTTGGGGAATTTTCAAGTGGCAAAGTGAGGATTGAGGGATGATGAAAAATGGGAAATTTGGACTCGGGAGGAGTGGAGAGCTGCGGATTGGCAGGTGAGCGCAGGTAGATATTGGATCCCTCCACCTGGTCAGGGTACCTGCCTGGTTTCCTGCTGGTGAATTGGTCTTCCCGTAGACAGTCATTACTCCCCTGGGAAGGGGGCCGGGAAGAACGACTTCTAAGCCGCACCTTGAGGCTTCAACAATCACTTCAGGATCATATACCTGTGTTCTGGGAGGGAAATTCGTGTATGGGATCCAAGAAGGTAAGCAAATGTCTTGAGGGCCAACGCGCTCGTTGATAACTTATTAACGAATCGTTCATAAAACGTCTATTGCATGCCTTTCCGCTAGAAGCCACTTTCCATGGCTTCAGCGCAGAAGCAACTCGCGTCCATTCTAAAACCTAATCAACAACGACGTGAAATGCATTGGGAAACTTTCTAAAGTAATGATTTCTCAATCCAAGGTTCAAGCTTTTTTTGTGATTATCGCCAGCATGTGTTTTAAGAACATTGACAGGTGAAAAAAAATATTTATATAGGTGATAGAGTGTTCGTAACAATTCAAATTTGAACAGAAAAATCTGTTACATTAGCAACATTCAACATATCAACCAGTTTGTATTGATGACAAAATAATTCTTATTTCGATACCATGATGTTCATATAAATCTATATATTATAACATTACTTAGTTATCACACGTATGTATTCAATATTCGAAAAAAAATGGACGCAGATGTAAATTCCTTCGTCTCGAAGTTTGTGAGGAGGAAAGGTGTTTCCCCATGTGTATTCTATTTGCCAGTCCCTCCCCTTCCATCTCACACTGATTCTGTTGTTTGTAACCTCACAAAAAGTCATTATGCGTCCTTCCTCCTCCCTGCTTTCATCCCGGCCCAGGGGGAGGAAATCGGTCATAAAATGCTGCAACTGCGCGAAGTGAAAGCATTTTGTTTTGCGCCAGACTCGGTCGGTTTTATTGCCCCTCCGACGTGGCTGTGGGATTGGGTGACAGTTGAGGTTGGGAGAGAACAGAGGGGGGACATTGAGTCAAGTGAAAAGCATGGAGAAGGGGCCCAGTGATACTCTCCGCCGTCCGTGCTCCCAACCCCCCACCTGTACCACCCCTAGCCCCCTTGGTCCGTCCAGGATGTGACAGGAAAGTGTCCGCTGTAAAAGACTGACCATACGAACATACCACAGTGATGGGGCGCCAGAGACCTGGTGGTCAGTAGCTGGTCAGTCCGTGGGAGTTACCTGTGGTCAGTTTGTGCTAATGACCCACAGCCCCTCCTCCCAGGCCCTACCCCTACCCCCCTCACTACCCCAAGGCCCTCAGGGTAGTAGGGGGCCCTACTGATGCATTCATTATACAAGGTACGGGCACCCCGGTCCCCATCATAGGGTTTTCGCCACCCCTCCCCTCTCACTCCGCCGTCAGTACTACCCAGGGGTCGGTCGGAGCAAGGTACGGTCCCGGGCCCAGGAGTTTAAAAGTGGAATTGTGATAGAACCAATTGGATTCTTTTCGACCCAGGAATAAAACTCCAGTATGCAGAACCCGGTGATCTACCCCCACCGTCACCAGACGCTGCCCACCGACAGGTTCGGGCTCCAGGTAGGGACGCAGCTTTTGATTATAATAGTGTGAAGGTAGGGACTGCGCACAGTTGTACGACTTCATTGTTTTCCTGGTGTTTTTTTTAGAATTTGTTTTTAGGGAAAATCCCAACATCTTAGAAATGAGCCAAAATAGTACAGGTTTTACATGGAAACATTAGGAAAACAATTGAATTTTTTCCCCAAAAGTTTAAAACATATTTGATAAGGATAACAGTTGTCATGACGGTATAGGCGCATCTTTCTGTATTCTAGCAATGACGCGCCTATCCTTTTATCCTTGACGTGCATTGCATTTTGCCTCCAAAGGAACACGAGCGTTAAGAACCAACAGAACAATGATTTACTCGACTTGTTGGTCGGTGCGTGATTGGCAATAGGGTGGGCGTCATTCTGACCGGCGTGGGGCGTTAGGGGGAGGGCAGGGGGGTGGACAAAGCTCCCTCTGGTCAGCTAGGGCCAGCCTCTGGTCAGCTAGGGCCATAAACTGTTTTAAAGGTCCGGTCAACGAGATGGGGTGAGGGGGGCGACCGTAAACCGACCAACCTACCTACCTGGGTCCACTTTGTATTGTATAAAGTTGCTGGGTATGTGTGCCCGATTCCCTCACGTTCAGATGAGGTACGAGTATGATCATTACAAAGTGCATTAATCATTCAGCGGTGCTTACCTGGTCTGAATCGACGTGTAAAGAGGTAACCTTGAGTGAGACGTCCTGTTTTGACTAGATTTAATCCAAGTGGACAGGAACGAAAATCCATTAACGTTGTCGCAGTGTGTTTTCTAGATAATCCGGGTGTAAATACTATTAATT
Organism: Lepidonotus clava; assembly: GCA_936440205.1. Taxonomy (NCBI): domain Eukaryota; kingdom Metazoa; phylum Annelida; class Polychaeta; order Phyllodocida; family Polynoidae; genus Lepidonotus; species Lepidonotus clava. The sequence goes on along the minus strand of OW387142.1, from coordinate 40,511,869 downwards.
GATTGCCACTCCGAAAAGACCAATGAAGGAGAATGTGATGTCTTCTTTGACATACGTATTCCTCCCATGCATACAGCCACATATCCAGACTTTCAAAGCACAATAATTCTAAGGGAAAATCCTATTCAATACTACCATTGTCATGCTGGAATATATTTTCCTCGTGCCGTTCGTAAATCCATTCTTGTGATCAATAATCCGCCAATTGAAAAAAAATCAATTGCAGAAGCCTTCTCCGTATCATCATATCCAAAAGTTGAGAAAATGATTGCACGTTATCACAGACTGAATATCCCATTGTAAGTATAACTCCGGGGTAGCTCGCTACGTTCCTCACCCCCTTGCCCCACCCTATTCCAAGGATGGGGCAGCGGGCAGCGCGGTCCTACCTTCTTGCTGTCTTTCTAGACTCTAGAGGCTAAGTCGCATGTACCCGGGCATATATAGTTTTGGCCGAGGAGACATGGGGACGATTTAAAGGGGGCAAATCGCTTTACAGTCAATAAAACAATATAAAAATAATTACGATGAGGTAATGACAGGCGTTTTATTGTGGCTTTGGATTGCCATGGTGTGGGGGCACAGCTCCTGTGGCATCTTGACGTGTATAGCCTTCTATGGACGGGGATAGGCCTGGAGAGTGGGGATTACTCCACGGCGGACGCTGCAGGTGTTGATTGGGGGCCCTACACCACCCCCACCACTCCAGGCCGGCCCGACCAGCCCGGTAATAAACTAATAATTCCCAATGACGATCAGTATAGGGCCCGTGTATTACGTTATTGCCTTATGACCATATCGGGGCGAGTATGCCATAAAGTATACAAGGACGCCTTCGCACCCTACGGTAGGTTAAGGATATATGGGGGGTGAACTTAAGGTATGGCCTCGGTGCCAAGTGACCATATAGCACTCACACTTACACATGCACGCACTTTGTATGGCCATCCAGGATGGCAAGTCGTTCGGGGTTTGTGAAAAAGGCCTTTTCTAACAAGACGTAAAGCTCGAATTGCACTTGGGCCAATTTTATTACTTGTACCACTTCCAATAGATTTTCTGAGGCAATTGCAACATCGACCATTGAGTTGGGGGTTGCAAGTATAGGCCTACAGAGGGGTTGCCAGGTCATAGTTAATGGCGGCATGGAGAATCATTCGGGAAGTTACTGTGTCAAGTTTACCAAGCTATATTCGGGCCAAAATCAACCTGCTAATACTAAAAGGTAATATATCGTATTGGAAATTGGATCGTAAATGGGCAGCCTGTTCACAACGAAAACCAATTTTATTCGGCAGTAAGGTCGAAGAATGTTATTAAAGTGAAGCCTGGTTGTGACGTCACCAGCAATAAAACCCAGCGGGGAAGCCATTGGAGGAATTGAGCCCGGCTAAACCTAGCTACCAAACATCTGAGGGACGGCAGCTTCACGTTTAGGCTTTACACCTTACAAAACTCCCTCCGTTTTAGGCTGCCCAGAACCTCGATCGTCCCGTTTCCCTCCGCCTAAATCCCCGTGTGAGAGCCTAGGCCAATCACAAAAGGTGAGTGGACGGATCGATGTTAGGCCTATCAGCCTAGGCCACTCGAGCCTATCGGAGAACATATCTGCAAACATTGTCCGAGTAGGCTCGATGTGTTTATTATAGGTTGTTCTAGGCCGACTGTTAGGCTGTCGGTCGGTTAGGCGACATGGCCCACTTTGATAATAGAAACGGCCACATCCACTACCGGAACAAGGCAAGGAACCACTCTCCTAATATGTTTTTTTCCCAAACACATATGAGATTTTTTTCTCTGCATGACTGCTCTAATTATTTCTAGGTAAAGCTGAAGAATTCCATGCATATCTTCAACATGTTTTCTTTGAGCTAACCCAGCCGCCATAGTTCACACGACGCGCCTGCTATCGCGCCCTCTGATTGGACGACGGCGCGTTTGATCTTGTAACTATTCTCCTGTCGGCCAATGGGGAAAGCGCATTCTTTTTGGGGTAGTGGTTGTTGGGGGTTAGGGGAGGGGGTGGTGGATAGGACTGACTTGTGATATGGTGTAGCGCACACTATCAGTATCACTGGTACTGTGCTATCGCTGACTGTACGAGGGAACCAGCTTGTCTACGTAAACAGATTACAGGTAATTCATACCTTGATAAAACCAATTACCAAACCCTAGCATCATACAGGTTCTGGGCCTAGATCGCAAAATCAGCTTTAACTATCTCCATATTGCTTATAACTTAAAAGTACAAAATGCAGCCTTATCTGTTGCCCTACAATTCAGTACAAGTCAGGTCTCCTCCCGTGGGTTTGTATCTCGAGTGGTTATTGGGTTAGGGGTCGGGAAGTGCGTTGGTGATATGCCTTTATAATGATTTGGCCGCGGATTAGCACAAATAGATAAACGCGACTGTGTTTACTCCTTGACTTCATTTCACCCTGTAATTATCATGCAACGCGCTCTCATGTATTTTGATTTGACAACACAGACCCAGCAACCGCCACCAGAGAGGTTAGACCATTGGTTTGTTTTGATACAAAGCAATTGAGTAAGTGGGTTCTTGTAGGGAATACACAAAGGAAACACGGGTAGCTTTTGTGGAAAACGAGTCAATGCACAGTGAGGAATATCAATTAGAAAAACAGGCCGATTGTTGGGGGCAGGTGGGGCGTTGTGTTTGAGTGTCATAATGGACTGAACGGCGCAGCTGGACCCAGGGGGTGAGGGGTGGATGGTCAGCGGAGTGGTCAGTTACACCTCGGGAGACGGTCCCAGTGGGCAGCTACAGGTGTAATTAAAGGTGTGTACAGGTAGGCCTATCACTCTACAGACTGACCAACTGACCAGTAAACCTGACCAGTGTCCATTCTCCACCTCACACCTGTGGTAGGTCGGTGGGTGGGCCTGGTCGCACTTTTCTAGTCAAGGTGGGCGGGTCTAGTCGCACCCTTTAAATCTGTGTGGGTCAGCCTGGTCGCACTTTGTTAATCAAAGCAGGTGAGGCATCGGTCCTTGTTAAAAGGCCTGTGACTGAAGGTTGGCTAACACTCTACGACCAGCACCCACCACAGACACACACACACTGACTGAGTGACCGACCCTGGAGAACCTGGTGACTACAGGCCTCCTGTGACTCAGTCCTCCACTGATACCTCCCCGTGCACGGGCCGGCCGCCCGGGTCAGGAGAGACCTGACATTTACATAGGGCGAAAGCTGGGCACAGCCTCTGTCAGAAGAGCCGTGCACTCCACTGATACCACTGGCAACCTCCAGCTGACCAGAGGTTATTATCATACCTCAGCCCAATCAAGCCAGGACGTATACACGTTGAGGACAAAGATATTCATCATTCCTATCCAGGCTTCACCAATATACTGCCGGACGCTATTACTTATAACCGAGGGAACTTTCTGACATTATTAGGAGAAGTGACGACAAGGCGTTATCGTCATCATAAAAGATACAATCAAAAGCAACACAATCCATGCCAGAAGCAAAGGTTTCAAACTAAATGATTACCTGAAGACAGATTGACATAGCTCATCCTGTTTGGGGCCAGAATAATTTGGACCCGGATTCAGTGACAACTATCTTAAGAGCAACTATGACATTAGTAAGTGGTTTGTTGATTTGTAACTATTTCTTTTGTGTTAAAATATTTATGTGTGTATGTGTGTGTGGGGAGGTGTGTTATATGTGCTGTTTCTTTTTCACTTGATAACATTTATGTGTGCGGACAGTCGATGTGTATGATATATGTGTCTGTGTAGGAAGCGCTGTCGTCTTCCCTTCACTCAAGACGATGCGCCTAGTCTACGACGCTAGTAGTACAAGATAAGATAAGGTCCCCATTTTCCAACACTCCCAATAACCACCAGATCCTTCCCTCACCGTCCAATAAGGCTGCAGCAGTCTGACTTGTGTCCCTGTGATTTATAACCCTCGGACTAACCTCTCGTCCTCTCCCCATTTCAGGACAGTAACATGGTGCAGGAGGTTCACGGCGGCTACGACGCCTACGCCGCCATGCTGCGGGGGCCCAACGCCTCCTACTCAAACATGAACCTGGGCGGCATCGGCTACAACTCCTTCACCGGGGGCGGCGGGGGCGGCGCGGGGGGCGGCGGGGGGCAGCAGGGCCACATGCCCGCCTACCCCGACTACTACCAGAACAACCTGCAGGCCGACGCCACCTCCTCCTCCTGGCCGTCCATGTACCCGTCCACTTCCGTCTCCCCGCCGACCACGTCGTCGCGCCATGGAGGCAGCGTCCTCCTAGACCACGACTGGCCGGTCCAGACGCAGTACGTCGGTAACGTCACCCTACAGCCCCACGACAACGTCGCGACGTCCACGTCGTCGGCGGCGCAGATGCAGCAGCTTCACCACCACATCGTCGGCGGAACCGGAAGCGGCGGCGCGACGCCGACCGGAACCGGAAGTAACGGCGCCGGTTATGGGTACCGAAGCTCGGGATGCCTGCCGACGATCCCGACTGAGTACGGGACGACGTCGTCGTCGACTTCCGGTGTGACTTCCGGTATGACGCCGACGATGACGCCGTCGCCGACGCCCGGGTCCATGATGGGCGGTTCTCCTCCCGGCGGCAGCGGGGGTTCGGCCAATAGACAGAACAGCCGGCCGCCTTACGACTGGATGAAGAAAGTGGCCTACCCCTCAACACCATCAACAGGTAAGGAAACTGTCCAGTGTCCCCCCTATACATACCTGTAAGATTAAGATCGCCCTCTGCGCCGCCCATCTAACCGACAATCTCCAACGCATATCATTATGGACTGTTCACCGCACAGTGAAACCCCTGCTTTAAAAAAGTACACCAATCCAATTGCTTCAAGAACTAGATTTTACTGTAATCAATCAATCAATCTAAAATTGAAATTGAAATCCAAGCACCAATCAATAATTAATCAGTGTATAAAAGTCGTTTGTGATTCGCTCCCATTGTAACGCTTAGCACTTTTTCATTCTCTTTGTAGTCAGAGGCAATGAGCTAGGGTCCATGGGGCTTGACAATAATAGTAAGTTCACCATACACAATATACCCTAACATCTCTTTGGCTATACCTAACTCAAAATAACCTCTGCAAACTAGAGAGTTTCTTTGTTATATTCATTAATTTGAATCATTTTAGCGATGCTAACAGTTTTTCAGCTTTAGAAAGGGTTATGTCGGGGAATCCACCACTGTGCCTCGAGACACAATTTTAGAAGTAAAATATTGAAAAGATAAAGAAAAGGGAAACATTTCAGTGTGCAAGAGTTGTACATTAGGCCAGTTAGATTAACTTATGAAGGGTCAGTCGGACCCCGATTCGGTTGACAAGTCGACACCCGCGGCGGTCTACGGCGGCGAATTAATTTACCTGTGGGACGAGGGGGTCGACACTGGTCAAGGGGGTAGGAGGGGTTGACAGGTAACGGGTGGTCGGGGCCGGGGGGCGGCCGACTAATGGGCCGGGGCCATGGGCCGTCAGGGGCCGGCCGTCAGTGGCCGGGGGCCGGGGAGGAGGGCCGGGGAGGTCCCGGTCTGAGTGCCCGGAGGGGGGCGGGGTACACGGCCGACACATGTCGCCTGTCACGGCCCGCGACGCCCTACAAGCCGCCGCCGGCAATTTGTCTCTCTTTTTGTCAGTCGCCACGAGCAGGGGGAAGGTGGGGCGGACAGTCTGAATCTGGAAGGCTGGGGTTTGAGTGTTGGTAGGCAGCTTTAACTGGAAGCTTATCTTATCGGTAATGTAGCCTTTAACTGGTCCATATTGTATTTCACAAACACACTATAGGCAGACTCAGGGAATTGAGAACTGACGCCATTTTTCACGATCATTAAGACCCAAAGTTTAACCCACCAAATCCAGTTAGATCCTTCCGCTCATATTAAGTAATGGGAAAACATAAAGAATGATCCAACATAACCAACCCATCCTTTACACCCATAAAACACTAAGTGTCCGCCGTGACAACAACAGGCGGCTCATACAGGGCGATATAAAACAGGCACTGACCCCTTTCTGGAAACCAGAAAATTAATTTCCCCCTCTTTTTTCTGCCTTTCATGTCCTCTTGGTCGATCTGTTTTGACCGCGTCGCCGCGCGCTGCCCCGCGTCATTGCCGCGCGGCGCGGGGTGGCGCGGAGAGAGGCAAATATTGGTCGGCGGGCGGCGGCGCTCACATCAAAGGCGGCCGTATGTACTCGGCCAATTGCTTCCCAAACACGCCTGTAATTTCGCCGTGTGTGAGGCCCATGTCGCGGCCCGCTCGTTTATCTCGACCCTCGGTCGTCCGACAAGGATCCGGGCGGCCGGCCCGACTAATGCTCAGGGCTGGGGGAGGCGGATCCCAGGAATGAGCGGTGGGGGAGATGGGGGTGAGGGTCGCCTTTATCAAGAGACCTGTGGTGGGGAGTGGGTCGGCCTACTTGTGGTCTGCTCCGAGCAGCTCAGTGGTTCTGTACCTCATGTATTCTGACCCTGCTACTTTCATTGACATTCTGTTGTTGGATCCAAGATTTCGAAAAGAAAGCTAGTGGACGAATTTAAGCACAGTGTTTGACTTTACTTCCCTCAAAGAGCTACAAGGGGGATTGGGTTAAATATCTCTACATCCACCATTGTACTTAAATCTATCTTCTCAATTTTCTGTGGATTGCTTTGGTGTATCATCCGATGGTTCTATTTCATACTCTCATCTATCATACACATGCATGCTTCACATATCTTATCTCTAACTATCTCGAATTCGGTTTGTTGCTCGCCGCGGTCTGGGCATTCTAAAAATCAGATTTAGGTAGTACATGGGTACATTATAGTATTATGATTTTTTTCAGCGCTTTAGTTGTCCTCATACATGCATGCATGCATGCATTTACGTATTTGGTATATACCGCCGCCCCTGGAGCAGCATACAATAACCGAAAAGATTCCTGGATTCTTAGGACTTGCTCACAGAGTCCCAGGTCATCGTGTTGTGTTGGCTTCTGGCTAGAATGTGTAACTTGCCGAGCACCACATGTTCGTTCACAGGAAAAGGGTGTGGCCGCGGATTCGGCATAACTCCTTATAAACTATGAGTAATTCTCCCTTTTTTTTATTAAATGAAATCAAAATGACACCGAATGGATATAAACTGATACCGTTCAAATAATATCATAACAAAGTCGTCACATGGTTAGTATTGCAGAATTCCAGCTAAATCAATTGTTGACACATACAATGTTTTTCGCACATTTTTCCCCTTATACGATCATAGAAAACTAATTGAAAAGCCTGTATTTGAAATGAGGGCGTGTGCACTGACGGCGTTCATTGCGGAACAGAAAGTGACACAGTGGGTCCTGGGGCAATAGGCATTCTGACTCGGTTATCGGTACTATTTACCATCTGACAGATTAATTAATGATTTAGATTAGGCCAGAGTCCAAAGATTGTAGGACTCTTTCCCCCCGTTTGGTTCAGTTCAAACAGACTGTCCATTCAAACGACTATTCGTCGCTACTATTACCCTCACTTTGGCGACAGGTGAAATTATAAAGTGAAATCGGCAACCTCCCACTGATTTTCTTATAATGGTTGGTGGTCAGTTTAAACGGTCAAGCCTGGGAAAGTTTAAAGTCCGCTGAAATCCAGTACACCACCACATATATCTTCATAATGATGTCCCGTTTAGATCACAGAAGGGAAATTATGCAGGGAACTTTCACTGGCCGGAGTGTCGGGTACTGGGGGTCCAACGGTTTTCAGGGCACTTCAAAAACACAAAATTACATTTGTAGATTTTTCGGAATGCACAACAAAGCCGGCCGTTTTCGCCCATCAGCATATCAGATGAGAAGAAATTCTTATTCCGTGCCCCCTCTCCCCCACCCCTCCCCGTTCGGTCCACCTGCCCCCCTCCCCGTGGTATCATTAAACCCTCCCCAGTGAGGCTTTGAAAGCCCGCGCATGCGCAGGTCGCCGTTGCCATGACAAAGCGGGTAGGTCGACAAAAGGCCGGGCGGTCGGGGAGGTGGTCAAACATTCAATTAAACCAGGCCCAGTGATAAGACAGAGAGAAGAAAGACGGCGCGCGAGGGGCTGGCCACCAAACACCTTCCTAGACATCCCCCTGTACGAGAAGTCAGGCCCAGAGAGGGTCCTTTGTGTCACCAAGTCCTGGCCACTTAGTACTTTGAGGGGGCCGGTGTTTGGGGCTGGTCTGACTAGGGAATGTGACACTAGGACTGCTATCTCATACAAGGTGTACTGAGAGCTTCTTTTTTTTTTTAAATGTTTTTAGTCTGTGGGTTGACCCGTCAGAGACTTGTCACCTCCCAATGCCCCGGAATGAGATGTTAGAAAAAACGGTGTATCTTACAAAAAAAAACATGTATTACCATTTCCAGATTCTAGAATCAATAGGTAAGCAAAGAAACTAAAGTATTCTGTTTACCTCGACGTCAACCCTTGTATGTTATTGATACATAAGATGAAGCATTCGAATAGGAAAAAAACACTTTATGATAATAACACTTTTTATATGTCCCAAATGTGGGACCATGATAGGATAGGACCAGTCTAATACAAAAAAAGAGAGAGAAAATTCAACAGCTCCTTGCACGATCACTTTGATTATTTTTTTTCTATAATGCTGTATGCTTCCCATGCATAGTTGTGAGCATACCCCAGATACATACATAAATTAAAAATTAAGTTTAGATTCCAGTCCCTTTTACATACACCTTAATATAGTGTCTGGTCTATACAGTCTAGCCAAAAGGCGTTCACGGCCTTGAGATCGAGAGACGATCAGGTCTGTGTAATGATCCAGCTTTAAAGGTGGACATCAAAGGTGCCGCCCTGAGTGGGCAGGTGCTTCAGGTCCCTGTAAGGGCCTCGGTGCCCCTTTATCACCGTGTAGGCCACTGATTGGGGCCCACTTGGACGAGGTCAAGGGGCCTCCCGAACGGCCACCTCTAGACCTGGTTACATTCTACTAGAGCCTCCTTCCCCTTGTGACGCGGGCTTCTTACGGCCTGATCAGCCTGTTGACACGCGTCCAGGTAAATAAGGCCTGTACACTGTTTCTGACTTGGGTGTTTTTAATGGATAGGTTATTATCTAGGTACAAGCATGGCCTTGTGTTGATTTGTTGTGTATAAACAGTGTATTGAAGGTTGGTCTAGTTCTCAGTATTTCAAGACAACTTGCCTATTTTCTTCCCCATTCATTGCATGTACATTGTAAAATTTAAAAATATTAGTGTGATCAGGTAGTATTATGACTATCAACCTCCGAACGTTTACTTTTAAGATTTTTTTAAATTTCACTACAGCATACCCAATTTTTGACGCCTCAAAATTGGACACGCATATTTCTATTTACATAATGAGCAAAATGGCTAACATAAGGTACACCAGAAATGAAATTTCACGGCATGAGATATTATATGCGGCTATTTTAGGTAGCCCAATATTCTGGTTAGCCAGACGGTTGACACCAATCTATAACCCCATCCCTCTCACCCGCTTTTAGTAAGATTGCATAGGCTGATATTACTACACGGAAGACCCGTAATTGGCATCAAATGATCAAATAATGACTTGGGTGCATCAATGATTTAAATTGTTTTACTACCCGCCATCTTTGTCTGTTGCGTAACCCTGCGTCCCAAATTGATTCTACGGGTCAAGGACGGGTCAGACAAGATAAAGGTCACGGGGCTGAAATGGGAAGGTTCAATACACATCGTACCGACGTCATATAATGTCGGGAATTATTTAACTGGTTGGTAACACTGTAGAAACTTGTATCATGTTAAGAGGGACCATTATAAAATGTAACATAATTATTACGGGTTAGAAGGATAATAGGTCTTCTAATTTTGGGAATGAGGGTCCTTTAAAGTAAGAAGAGACACCTACAAAATATATAAAATATGATAAAATGAATAAGAGGAATTAGTCCGTACCTTCTTTGTGTTCTGTTTCTGGTTTGACACAAAATAATGCATAATAATTATATTATATTGTGTCAAATGATCACAATAATATTGTAATGTATAGTACATTTTATTGGGTCAAATAATTGTGTCACTGGTACAATTGCACTGGAGTGAGAGGTACATGTACTGACAATACACTGCATGGCGGGTAATACACATGGCAGGTTCACTAACCGAGGCCTGCCCGACACAGGACCGTCTGTCACGGCCAGATAAACAGTGATTAGTCAGCTGATAACACGACTAAAATTAGACTAAAAAGTCATTGTAGATATAATTATACACAGAGGGGTGGAGCTGGTTTGGTGTGTGCTGCTATTCCGTATACATGCCATTTAGTTTTTATTTTCCTTGTGATAACGATTGTTTATGTTAGATCAGTATCACATTTTCATCAGCAGAACTCCCTACATGGAACTTTGTATCTTATAGTTATAGCATAGGGTTGATATCACCTAACTATATATAATGGCAAGGGACGAGGAAGTGCTTCGGCCATATAATTATACCATATAGACATTATATATATACTTAAGTACCTCTATCGTTATACATGCAGTGTGATGTATAAAAGTGAAAGTAATGGAGGTTTTCCTGCAACTTGTATAGTTTTGTGGTAAAAAGAAAGGTAGTAAACATTCAAACTCCTGAACAAATAATGAATTGCAAGAAAAAGGCATGTAAGGCAAAACTGCTGCCTTCTGAAATGCATCACAGTATAGGTTATAACCACAATATGGTTGACCTACTTTGCAAATGGCCCACTTATGCGCAATCAGCCAAGACGTACCAAAGAAAAAGAAAATCATTTAGAAAAATATATGTTAATTTTACTATGCAAATGAAGGGTCCAACGGAAAGTGCAAGTGAATAGTTTTACCCCGTTATCGGTGCGACCGTTGGGGACAGGGAGGGCCGATTAGAAGAAGCCATTTACTTCAACTTTTCCCTTATAGAAAACTGAAGAAGTTTAGCTTGTTGGGGGACAGTGGGGCTGGTTAGCGGGTGGAGATGACAGGAGGTGGCCGGGGGTCAGGGGCCCGGGGCCCGCCCTCTCCCCACCCCCTACACGCCCACCCCGCCCCGACGTTTTAAACGGACAGACCAACGTCCCAATGTATCCGTTTAGTCGGACAATGTCCAGGGGCTGGGACAACCACGCCCAAATTACAAGCTAAACACATCAACTCACTGACTTCAAGTACTTAGGTAAAACATACACCATGGGGTGTATTTGTATACCATTATTTCTTTACTCTAGATCTACAGTAGAATTGAATTGGAAAAAAAATCAGATGAAAACATTTAGAGGGAAAATGTTTGACCCGTTTCTATCCAATCGCCATTGTAAGCAAATGTACAATTTTCTAACACTTACACACTCATATTCATCGTTTCACGAAGAGGTTATTTGACGGGGACGTTTTGTTTATAATCTATTCAGTTTTAATTGCGTTGATCAACATTAAGTTATACTTTATAATCATAGTTACATGTACATGTAATCGATGAGTATACAAATTTCAACCCTGGCTGGGAGTGGCCACTGCCCACATTTACATGGTCCATCTCATGCTCTGGCCACTGTCCACCCCACGCACTGACCACACCATGTGTAAACACACCTCCCCCTGCTCAGGCCCTGACAAATCGCCCCGTCCAGTGGGTACATTTACCGCGGACAGTGGTCAACACAATCACGGCCCCGCTGATTACAGCTGACCCTTTGATGTCCACCTGCTGTCCACTGACCACTCCTCGCTGACCACACTCACCATTTGTCTCAGCCTTAATTAATCCACGGACAGGGATTATTTGACCAACTGTCTGAGGGGTAAAGAAGCCCGACTGTCTGGGAGGGGGGGGGGGGGGGTAGAGAAAATACACTAACATTGTTCTTCGGGTTTTTATACCTTTCGTCTAGTATTTTCACAACATGCCATTAGTTATTTTCGTATTTTACCAACATGGGCATTGGTGGCTCGTCAAACTAGTTGAGGGTGAAACACTTGGGACAAAATTTACAGTACCTTTTCTAATACATGTCTAAAGAAATATTTGATACGTATTCATATGTACATGTGAATCATAAAGAAATCATAGATAAAAGCCAGCGAACTTAAAATTCTAAGAAGTAGACACACTTCTAAAAACAAATAATTCTAGAAAATGGTCTAGGGACCCTTGATCATGTGCCAGTGACATGAGCCGTAGCCAATGGCATGGCCTCTTCATGTCACATGATTTACGAGGCTGTCCCTCAGAGGAGAAGACCACGACAAATGGCGTGATGTGTCGGGAGGGGACGTGGGGGGAGCCCTGCCAGGGACTCATGTACAGGAGGAAAGGATGCACACACACACACACACACACACACACGCACACACACACACACACACACACACACACACACACACACACGCACACGGGTCCATATCCCAGTCTAACTTTAATTTTACAACAATTACAAGAATTTTGAACAACGTAAAAATGGAGGATTAACTCTGCTGTTCGTTTTCTAATACCCTCAACCTTGCTGACATAAATTATATGAAGCGCAGTTAAAGTTGCTGGCAACTGCGGCAAAGGTGGCGGTCAGAGCGCCAAATCAGCTGCCGTAACGTCACATTATAAAAACAATGACATCAAGGAAAGACTGTAGCAAAGGCACGATACACATTCCAGTTGGAATATAAAGACTGAACTCTCCAAGCCAATTCTTATCTTATATTTCTTAACTTGAAAGTTATGCCGTTTCAAGTTGTCAGGTAATTGATAGTTTGTATTCCGTCAAGGATAAGCAGATCCTGTTTATTCTAACATTGGAATGTAAAAGAAATGCCTAAAATTGGTATTACCAAACATAAACATGAAGGGCTGCCGGGAGGGCAGCATTTCTAAGGTAGTTTCTTCTCCTTCATTCATTCTCACGCAAGTTCACCATAATATTAACCTTCCTACAAATTAAAAAAAAAGAAAGCTGAAATAAGAGAAGGTTGCTGCAGGGGGCCACAAGCCCCCGTGCGGGGAATGTGAAGTACGGGGTGCAGCCCGACCATAGCCCCACAGGTGAGGTGTGAAGGTGTGAGGGGAGCGCGTAGTTCCGCCTCAAGCCTCCGGGGGGCAGCACCCCTTTGTGAGTGTGTCTCTTTATTCCCCGAGCCCAGATGGGGGCGGGAGATACAGATGGGAATGGGAGATAGGTATGGCAGTATGTACGGCATGGTTTATGGCCTGTGGAGAGATCAGGGTTGGCATCATGCTCCTAGATTGCCATCAGAAAAGGTGCATGAAAATCAGCTGGTGCACTTTTAATTAACAGATCTTTTCAGGGTTGTTTATGTTTGGTATTGCAACAGAGATGATTTAACACACGAAGCTAAATTTATGAATGAAGGGGAAAACATTACAAGAACATATGTCAATTTTGAAGGAGCAAAAGTAGATTTAAAGTATGTAAAGTACTTTGTTTTGTAAGTAAAGCACTTAAGCTCAGACATCTGTGCTCTGTGGATTGCGGTACAAGCCCCAGACTGTCCCTGGATTCAATCATACACGCCGACACATAGGACTCCTCAATAGACGTTTCCAAACCTTCTGAGGAAAGTCCCAACTCCACACAAAGGTCCCTAGAAGTACAAACGACCCAATCCTCAGAAACTGGCCGTGGGACGCGGGTGCTAATCAGACATGAGCCTTATTAAACCCACGTTCCCACGTCGGACCCTGGCCACACTTTGAGGTCCCCCCGCGGTGGGCAGCGGTGGTTAATTTGTGTCTAACAGGACTGGCCGTTTGAAGTGGGGCCATCTCCGTACATGTCACAGTGGGTTCCCTGTGGGGGCCTCACAAACACACCCAACACCTCTCACAGGGCTGCCTTCTGTCCCCGAGAGGTATCAATGACACATAGAAAAACTAACGTCTCTATCCCAGCTTTACGACGAGTGTCGGCGGGAAATTACAATAGGGCCCTTTCTGTATGTTCTCTCGTATTTCATTTGCAACTCTTCCCAAAAAAATGAGTGCACCTACCATGTTAAAACCAATCCTCTAGCAATAATTATATATAGATTTGTATTGAATTATAATGTTGTGTCTACAGCATGCGCTATACGATTGCATTTGTTTATTTTGAAACATTGGTAAATCAATAACAAATATGTGCAATTGTCTGTGATCTAGCAATGCTTTCTTTTTTTTATGAATATGAGTTCCCTCAGCCTGAGTATAAATCATATTTAAAACCTACAACCTTATAATAGAAATAAGACCTCCAATGTGGCTTAAAACAGAAACCCCTCTATTGCCTCACCACAAGGAGGCAGGCAATGGCCGGACAGAGGGCCTTTTTTCTGCCTCCCTCAGTGAGTCTCAGATGTGGGGTCGTAGTTACAGCATCCTCACGGAGTCATTACGGGCCACAGAAAAGGCCGAGTGTTGACCAACACGGGGTAGGGGGCCTTTACCAGGCCGGGCCACCGACAGGGGCGGCCACAAAGGGCACTTGTCTGTGGCCCTTGTCCCTGGCCCGGCCTGACCAAGGAGGGCTGAAGTGGCCGAGGTTTTATTGTTGGTGTGGGGTGATGAGAAATGTGAGGTTTAGGTGTATGAGGAGGGTACCAGATGGGGCTGCTGTGCTGAACAAAAAGGTTCTTTTTGTCCTCTTTTGGCCAGTGGGATGGTTGTTAATGTACATGGGAAAGTTTTGAATTTGAACGTGTTGGGCCTTTTATGGTACTGCATTTGGTTTGAGTATTGCGCCCCTGGTCAAGCATGTCATTTCACAATTCTTTTTTAAAAATAATTTTCTTTCTAGATTTTCGAGCGCGCAAGTATATACACACAAAGTTTTTAAGTGCATAATAATTATATACATGTTCACATATTCATCTATAATAGAAAGTGTACAACTCACATTACACGATGTCTGCAGAAAATAGGCAAAAATCACACTTTTAAGAGCCAAGGACAATTTGTGTGCACAACTATCCCTGTTTCAATAGAGAGTTATAAATTGAGTAAAAAAATGTTTCCTGGATATATAGTCTGATCATTTACACTGTGCAGCTGGTGTTCTACACGTCCCCCAAACCCCAGACCGCAGTAACCAACACACTCACCTCTGAAGATAACACATGAGGTGCTGAGGGTGGTAATGAAGGGAATGACTCGCATGGCACCTTCAAATATTCTTCCATTGAGTCATGACATGGATATTGTCTTTTCCTCCATTGGGGTCGCGAGTAGTCGCGTGGCCGCGGTTGGGACGGCAGTTTTATGGCAGAATACGTGTCAAACTCTACCCTAACGAAACACTGGTGCTGTGGCTTTGTTACCAGCTTTATTATACCATGCATGCAGCTGTGGTGTAGAACTCAAGATAAGCTGAAAGATTTACCCCTTTATTGAAAAGCTAAGATAGCCTCGGTAGGAACGTGTCTATCTCATAAGCCCCCATTATTGATAATCCGTGCAGAATGATACGCAGAAATGCTGTGAGGGGAATTGTCATTAGAAAACCATTGATTACATATGAAATATATCCTTCTGTTCACGGTCAGGAATATCTGACGGTCTGAGCCTAATCTGGTTGGCTTGTGAACCCGCTTGCGAACCCCTTGTGAATCAAGTATTTTACCGAGTCGAGTGCACTGGAGCACGCACCCTTCAAAGAAACCAAAGGCAACAGATTCCTTTGATCCAGAGACCATTCCTTATTCCTAATGAGCAACGGCCATATATAAATCAGGAGTCAAAAAGGACATTAGGCACATATGCTTTCTTTAAAAGTTCTTTGCAACAACTCACGCAAACCTCAACTTTAGCGATTGAAATGGTCAAAAACCAAATTGGTAGAAAATGAATTTCTATTTATTGAGTCGCCGTAATTGAAGGGGAGTGATTAATGTGACAGGGGCTTATACACGGCTGGCTGGAGGACCATGGGAGCAGTTCCTAAATCAATTCTTGAACACGGTTTAGTCCACAGTGATATGGCATTTAGGTGGGTTGGTCAGTGTTGGGTCGGCCCAGGGTGGGGTGATCTGTATAGGTGGTCGGTGGTGGTTCCTTGTGGGTGGTGCTCGGTGGTGGTGGACCCCGGCACCACTCCGTCTTGTGGCACCGCCCCCTGCCGCCCCCTCTGACAAGCGTCGGTCTGGAGGGCTGGACAGCATTAACTGGCCCGACAACAAAACACTGAATTTAAATTGGCCCTAAACGAGTAATCATTAAGAAGGCGGCCCCCATATATACCCTTCTATCCCCACCAAGCCCCCTTTCGCCCCCTTCCTTGTTGCAGCGTCAACAAGCCTACATCATTCAAGAAGTCCCACAATTAAAGGGCTAGGGGAGGATAAGACAGGGGGAGGGGCTGGGCTCATTTCCATAGACCACACTACTATCTCAGCACTAAATACCACATTAGCATTCTAGCCCCCGGGCCCTGCCCCCTTACGCCTCCCGGAGGATACCCCCGAGCCCCTCAGGGGGCCCCACGTCCCCCCTGGCTGAATTTTATTGGGCTGTGTTTTATGGGAGATACCTGGGGGGTTTGGGGTCTGGATGCTGGGTGGCCGACGGGCTGGTGTGGCCGGAGTGGCCGGTGACGGACGAGGGGGGCGGTGGGCCTATTGTGGCGGCCTCCCCCGGCCCACGTTCCGCCGATTGCCGCATCAAAGCCCCGGGACTCCTCGGCCCGCAGCCCCCTTTGGGACCGGGCCGACCCGTCCAGGACACCCGGGCCCGTCCAGCACTTGTCGCGTTGTCTAATTTTCGCCCCATTTTCCAATTACCCGGCCGCACATTAGGCGGAAAGGTAGGCGTGATCAGAATGAACTATAGGGATAAATCATGTCAGATGTTGACGGAATTAGGATCAAAGTATTTACATTTAATTCAACCAATGCAAACAACCTTCCACGCATGATATGAGAGATTTCCAAATAGGATGATCTGATTCTGAATAATGTATTTGTTTTTCGCAAGTTGTCTCTCCTCAAATTATTGATTTGTTTTACACAATCAATAAAATCTCAGGAATCAATTTTCATTTTAACTCAGAGTTTTCTAATTGTTTCAAATATACGACTCTATAAGCTCGGAAATTCCATCCATTTTCTTCAACTTTCAAAGGAGTAAGAAACCCTTTTGCGCCAATCCCCCTGACCTAATCTGCATTTTATTTGACTCAGGTGGTGCCTGGAAACTTTACAACTGTTTTACTTAGCCTTCTTCTTTGTCTCATCCTCGAGTTGTCAGCCCCATCAAGGGTGGCGTCGCTAACCTTCTTAGGAACTGTATGGAATTTACTTGAGATCATCACTTCCCATTAACAATTATTTGCATTTTACAGCTCCAATTCAAGATTGTAAACTTTTACAACCTCACTTTCCATATGTATACCTCCATATATATCCTGGGTTATCTCACAAATTTTGCCGATTCGATCGACTTCTTGGGGCGATTTAGGCCTATAATAAGAATACCCCAACCTTATGGGATTGTTGGGTCTAATTCAGTGTTGTGGTACATCCTGGTATTCGGAGGCTTAATTGTTGGAAATTGGGGAAACCAACATGTAGATCTAATATATAGTAATTCACTTTTCTGAACGGTCTTACCTAATGGAAGTGCAAATGAAATCAACGCACGGAAATTGGCCAGCTGAACTGGAGCTTTGCCAATATCATTACCACAAATGTCAAAAGACTTTGGTCTGCAAGAGTTGACTTTTACCTGCCAGTGGTACAAACAAGTTAGGTCCAAAATAGGCACTTTTATGGGGAGATTCTTGGCCGATTTCCTAATAAATCTGTTGTTAGTTTATTACTATACCCTTAATGAATGTGAAACGGCTACATTTTATACATTGTTATATTTCTCGGGGCATTTCTTTATTTGGTGAAAGACAACTATTTCTTTTGAAAACTGTTTGATTTTAGAATATTATCTTTCAAAATTGCATAATACAGGTATATAGTCTAAATATAAAAAAGAGACAATAGATTCCTTACGTCTCAACCAATGCGTAACTGATATAGTAACTCATTGCAGATAGCAGTTGACCTTAGTCGACAGGTCCCGACAAAATGTGGTCATAAACATGTGAATTTGTGCACAGCTGAAGTCTGTTTACAAACACAGAGACAATCGCAAATCATTGAGTCAGCTTGCCTGTATATATTAGTGTGAAATCGTCTTGGGCACACATTCTGCCATAAAACTAGAGGAAATAGTGACCAAGTGTCCACCTTGTCGTGCTTGGCTTTATGGTGGGGCCTATATAAAGCTGATGAAGAGTGGGTACCGCCTGTCACCAGCCTGTACCATCCCTGGGGCTTTATGACTCGCCCAGAACCAGCCTTCGGGATAAATAATGAATCACAACTCATAGGGACAAGTGTGAAAGATCAAGGTCAGGGGAGAAAATGTTTTTGGGATTTTATCTGTTCTAAATTATGGATATCGGGTTGAAATTTAGTTAGATTTTTCATGCAACAGTAAAGGGAACTTGGCAAGGCATCTATATGGTATAGTCCCTGCGAAGTTTGTAGTTTCTCAGTAGTATTTACCTTTATTTTCTTAGGCAAAAGAATTACTACAGCTTTAGCTTAGTTTGAGTATGATTTAGAGCTGTATTCCTAAACTGCAATACCAATTTGAGTAAATATGTTTTCCTATCAAGGAAATCCATGTCTAAATGTCCAACATAACCGGAAGTATTCTGGCTCATCACAAACCGGAAGTGGTCGTGAATTGTCTCTGAAGCTGTGTCTGGAGATATGTGTGCGTCTCATTCTACAAGTTGTTATCACTTATTGTAATCTGAACAAGACCATCAATTGCTGTTCATGTCAACTTTGTCGTTCCTCAAGTTGTAGGCAACGCACCTGTAAACGTAGTTAGGTACTTAGAAAAGCCTCTATCACAAGACATACCAACTCATATACGTCCATATAATAAGATACCCTGCATATTGATGAGTGCGGACTCTTAAGGTTTGATATGCTGTAAATACCAAAGTGACCCTATCCTTTTCCCTTGTATCAGCAGTTCATACATATATAGCTTCCTGCTTTAATCTCTGCGACGTGATAATGATAACCTTCATGATAACCTCTTTTCTTGGGATACAAACTATTTGAGACATGGTTTACGTTTTATACAGAAATATACATTTATTTAAGTGGCCAACAACTGTTGAGCCAACTTTATCCTAAGCAATCCTGAGTCCTATTGGATTTTGAAGTTAACATATATTTCCTGTTATATGCCCTCTTGATTAATTCCTTTATAGCACCATCTAATATGTTGAGAATAAGCAATCAACTTTGGGGGTAAATGCATGAAATAGCGCCAGTGTATTTTGCTAATTTTCAACTGTTGTTCCACACACATAATCTAACGTCCCTTTCGCTGGTTGTGTTTTTCAGGCAAGACGCGCACCAAAGACAAGTACCGCGTGGTGTACACCGACCACCAGCGGCTGGAGCTGGAGAAGGAGTTCCACTACTCGCGCTACATCACCATCCGGAGGAAGGCCGAGCTCGCCCAGTCACTCGCCCTCTCCGAGCGACAGGTCAAGATCTGGTTCCAGAACCGCCGCGCCAAGGAGCGCAAGCAGAACAAGAAGAGGGAGGAGGCCATGGGCATCACGGGCATCAAGAGTGAGCGGCCCGACCCCATGTCGCCGGTGAACATGCTAGGCGGGGCCGGGGGACCGTGCGGAGGGGCTGAGGGCACTGGGAACATGCACATGGGACACTTGGGACTTCAGCAGGGGTCACAGATGTCGACGCAGCAGATTTTGGGCACAGGAGTGGTGGCGCCTGGAGGAGGGAGTCATGACAACGGGAGTGGTCTGGGAGCCCTCCAGGGCGGCAATAGCAACCCCCACACCCCGCCCATGTCCACGCACTCTCCCCCCTTAGCCGGCCACCACTCATGACAACCAAGCGGAGACCTGGTAGCAGCAGCCGTACCTAAAGGAGAACCACTCTGGGGATAGGCACAGAACGTGTGTGACCATGCACGAGACAGTAATATATATATAATTGATTAACAATACAAGGATGAGCTGACAAGGGACAACTTATCATATGACCATTAGACTCAGGTCCCATGCAAATTTATTGACAAACCTTGGGAGCTGGACCTGACAATTCTGTTGGGGTCGCTCACATGTTGTGAAAAGACAGACTGAATAATTTAGCTCATATGCTGTGGACAAAAAGACTGATTATGATCAAATACTGAGGTCATTCAGGTTATGTCATGCTCTGGTGATTGTAAATCTATGTAAATCAGTTTACACGTCCCATGCCGCCATATATTATAATAATGTAGATTGTTGATTGTATACGATGATGTTAGTTCTAGTTGTAAATAGTGAAACTTCACATTGATCCTGATTGTCTGTCCCCAAACAATACTGTGGTGTATCAATGAGCTGTCGAGATTAGTACCTCAACGTGGAGACGTGACTGCTTGAATTACGTGGTTGATATAGCTTGTTTATTTTTTATTTAGCTTTGTCACAATGCAGGTCTGTGCAAGGCGATGCATATTGGATGAAAGTTGATAGTGTAAGGTATATTGTAATGCGCTATGCCAATGAGAAAAACATTCCCTTAATAATAGTGTACACAGTGGGAAAGTCTTTAAGAGGCATCAGGGAGACAGCTATGGCAGAGTTCATTAACTATAAGGATTCGGAAGGACAACAATAGACACGAGCCCGTCAAAATGAGAGTGCACCGATTCAATTTGTCGGATGTACATTTTGGTTAATTTTCTGGAACAAAAATTTACAATATGTATCAAATTTGAAATGATCAAAGGTGCTGCATACGGAGCATTCCTGCGTATGAATTCTGTAGCACAAAAAAATGCGCCCCGCGCGGACGCGCCACGGTGAATGTGGGTCTACCACTGCTATCGGTCGCGTTAGTGACGCGACGCGAAATTTCAAATTTGGACGCGGCGCGACCGGCGGGACGGGGACGGGGCCGGGCCGGGGAGGAGCGGGGACAGGTGCCGTCGGTCGTCGGGTCCGTGCTCCTTCCTCCGCCACTGACCGCTGCCGGGAGGTTCAGATGGTGTGCCCACCACGCCCCCGTCGGCCCCGACCACCGCTTTACCCCGCTGCCGTCTAGTTCTTGAAAATGGCTTTCCGCACTATCGGACAATTCTCATTGTGACTAATAAGCTTTGGGAAAACGTTCGCATTTGATTGTTCACAAATTTGCTGGAGAAAAGGGCGCGTTGTGCGCCTACGGGCCTAACTAAACATTCACCACTATATACGGTTGTCCTTACTTTTATATTGATAGAATGTACCTTACGTTGTTGTTTCAATATAAGTTTTAGTTCTGGCAAACGTTCTAGATGGACTTTGAAGGTCAAGTATTGTTTATTATTTGTAAACGATCTGGTTATTTTTGTTGATATTCAGTTTACTGAAAAAAATGATTTTTTTAGACTTCCATTTATGTGTGAGTGTTAAGTCGTCTTCACGACTAAAATGTTTCCATGACAGTATACGCTGACAACGTTTATAGAATATGTGCTAGGTTTAAGTTAGACGAGGAGCTCCCTATCTTCTATCATGTCACTTTAACCTATTCAAAAAAGAGTCAAACTGGAAGAAACTATATATTCTTTTCAGTATATGGGATATTTAGTCCAGTGTGCGTTTATCTATTTGTACTGAACCCTTTAGGATGAAGGTTCTTAAACGTTAAGAGTTGGTTGTGGTTAATTTCATGAAGGCCTGCTACTCTTATAATAACAAACGTTTACAAGAAACATGCAGGTGTATATGGATGCAGAAACATTAACACATCTCTGCACTAGCTATGTGAACCTTATATATGATAGAACCTCTAGTTTAAGGAACATTATCCTAGTTAATATACCTGACTCTACAAAAAAAAACGTTTTCAAAGATTTATGGCCATGACCGATACTTTCGTATTATGTGGTAGTGTACAATGTGACCACGCGATGTGACAAACAAAGGTTGCAGTGTGCCTTCATGCTGAAAGAAATACTAGAAAAAACCATGACCATTAACCTATTTTCTACACTGATATTTGAAGCCCTGAGGACCCCCTCTAGTTCTTGCCACTCGGTCCTATTTTTATGATGTTGGCACTGGATCCCCCAGCAGGCAGACGTTTGTCCGTCACTGTCTAAATATTTCAAGGGTAGAAACTAGTAATTGAAGTAGGCCTGTCAACAGGTCAAGAATGTTGACCTATTCCTTGCCATGACGTCTGGGGTTTTAATTCCAGCCTCCGCGACAGGAGATTTACTCGTCGCGCATGTGCAGTGTGTGCGCAGAGTTCTCCAAGCAGGTCTGTGCTTGGAGAGCGACGCAATCCAAATGCCAGCTTATTTCAGACCGGAGATCCACGCACGTTTTATGGCCTGTGTGCGTTATAAAAGCCCGATCCAGCGTAGGCTTACTACTATTTGTCTAGGTGCAATAAAGCCCCATCCCCCTCACCCCCAGGACCCTCCAGATCTCAAGTAGCGCCGTCCTACGGCCACGTGGGACGGCCTGTGATCAGACAGAGCCGTATCAGAGGATTCTCATTGCCTGATGTCCCC
The DNA here is from genome assembly GCA_936440205.1 of Lepidonotus clava. Lineage (NCBI taxonomy): Eukaryota > Metazoa > Annelida > Polychaeta > Phyllodocida > Polynoidae > Lepidonotus > Lepidonotus clava. The sequence continues at coordinate 40,489,253 of OW387142.1, read as the reverse complement.
CGCCTTTAGGCCTTTTACCGACCTGGGGCGGGGCCCAGGCGCCCTGTATACGGGAGGGACCCGCTGCCTTATCTGTCCGTCAACCCCCACTGTAGTCTGATATTTATAAGTGGGAGTTTGATAGGAATAAAAACACAACTAACAGACAGAGAGAAATTTAACTTTCTGAGAGCAGAATTGGGCCCGCGTGCGCATGACCAGGAGACACATACTCACTCCTGGTCAGTTAACACCTGCGCAAAACTTGCTTCGGTATCTCTGCTTTTATATATTTGTGCTTCTTTATTCACACCCTTTATTTTTAGTACTGCTCTCTGGCAGGTAGATATATATGTAATACCAGTGGTATACACTGGTATGAATGTATGTGTATATAGTAAGTACTGGAAGATAAGTCTGTATACGTTTATGAAATTAATCAGTTTGTATATAGTTGGTGCAGATCTTCTCTATGATGGATTATGTAAAAGTTTCGCATGTATGGTACCTTTCTTAACTTCAGATCTGTTACATTTTAACTGGAAAACGTATTCTGTCTGCCCAAATATATGGACAGGAGTGGTGTGATTGGCTTTCAGGTACCACATGACACTTTTGTTTATTGTTTATTTTGTGTAATCTGTTTCTGACTAAAATAGTCCGTCTTCCACTTAATACTCAAGGTATGAGTTAATTGCGTGGGCGAGTATTAGACTGAAGTGTAAGATACTAAGTGCATGTAAATGTAAAGAGCTTAAACACAAAAGTATGTTTCAGTGGCAATTACAACTTTACTTATGGAAGATCCTTCATTGTGATTGTTAATTGCCGATGAAACATTACAAAGTGAACTGTATCTGTTTTTAAATTTCTTTATTTGATTGTCAGTGATTAAGGATGACCATCCTTCTTCACAGATGCATTCTTGCCAATTGTTGTTAATTTATTGCATTATGCATTACTTGTAGTGTAATAATTGTTTATTGCTGTAAATATTTACTGATGCCAGGATGATGTCTGTTATAAAGAATAAAACCACTTGAGTTAAACAGAATTATTGTGTGTTGCTTCCTTATTTCCTCTCAAACAATTTTAAGGTAGTTATCAAAACAAAGTGGCAGCCCCGGGGTGGCAGCTCTTAATTAATTTCAGATATAAGAAATGCGATACAGATATGATATTGTCTCAAATTCGAAATGGATAGTGTGAAAGTTTACTTAACAAAGGAGTTTCTAGACGCAATGGTCCTTTTATTTGAATATTTGTGTGCGTGTGTGTTACTTCGATTCCTGTAGCTTACAAGTTCTTCCGGCAAGCACAGTACATATACATATCAAAGTAATCATAATTACCATATAAATCCAATATGAAAAGCAAAATATTTGTTTTCCTTTTTAAACTGCGTAAACAAGTCAGAAATGTTGACATAACACGTGTCTTTATCCCTACAGAGTAGTATATTGATGGTACTAGACCTGTATACATATATAGTTATTATTCATACCAAACCAACATCCATGATGGATATGACTCATTTTACTTTATCGTATAATCCCGAATAGGACTGTATTGTTTGCGTGAACACGGTATCACTCGTTTAACAGGAAAACCATGTGATCATTATGATGTTGACATTTAACTTTAAAAAGAATTAACCCCTATTGTATCAATGTGTAAAATAATGGCTTAATCAGTGATCGTTGTGCTCCTACATTATGCTGTATCCGTGTATGTTTAGTCAGCGTATATATGGATTATAGGTTTAGGGGGCCTCAACTGGTGACCCTGGGTCATCAGGGGTCACATTCTTGGCTCCAATGCAGCCATGAGCCATGTTTTGGCAATGAGTCTGCCATAGATTTTGTCACACTTCTACTATGAGTCTAGCGAATATGACATATATGTGACCAGTTTTTGTAAATTGAGTTGGATGTTGCACTGGGGTCAATTTTAGTGAGGCATTTCATCAGAAAATAGTTATTGTTACATTTTTAATGAGGTATAGAACATCTTTCAGTGATATCTAGTTGCTGAGATAAGTTCCGCCAAAGTAATAAAGAACTGAGCCTATGCACAGAATAGAAACTAAGAAAAGTGAGTTCAAAGTTTTTATGACTGTGCACTACAGTGGTCCTCCACAAAGACCCTAGCATATGCTTGTTGGTCCAGAAACTTAAGACAGCCCTTCTACACTATTCTAGCTAACAAATACCAGATATTCATGTGTTTGAAAACATAACTTTTATTCATGCCGGCCTTGGAAAAAGTGACAAAAATAAAGATCTGCAATAAAAAAATTCCTAGAACGGCAAGCACAAAGGATCACAATTCCTCATCTTGGCAGCTAAAAAACCACTCTGTGTTGACCCTGCATATCCTTTAAAGACAATCGCGCCATTTTCCAGATACCCCAAAAATCAAAGTCCTTCATTTTTGCTGAAAATTTGGTAAAATGTTCAAAAATGGTTGGGGAATCAAAAATTATGATTGAAAATTTTGGTAAGCCCCTTGTCTCTGAGCTACAGAAGACGGATTATGTCCAATTTTATCAAATTTTTGCTTTTGCTAAAAAACCATGTACAGACAATAGTTTACATTTTTATTTGTATATTTCTTAATATTTATTGTAGCATAAGATTTTGAGAATCCACAAAGTTGTAAAGGTCTCAGGAATAATGATAAATGGTCAGAAACATTTGGAATAGGTGTTTCAATGGGTTTTGGATGGAACTACATGACTGCCCCTGTTTAGCTGTTTTTTAATGAAAGAGCACAAATGGCCCTCCTGTGGCCAAGTTCATCCGGTAACCCCTTGATTTTTTTGGCAGAAAATTATAGGTTATAGTATTCTCAATAAGATATCATGATTTTGAGTGATTTTGAACAGTGAGATTTTTTAAAAATTCCAAACAGTAAAAGTTATATCTATATGAACATCAAAAATACAAAAAAAATCAGGGGTCATCATACAAACTTTTCAGCTAGAGTAGTCTAAACATATGATAATTATTTGAAAAATGACTTGCAAAATGAATCTAGAAATTTGATTTTATTTGCTAATTATTTTCATAGAAATTATATTATAACCAGCCCGATGCTTTGGATAAATATGTTCATATTTTCTCATGTGAGACAAAAAGACTTTTGTAAAATTTGATGATGTAATATATATTTTAAACTGGTATGTATTCAAAATGAATTATTTCAAAAATACAAAAATTTAAAATCAAAGTTTCACACAAAAAAAATGAAAATTGAAAAATGTTCTAAAATTTTATATCTCATGCGTATTGATGTAGGCTACCATATCCAGCCAAAAAAAACTGGGGGTCACCCTGCATATTTATTCAGCAGTGCTAAAATACCAATTTCAAAACCAAAAAATGGCTTAAAATGAATATTTTATTTTTTCCAATAAATTCACTAAAATGTATAATCTAAAGTTATTTCGAATATTCTATTTTATTCCTGAAATTCTAACAATAATTTGGATGTATAGTCTACCTTTATACAACTTCTATAAAAAGAGAAACAAGAGAAAATGTAGATTTTATTGCTAAAATTGTTTTTCTGCTTTAGCAAAATTTCAACAAAATGTGTCCTATTTAACCATTTCTATCTCTAAAAATAGTCCTTTTGACAAATTTTCTATTAGAGTTTTGAATCAGCCATATATTCATGAGTACTTTTGCAAAATTTGAAACAGATTGAAGAACTTTCAATTTTGGGCTATTTGGAAAATGGCGCGATTGTCCTTAACATACTCAACGAAATTCTGATTTTTTAAACACATTTTTTGGCACATATTCATGCTGAAAATGTATATACTATAAAATTCTCCAAAAGACCCTTTTTTTTAAAGTGCCCTAGTGTAAAGCCTATTGCTGGTGCATTCAGACAGAAAATGGCGATCATTACATATAAAATATTCACACTTTACGAAACCATCATCCCATGGTCAATTTTTTGTTCTCATGAAAAAATAAAACTGCAATAGATAAAAAGTTTCCATGGTGACATACCATTTTCTTTGCATATTTTAGAAAATTTGAACAGTAGATCTATAATGGCGCGATTGCCTTTAAGTGTATATAAAAGTTCATGATTGTCCTGGGGTCATCGTTAGAAAGTGAATAGCCACCGAGGTAAAAACTTTAAAAGTCTTAACAGTATTTATAAGTTAAAATGTCAAATATTAAATGTTCAACTGGTCTTGGGCCTGCCATGACCATGTGTAGCATGTTTACTAGGGCGGTCCTCACCCATTTGCTTAGCTAGGGCTGGGGGGCCTTCCTCTCCTGAGTCTGAAGAATGTGATTCTCTTTCTAACTGTTTTAACAACTCCTCTGATGACGACGATGATGACGACGATTCTGATGATGAGTCTGGGGTGTGTCCCATCCCCTGTCCTCTCCTTCGTCCCCTGCCCCTGCCCCTGCCTCTGCCTGTGCCCCTTGTAGGCCCATCCCCCTAACCAACAGGACCTGCTTCTGATTCTGACTCGGCCCCAGGTTCTGCTGGTGAATCACCATAACTTGAGATGGGGCCTGGTGCTGGTTCTTGTACAGAGGGCTTTGGGCATGTACATAACACCCTTCATCTCCTCAGTACAAAATTCCCAGATGTTCTTGAAGACATACTACTGTCTTTTGGCAGGGAGGTCAGGGAATGGAGTGGGCTGAGGGCCTTCCTGGGGGACAGCTTCAAGATTGACAGTCAGTATCTTGAAGGTCTCGTGGGCAGAGTTGGCATAGTGTCGACATCCTGACACAAACTATAGCACATTCCAAATGTGTATTGCTTACTGCATACAATTCTGATGTAGTGTACTTAATGGTTTAGAGGAAGGTAGTTAACAAAAACAACATTTTCGATAAAACAGTTGTTTTCCGACTTCTGAGGTGCAGATCTCAGTTTCAATTTCTGTGACATCTGACTTATTTTGCAAAAACAGGTCACATATGTATACATATGTATATACATGTATGTATGTATGTATGTATGTATGTATGTATGTATGTATTTATGTATATATATATATAAATGTATGGACGCTATATGCCAGGGGTTTGTGCTTACTTTATTTAGTATATTATGTCATAGTTGACAGTACATGTATACTAAAAAGGATATAGGCCTATAATATCATTAAGAGAGTTACACTATAAAGGAGCTACACTTGGGGACCAATCAATATGGATTCATATGTGCATGTTGTAAACTATATTGATAATAAAAATGAGAAAATCTATCAGGTTGAAACTGATTGTGACATTCTTTGGTGAGTCAGGGTTTCCGAACTCTACGACAAAGAGACTTTCGGGTTGCCTCGGTCTCAAGCCGAATGAGGAGGCCGAGCAGGAGACCGATTTGCAAGAGCAAGAGTTGTGCCCCATGCATGAGGGTGAAAGAATGGGACGGTCAGGATGGAGATCTCAACGGTTGGACCGGGAGGAGTTTTTAGCAAGGGTCTGTTTCGGGCATTAAGGTGTTGTTATTGGTTGGTCGGCCCACCTGGGGAGTTGGGTTGTTGCTCGCGGTTAGAGGTTGGTAGCGTGTGGCCAAGCTGGTCGCACCTTCATCCCTGCAGTTTTGGGCCAGCTGCTTACTATTTCGGGCTTTAGTAACATGCTGGTCTTCCGGGCTTGGGCCGCTTCTTGGGCTGTTTCAGGCCTTTGTACCATCTTCGGGCCTTACGGGTTTGGGCTCCTTAGTTAAGTTTTACTTGATCATTTACCGCTACAATTGCATATCTTAGGCTTGGGACAGCTAGGAGGCACTGCATCTTAAAGAAGAGACGTGTGAACGTAGTGATTACCGACAAGGAACTGTCTGGGCTCGTGCTAGCTGCTCGCCGCGCTCGCATTTGCGAGTCCAAACCGTGTGTGGCGAGGACAAATGGCCTACAGATTCGCCACAGTGCGACCCCTTATCCAGAACATCTTAGACCCACCAAAAGTCAAGAAAACTCATCTGTGCGTAATGAAATATTCCAAAATTTTCTATAATTATCAGTAATTTATTTACACTCATTATTGTTCACCATATTACATGCAAAAATAAGCAAGAAATCCCTGTTTAAAAAGTGCAAGTTAGAAATTAGTTTTTTTGGATTCCCAGGACGGCCACATACGAAAAGATCTACACATAATGATAAGATTTACATATTTAGATTGGGCTATTAAAAGGCTGATTAATGTTGTAAGATCAATAATTAGCCTCTAAACATTGAATGATAGGCCTATCTCTATTTAAAGGATCTTGCCAGTTGGCCGCTAATAGTTTTTGTATATATAACCAAAATATATAACCAAAATACAAAAGCCACCCAAAATGTACCTCAGGTCAGTATAGTGGTCACCTACCATGCAAGTGCGATGGTAATGGCCCTATACCCCTAAATTCGACATTTAAGCACTAGTGAAATGGGACATTGCTATTTCCTAAATTGGACAGGGCGACATGGCTATTTCTTAAATTTGACAGGGCGACATGGCCTTTTTTTTTTACATTCAACAGGGCGACATGGCCGTTTTTTAAATTCGACATGCAACATTGGGACCCCCCCCCCCCCCCATCAAGGGCCCCATTGTATTGAGCAAACAGTACAACAACCCTAACTCGATTGGTAGGGAAAGCACTAAAGTCTTTTGGAAAACATAATTTTGAGAACAAAATACTTTCTGTAGGCAATAATGCACCCAATTGGACATTTGACCGGAAACAAAATCTTTTTGGGTTGGCCGTAGGCTTACTATGAAGGGTCAATTGCCCCTATGGTCTCCCTATTTCAAAACCTTTAGTTAAGGCAAAACTTAAGAGAAAAGACATGAGTTACACATACTACATTAATTTGAAGCAATATAACCTTCACTATTGAGAAATATACAATACAGTTAGCATAGCCTTAAATATACATCAATACAAAAAAAAATATATACTCTAAAGGTGCATTTGCATACAAGAAAAAAAAAGGCGTGGCTACTCGAATGTGGATGTGGCTAATCCATCCAGCAGCAAATTCGCCACAGTGGCTAAGGCATTTTGAATCCTAGCGCGACCCCAGACTGTTTATGCCGGGCCAATATGCCCCCTTTTATAGGCTACCAGTCGATTCTGATCGCTTCATTGTGACCACATCTGGGCTCGCGTTAGCAGCTCACCACTCTCGTTTTTTCCGAGTCCAAACTCAATTTGGCGAAGGCAAATGACCCCTAGTTTCGCCACATTGAGAATTACCTTAAATCTATCAATTTTCCTAATGCTTCACACCAATTATATTACCTCAAAGTACATCGAAGGTACATAAAATCAAAACTTAATTTCCGAAAATTTTCCAGGGAAATGATAGTTAAAAGAGTGGCTCGACTTATCCAAATGTGGCGAATGCATGCATGAACAATTTCGCCACTGTGGCTAGGACATTTTGAATCCCAGCGGGACCCCAACAGATGACCATTGTGACATCACATCCGCTCAACATAGTTTTTTGGTCTCTCAAAGCCGATTACAAGTTTTGGTCCATTTCGTACCTGTTTTCGCACCATTACACCATTTCATTATTAGCCGGTATCTGCTATATTATTTTATTATTTCACAATGCATATTGATTATACTCGATTTCTAGCTCGATATTTCGTATCTTAAAAAGATGAATGTACAATTCATCACATGATCAAAAATCACAAATTTGAAGGTCATCAATTCCAATATTATCTTTACAGTGAAGCATGTTTTCCCTTTACGTTAGGCAGCAAAATCTAAGATTACCAGGTCGTTTGTGCCCAAACTCTATAAGACATGCAACTAGACCATAATTATCCCTTTACATCACAGGTTATTGCAATTCACTGCTTACATACCCAGGCAAGAATCTAACGTCATTTACCTTACTTTGATTTTCGTAGCACTGTGAAGTTATTGTGGCATTCTTGTTACATTTTTTTCGCATAAAGATAAAGTAAAGTCTCAACATCACTAAAATGTAATTTCATAACAAAATTCTGTTTTAGTGAGTCAACCTTACCTAAAGAAGCATCTATCACAATTGAAGAAAACTATTGCTGCTTATACTTACCCAAACTTACATGGATGTTTATTGGTGCAAACTTTCGTGCCTAAACCAAATGAAGATTATAATTATGCAGTGTGGGACTTATGGATGAGCATTTTTAGTTATATTCCTGTGTGCAAATCCTAGATGCTTAGATCAAATGGAGAAAGTGTCGCGTTCAGTTGATACACGTAAAATAACCTCCATATGACTATCCTCAAATACACGCAGATGTTTATATTTTTGGCGTTTTATTTATGGCTTTGTATCCCCGGTTAGGTATACGCATAAGGCCTAGGTAAAAACAATATACAGTAGATAGAAATAAGAATACAATTCAAACGTTAATTCAATAAATTTGTCCATTAATCCTTCATCAAATGACGGTTGGAGATAGGTATAGCATATGCATTCCTTTCGAGAGAGCTGTGCCTTCACCGTTGAAAACGCCCCTGGATAAAATCAAAGCTGCACCCATACCCCAGTATCAGCAGACGCTATCCTACGTTACTTACCCGACTGATCCCCATACCCACTAACGTCAGGGGTTGTGTATACATCAGCAGACACCCTTCGTAACCCTCAGTAACAGTAAGTCACCCGGCAGACTCCCCAAACCGGCATGAATTTTATGACGGACTAATCGATTATTCAAATGGCCGTCCTTTTTGTCCGACCCTCTCCTGGAGATGCTATCTGCCGCCATTAACCAATTCGATATGCTTTATGCAGCTCTTGCCCCAACCAAATGGCCATCGACCGGTGCCTTATGAGCGCCGCCCGCCTTTGTTTCCTTTACAAAGTCCAGTGAAATGATTCCATCCCGGACTAAATGTCATATCCATTAGGACCCCCGGACATCTCCCCCCGTCCGAGACGTCCTCGGGTATTGTCTCCGTTCGCCACAGGTGGCGTGCCCGTCGCACCCTTGGGGTGTTTGCAGGCCGATATTAGTGGGGTTTTAGTGGGGCGGCTGGGGGTGTATTTATGCAGTGAGATTTTGTACGTTACGTCGGCGGACTTATGGGTGGGAACATATGCAGGAAATGGGCGTCGGATATGTTTGTCGACGTGCGAATCTATCCCCTCATTGATGCCACATTAAGATTTGAAATTGGTGGGCTAAGAGGGAGGTACCGATACCCGAGGTGTCGACTGAAAAGTGAAGGCACTTTCCCTAATATGTATAACCAGTATAATTCAAATTTGAAATAGTTAATTGTATTCTTTCAGTCACATATCAACTGTCGTCGAGAACCATATGTTTGGAGACAGGAATAATGGCATTCAACCACTTGGCCTAGGCATAACTTAATTTCAATAACTACTAAAAAGAAAGTCGGCCATGAAGCTACCATACAAGAAAATTGAAAAAAAGAAAAAAGTTGTTAACTTAGCAAATTCAACGACGAAGATTATACTTTTCTCATTTGTAAAAACTACACAGAATGCAGGGTTTTATTTTTTACTATTTCAAATCAATGCATGTGTGAATTTGACAGATTGTGGCCATCGTGTTTAATCAACGCAAATAAGCAGAAAGAATAATACTCCTCTCATGCATGTCGTGTGAACATTAGCCAAGATCTATAGCGAAAAGACCCCCCTCCTCTAAGCACACACTAACCCTCAATACAATTTGCCCTCTTCTGTTCCCAAATCACGCAGAAAGAATATTGTTATAATGAAACCAGGGCAGGGGTTGCCAGTAGTGGGTCAAAGGCGTCGCAAAGAAACGAAAGCAAATTGTTTTGCGTGTCTTGTTCTGGGGTTTATGGCCTTGAGTTGGGACAGTAGGGGGAGAAAATGGGCAGGGGGTATTTCATTGTGCCGTGTGGCCACTGGGGTGGTCATGGTGTTAAGGGTCAATTATCTGGGAATAACATTATGTAAGGAAGATGATTAAAGGTAATTAATACTTGTAAATCATAAGATAATGCGTCCCTGTCGTGAGAGCATGCGCGGTGACCATTTTTAATGCACTGCACATGCGCACACGACCTCTGGCTGACCGCCAGATATCCATGCTTCTTGAGCTATAGAGTTGTATGAATAGGTATCAAAGAAATCTAGTTTACTCTGAAGGCTTACCTTGCATAATGTCAATCTTTCAGTGGAACATATATGCATAGTAAATACCAAGGGGGGACCAAACAATTCATCCTACCGCAGATAGTATATGCTCTGTATCCATCTGTCATGAAAGTATTTCCAAACCAACTTAGAAAAAAATAAGATATATACACGGATATACAAACTGGAAAAATATTGAATGTAAATTGTCCATCTTGTTCAATTACAAATAATGCCATGATTAGTGTACCTCCTTACCTCCAGGTCTTAAGCTTTGTGACTAGTCCACATTAACCCAGAAGGCACCTTGATAACCTGCAGGTACAGTATAGGAAATTGGCTATCCGCGGTAGGGAGAATTGTTATTGTCCCAGTTTGCACATATCATTGAGGGCTTTAGTCCGAGACATTTAGGCGTGTCCAAACTGGAGCAATAACAATTGCTGAGTGTGCCCACAGTCTGTACTTGATTGATTGTATATCAATTACATGTACATATAGACAGTTTTGAAATTTTTACTGACAACACAAAAATTGGCATTAACATTCAATAACAGGCTGCCCTGAGAGGCAATGATCTTTATTCACTGCAGTGGTTTCTGAGAGGGTAGGACAATGATGAAGGTACAAAGGGGCTGGAATCTTGATATAGAACAAAAGTATTATGTATTTTCATACTTTGTTGAGATTTCTAATTTCTATTTGATCCAATTATCCTATATATTTCATCACATTCCATTACCATTTTCCACAGTGCATCCTGTATATATGCATATCAAACAGATAATGTATCACGAATGGATACCAAAGAGTCAGGCTGCCCCCTACTCTTGGACAATTTTCTTATAATGTAAAATTCTCGACCCTTAGTTACAATAGGGCGCCCGCCCCCTCTTTTTATTCTTCTTTGGGGCCTTCCATTTAGTATGTACGCAAAAATTCCCAATTTCTAGACCCCCCCCCCCCACCCCCCCTTAGGCTAAAATACGCATTGAATTTGTATAGGAACATACGCAAAATTCCCAAAATTTCAGATCTCTGGATCCTCCCTTGTTTACGATCACTCCACATCAGCGGGTTCGGTTTGGTGTGAAACATTTCACTTTATTTAGTATCCTAAACTAGAAATATTGCGACATGGAGGCAAGTAGCATGGGATCCCTGTGGAGTGGACACCAGCCACAAGCACTCATCCAACCTTTATTCATGTGTTATACACCTTTGATCATCGTTACAAAGAATCTCCTTAATCTTCTAATTGAACCTATAGGTCTCTACATAGGTAATCTCATTAAACACACTAATGTTCTAATCAGCACCCAACTAACCAGCCTAAAACAACAAGACACGCGTTTTCTCAGGCCGGGAATTTGTCATGGATTAGCAGGGCCGGAAAACGTGGGTTACCTGAGTGTCGGCCAGGTGCGAAAAGCCTTTGATGTGGTTGTGGTGGGTTGGGACGTTCCCAGGTGAGACAATCACCTGTAACCAGGACCAGGTAAACACAGGTAAGTCAGCGACAAGCACACCTTTGTCAGGTGCAAAAACAGACCCACCCAGAGGACGCCATCCCCCATTCTTACCCCGTGGTTAACATTGGCTTACATTGATCCGGCGTGACGCGACGCTCGCGGGGTTTGTTTTGATGGCCACAAGTGGACAAATTGAATTGCAAAGTAGTCGATGAAAGGGCCGTAGCGTCGGGGCGGTGGTCACTACTTCACAGGGCTTTATTCCCACTGACCACCCGCTCCCCTAGGGGCCTAAAAGGTCAAAGTGGCGGTCATTGTTGACGGCGTTTGATGCCCTTACGGACGTAAGTGGATCCTTGTGGATGGTTTGTAGCTAAGTTCGGGGGTTATAAATTGTATGCTGGGCAGATTGACAGGGTACAGGGACCCTAACCAGCCGCCCCTATTCCCCCTTTTAGTTCTGCCCCCACCCCTTCCACACCTCCCCCTATCTGTATCTCCGCCCTTCAAAGCCCCGGCTACACCCCCTCCGACCCAGTCCATTGTTCGCCCATTTCCCGGAGCACACTGCCGATGGTATATCTATTGCATATTCTCCGCGGGGGTGATCAAAGCTTCCCGGCACAGCCCGCCCCCTTTCTCGGTGGTGCCCCAATTTGCATACATACATACAGATCCAAGAGGTAAGCGTGGGGCGCCGGGAATGGGGCAATATAATCAATCAATAAACCCTGACATTGCCTCCGCTGACCATTTCCCGACTGGTCAAGCCTCAAAGGGACCTCCCTGATTGGCGATGCATTCCTCCTGTGAATTCTATCACGTCCCCATCAGATCCTTGGTCACTTTAAACAGACCCCAGTGTTAATGGTCGCTCGGCCGATCAGTCGGCGCGACAATTGCATTGGTTTCACCTCCGCCTATTGTCGCACCTTTCATGGGGCGACTTCACAGAGGCCTTTGCCTTCATTGGTTCTGTAAATTAAATCTGCATTGTCTCTGTGTTTGGTGGCCGGGTGTCTAACTCTGTAATGGTGTGGGTATATATAGTGTCATTACACATACATAGACAGGACGCGACGCCTTGTGAGGTACATTTACATGATTGGATCTGGGTGTAAGTGCTTCCTGTACGCTTTAATTTAGGGAAATGCATTAGAGACCCACAGGCATTTAATTTGTGTTGCGACGGTACCCCCTAGGAAGAACGTAGATATACACAGTCACTGAAGAAAAATAAAGATAAAAGAGAATGGATGGAGGATTATTGCATCAAGAGTACAAGAAAAACTGTAAATAATCAAAATGAATAATTATGACAGATAAGAAGCAAAGAGGAAGAAGAGGTAGTTACAATAAAGTACATCATACAGGGCCATGCGGGCGGACCTTTCTTCAAGACACACGCAAATATAGGTACATGGTGATTTATGGTGGCCGTGATATCCCCCGCGACGACCTGACTGACCTCCTGGGGGCCATCTGAGTGCACCACACGGAGATGATTTTTCCCGCTGAATCCCAAAAAAGAAAACAAAAAAAGTTCATGTATAAAGGAGGTACACGTATAAATACACATGGTCACTAAGGGGTTCGGCCGAGGTGTCAATGTCTAGTCTAGATGTTCGCCGTGGCGGTAGGGGTGTCGGGGTAGAGGCCCGGCGCCGCGGGCCGAACGTTCCAGGCGGACACCTCGGGCCGGGCTGGAGCCGGGCCGAAGTGGGGGTAGGTGGGGGGTGAGGGGGGACGTTTTGAAGTCGGAGTGTCGATGGTCATCGCCCCATCTCGCCATCTCCGTCACCCCGCCCGACGCCCCAGTCTGTAATTGGATAATAGGCGCCCGGCCCCCGATGCTAATTTGGGAGGAGGGGACGCGACGCCGTCACGGAGACCGCTGTCTGATCTGAAAGGGGCACGGCGCGTCCGGGGTGGGAGCCGGGGAGGGCCGGGAAGACGACGGGAGGGGGCGGGCGGACCGGCCGGGGACCTCCGTTGACGGGAGACGGTCCTTGGTTGGTCCTCGGTCGGGGCGGGCGGGGGTCGGGGCTGTCCCGTGTGACGGCCGGACGGCTCGGTCTCGTGTCGCCGCCGGACGGGAATGGACAGGACGGAGACTCCATGCTGCGGGACATGGGAGTTATGGATCAATTTTTAAGAAAATAAAATGTGCTTCCGATGAACTACAATGAAACAATATTCAATTTCTCTATAACATACACTTTTTTGTGTGTGTGTGTGTGTGTGTGTGTGTGTGTGTGTGTGTGTGTGTGTGTGTGTGTGTGTGTGTGTGTGTGTGTGTGTGTGTGTGTGTGTGCATCATTTAGAAATAATTATATTTACCGTGTTAGAAATTGAAAATACCTTTCTTGTAGGGCGTACAGTATTTTACATCTAGATGCACATGCCCACTCTTCCCCTTTCCTCCCAAGGAACAAAACGCGAACGACTTTTTATCCTTGTCTGTGATTTAGGATACCCTTTGAAAACTAGCAAATGCATTTCGAGTTTTTCAGATGATCGCGTTGTTTCCAACTTTTGCTGAAAAAACATCACACAGTGAACAAAAACTGAATTGAAATAGTCTGTAGGTACAACTGAATTTAGTTCACGATTACTAAATCTTCTAATAAAATCAAACCATAGCAAAATTAGAATAAGTATCATTGCTGTGGCGCCCCCTTCCAAATCCGCACTGTTACTGTGACCAATATTTGCGCTGCAATTTCAATAAGATGAAGCCAAAGTTTGATTAAATTGCGATACAAAAATACATCTCATCCTTTTATTTAAAAGCAATCCGATGGTCCAACCTCTGTTGAGGTCCTTGAGGGGGTCCCCAATGTTGCATGTCGAATATAAAAGAATAGGCCAAGTCACCCGTCCAATTTAAGAAACAAGCTATGTCATGACGTTTATTTTTGTCCTTCATGTCAACAAGCCTCATGTCCCATGTCGATTCTAAGAAATGGCCATCTCGCCATGTCGAATTTAAGGGTCTAGGTCCCCTCTGTTAACTGTGTAAAGGTTTGCACATCCTCGATATGAATACTCAGAAGATCTCCGCCACATAAGAATAAAAAAATAAGAAAAGAAAAACGTAATTCATTTTGCAAAACAACAGGACTACCAACGAATATCTTGAATAGATTATTAGTCCTTATATGATTAATTACAAAGATTGGAGTCCACTTCGAAACAGGCCCCGGTGTACCTGGTAGCGGAGCGACACCTTGTGGAAAGGAGATGAGATACCGAGGGGTGGCTTCCCCTGGCGGAAAATATTTTAACTAATCAATGTGGGGAATCAACAAGGTTTTGGATGCAACAGAGAGAGTAAAGTAAACTCTGGATGCAATGATGATAAGAGTTTTGGATTGGGATTTCGTAAAGGAGAATAAAAGAAGAGGGAGTTTTTTTTCAAAGACGTATTGAAGAAAATAACTACATTTCTAGAATCACCGTGAACTTCACTTTCGCCACAGGTCATTTTAAAGGAATGCCCTGAGTAATTTTGAACCAGAATATTATTGCCGAGTTGGGACATTACCTGTGTCGGCTTTCTTCAGTTATTAAGCCTAAGAATAGGTCACTGGATGCAAATAAAAACATTGTTTGAGCTTTAAGAGAAAACTGCAGTATATTCATTTACATTTTGTGAGGTATATTCACAAGGAGTATCAACCCTTAAGCTTCCCACCTGAAGTCAATCTTAAAATGTGATCGTGTCTACAAGCTACAGGGTGAATTCTGTTGACAAAAAAATATATCCATATCTCATATTTTTCTTGAGAATGACAAGAGATGATGTACTCCCATACAATCACATAACAATTCAAGAATATTTTGAAAATGTCTTTTTAAAAACAAATTGAAATTTGATTAAACCTGGTTACATTTTAGTTAAAGATTCTACTCCAGTTTATGTTCATATTCGTATTGTTAATACCGTTGAGTCGTCTTTCATTTCGCAAGCGTGCCTCCCTTTCCGACAGATCAAAGGGAGTAAAATTCACAGTACAACGTACCTTCTCTCTGTGGACAGACCAAAGGTTGATTAGGCGTCTATACGAAGTGTGGCGCCACCTGGAGGTTACTGGTAATAGGGTGCAATATTCGTTGAGCCGATTGTTGACCTTTTTCCATAGAGTGGCGACCACTAGCGGGATAGGCCCGAATAATCTATTGGAATATTGGTTTCAATGGGAATCATTGGGAACAGGGCTTCCATAGGAGGGTTCACTGCGCATGTTCGCGGGAAAGGTCTATTGCCCAACTCGATGTAATGTCAGTAAATATCCCCCGCCAGTTATTGCTTTCAACAATGCTTATCTTTGAAAAACATTGATTAAATCGGAACATAAAATGAAGATGGTTATTTGTGCGTGTTAGCATTTTATTCAGTAATATGCAAAGTGATATTCAAAGGAAATGTGGTCACAACTTGAAAAATAAAGTTGATCATTAGATGGTGATCCCTCTTTAAACAAACATCAATTCTCGATTGTTCATATCATTCATATCACAAGAATCATTAAACACAAAGTCAGATTTCACTAACATTCATGTTGTCATCTTGAGAACCACGACATAATCAAGTTGCGATGATGTTTGTCCAAAAAGATCATTCATTTTTGCAGAAAAGGTGTTGTCAAGAAAACAATTTTTAAAGCTTATTATGTGACAAAATGTGCGTTGAAATTAGGGTGCTCTGAGGATAATTAGTCAAATAGCCTTCATCAAATGAAAAGAATCATTAATGCTGAAGGATCACCGGTTCATCTTTTCTGAGGCATGGTCCAATGTATGATATCAACAAGTAAATTTTTCCTGACTTACATAATTTGTCTTATCTGCCACGGTCTTCTTAATGATAAGACTTAAGGCTAACAACCTCTGCAATTGGCACTTCATAAGACACATCTAGTTAACACCGCCAATCCTGTTTGTAAATGTGTCCTTTCACTATTACCGATTGTGATAGATACAAATACCTAAAAGATTAAAGATACACGTGAAAATAATTATACCACAATACTCACATTGATACAATAGTTTAGTTTTTTTCATGAACAATATACCTCCACGTTTAACTGGAAACAGTGCTCTGTGTTGTGGACGCTGATGACGCATTGTCCTTTTTGTTTGTACCCTGCTTAGTGCCCTTTTCACCGGTACCCATCTTTCTACCCACAGTGTAGGCAATGAGATTGAACAATCCCCCCATATTGCAGGTAAAAACCACCAGGTGAACAGTGACAAAAGGTGGGATTGCAATGAGACTCCAAAAGTAATAGATAACATTAGAGGACCACTGAAATATGTAAGCGGCCACAAATTTCATCATGACGCTTGCAGCACGGCTATTGTTGCCTCTGGTGCTCGCCCCTACTGCCTGTGTGTCCTTAGTGACCCGTTTGATCTTTATCCAGACAAAGGCGTAGCATATGACATTGACGAACATGGTCACCACCATGACAATGGAGTGAATGTAGGCTACCATTCGACCCTCCGGTTTGCGCACATCAGCCACACACCTGTAGGAAATTCAAGTGAGGTGAAAGCCGTAAATACAGAGGTTATCACAAGTCATTGCAACTATAAAAACTATTTGGCATAAAGCTGGCGATGAGAGAATGATTGCTGTTGATGAAAGCCTTATTTGTTTTCAGATTGGCAAACAATAGTTCAATCTTAATTAATGTTTCTAATTAGATAATAATAATGTAAGATACTATTTGAAAGCTGTTTCTCTGCTCAGAATTATGTAATCATGTAATCAAAAGCTGAGATACCAAAATTATTAGAATTCATTACAAGCCGATCCCCTAAATTTTGTTACAACTTTTTGGGAGTTATAGTAAGTGAAAGTGACAAGCAAAAGGCCAGCACGAATGTCCATACTACAATTGCAAGTCAGTATTGTTGCAAAGAATTCCCTTTATGAAGTCAATGTATTGCGGGTTTTCTAGCCAATTAAAAGTAAAAAAGGGTGTCACTTGCAACATCACATGTGCCTCACAGTTTAAATTATGAAAATATTTAGCGGTGAATAAGGTGAACGTGTACATTTGCATCTAAAACCTTATTGTAAAAATCTGTTTTTAAGTAGATTTTTGTGTGTTTTCCTTATTTTTAGGTATGGAATTAGGTTTTTGACCTTCACCCATGGTTTTTTGTCTCAATTATCCTCTTTGGTCCAATACACGTGTTTTCAGAACTTTTCAAATTTTGTTGTTGTTATTCTTATTTATTGATGTGAGTTTGAAGGGAAAAAAATCCACAGGAAAATTGATAGGCTTCTACAATATTGAATTTGTGCTAAGCTTAGAAACCCTACACAGACAATGAAAAAAAAGCTTAGTTGGGAAAAGTAAGTAATAAGGCAATTAATGAAAACAATCTCACCATCCACCAGCTGGTCCCAGCCATCTCATTCCAGCACAGGGTGCCATCAATGCAACAGGCACCAGTAACGTTGAAGACAGGAACTTCCAATCATACTTTCCCAATGAAATCTTTCTTTCTTTGACAACGAGCATGAAGGCATTGAATGCCATGAAAGAGACCATCAGCGACTGAACAAAGAAGAATGTAGCCACAAAGAAGGCCATGGCAATGCAAATGTCGTCAGGAGGGTGGTCTACAACCACTAACATGTAGGCATGATCAGAGAAGTGACTTATACTTAAAAGTAGATCTCCAAGAGCAAGATAAATTGCAAATCTCTCACCACTGGTGCGATTCCAAAATGCTGGGAACTTGGGCTTTAGGATAACAAAGACTGCAAAACTGCAGGCAATACTGATGGTCAGACTTACAACTGCAGTGTAATGAAGAATGTAGAAGTTCCATCCCGGGAGGCCAAGAACTGGCAGCTCTGGCAGCTCGTCTCCTGATTTCTTGTTTTCCATAGTGTCATTATCAAATATTACCTTGCCAGAAGGCATACTTTCGGTTGTAACCATTGCCATTGTCCTCCTTTTGAGTTAAGTAACTAAAACATATTTTTTCTATATATCTCTGCTTTTTATCCTCCGTGTGGAAGAAAAGTCTTTCTAATTTCTTACCATCTACAAATGTGTGAATGGCATCAAAATTAAATGCAGTAATGAGGATTCAGGGAGAGCTTTATATACTTGAAGTCAGATTCATCAAACCAAAAACATGTCCAATTGATCCTCCCATCCTCTTTGACCCCGCCCAGACATAAGTGACACATAATACATCATAATCAAACCTATTCCTAAAAAGAAAACTCACTCATTGTAAACCAATTGCTGTGGGTAGAGGGATCTTCATAATGCAAACGTATCCATATTAATGAAATAATTCTTTGAGTTGGAGATGAGGCACAGTAGTCTCTCATTTTGTAACTGGTAAAGTAATATCCCTTTATGCACAGTGCCACAATGGGCTCTATTTCACACACGGATGGTGGCAGAAAGTTTAGGATGACATGGCTGAATTTCTGCTAGTGTAATCCAATCTATCATATCCTGATAATGAAACTATTTGTATGAAATACAGATGAGTTGGCAATGCCTGTAACTGTTGCGAACAAAATGTAGCTGGGATGTAGCTGGGATTAAATGCAGCTCAACTTCAAGTGGTTCAAGGCTTTTGTGCACTCTTATGTGAAAAGAGGTGGACAAACACTGAATGAATCACACTTGACTTTTGCATACTACAGTCGACCCTTGCTTAAGCAGACACGGGCTGAACTGGATGATTTGTCCGTCTAAGGGTGATATCCAATATCACCCAATATAAGTCAAAATAAATCCTAGCTGATCCGGGAGTGGGGTGGGACAGATTAGCCTTGTCTCTCCACTTTTTTCTGTTACCTCAACTCTGTACCCCCGCCCTTTCGTTATCGTTATACCTCTTTTCCAATGCTATTCTATTTGATTTTATTTCGCTTAAACAAATTTGCTTTGTATTAGAAACAGAAATGATAGATTAATACAAGTTATGCATAATGAAGATCTCAACGATCATGGGTGGAGCTGTTCCCTCTTTGTTCTGGGTGTGACCACTCACCTCAAGTTCCTCTCAAAACCTCCTGGCCTCTCCCTCTTTTTTCCAAGTGCAACCACTCACCTCGAGTTCCTCTCAACACCTTCTGGCCCCTCCCACTTTGTTCTAGGTGCGAACATTTACCTCTAGTTCATTTCAACACCTCTTGGCCCCTCATTCTTTAATCTAGGTACGATCATTTACCTCTAGTTCGTCTCAACATCTCCTGGCCCCTCCCTCTTTGTTCCAGGTGTGATCATTTACCTCTAGTTCCTCTCAACACCTCTTGGCTGTTCCTTCTTTGTTCTAGGTATGACTACTCATCTCTACTTCGTCTCAACACCTCCTGGCCCCTCCCTCTTTGTTCCAGGTGTGATCATTTACCTCTAGTTCCTCTCAACACCTCTTGGCTGTTTCCTCTTTGTTCTAGGTATGACTACTCACCTCTAGTTCCCCTCAACACCTCCGGGCCCCTCCCTCTTTGCTCAATGTTCCAGGTGTGATCACTTACCTCTAGTTCTTCTCAACACCTCTTAGCCGCCCCCTCTTTGTTCTAGGTGCCACCACTCACCTCCAGTTCTTGTCAACAACTCCTTGCAGCCCCTCTTTGTTCACGGTGCCACCACTCACCTCCAGTTCTTGTCAACAACTCCCTGCAGCCCCTCTTTGTTCTAGGTGCCACTACTCACCTCCAGTACTTGTCAACAACTCCTTGCAGCCCCTCTTTGTTCTAGGTGCCACTACTCACCTCCGGTTCTTGTCAACAACTCCTTGCATCCCCCTCTTTGTTCTAGGTGCCACTACTCACCTCCAGTTCTTGTCAACAACTCCTTGCAGCCCCCTCTTTGTTCTAGGTGCCACTACTCACCTCCAGTTCTTGTCAACAACTCCTTGCAGCCCCCTCTTTGTTCTAGGTGCCACTACTCACCTCCAGTTCTTGTCAACAACTCCTTGCCGTCCTCTCTTTGTTCTAGGTGAGACCGTTTACTACCGATTTCCCCCTGTTTTTGGTGATACTACCTGTATTGCAATTTTTTTAAGGAACATAATAATACAGATAGATGAATTGTCCGCTGAATGAAGGGACAATCATCATTTGGGATATCAAACTTTGTCCACTTTACAGAAAGCAAATTTTTTTTTGAAAAAAACAAACAAAAAAAACAACACTTCCAGTAGTGTGTGTTAGTGGATAGTAATTGTCTGCTCAATTAAGGCTAGTTTACATTAAAGGGATAGTTTGTTTTAGAAACAACAAGAATATGATGTTTACATGGTTCAAAGTACTTATTATGGGCAGGTATAAAAGGACAATTGTGCAGGGTGTATGATTAATTCCAATAAAACATCCTAAATCCAAGCTTCCTGTCTCACCATACTCTGCCCTCTGGTGGCCTTTCAGGGTGATGACATCACACCTGAACCATATAATATTATGCTAATTATCCCTTGCCCCCTCCCCTTCTACCTACCCCTTCCACCTCCCCCTCCCCTACCCCCTGAATCTGGCCACTCATGTTGTGCTGTGACTGGTGAACCGTGACCCCCCAGTCTTGTACATTTCACATCACTGGGCAACTCAGCTTTGCTGCTCAGGGCCCATCTTGTACATTTTACTCTATACAGCTCAGTCTGGCCACTTAGGGTCAATCATGTACATTTCATGACCTGCCCAGAGTGTATATGTGGAGGGGGAGGGGACAGCAAAAGGGGAGGGGCAAGAGGGTAATTAGCATAAAATTTAGTGTTTCAGGTGTATTGTCATCACCTAAAAGGCCCCCAGGGGGCATTAGTGGACAGTATGGTGACACAGGAAGCTGGGCTTTTAGTGGGGTCTCTTAACAACATTTTTGTTATGCGGCGGATAAAAGCACAAAATTTTGCATGAGGCACCTCTGAGGCATTACTATTGAATCTAGAAGGGGAGCCATCTTGATATACGAAAATGAAATTTTGACAAACTTTGTATGTTTTTAGCATTTGAAATTTAAGGTTTTTAACCAAAACTTTTGGCTAGCTTCGATTAGACCTATTGTATAGATTCAAAAGGTGAATAATTGAATTCCTGGTCCTATAATCTACCAATTTGGACAATAGCAATGTGTTTCTAGGCATTTCAGAAGCTGAGATATAAGATTACTTCAATAAAAGTCAGCCATATTGGATTTTTGGCCCCCGTCTGGGTTATATTGATATTTCAAGGTGGCTCCCCTTTCAAATTTAATGAAGGGGTCCCAGGGGATCATCATACCAAATGAAATCAAGAAATCTTGTGGCAAAAGAGTAAAGTCTATATCCTTTTTCTTTAATTATTTTGGAATCCAACGGTCATTATCAAAGGTATCATGCTAATGAATTCAGCCATTTTGAAATTTATGGTATTGTATTGGATGAATATCATATTTATTGAGCCCTCTAGGCTATCAACAACTGATATTGGAACCTTTTCCCCTGGCCTTATGCCTTAGTAGCTAAAAATCATAATATTTCTCAAAATTGGTCAGCCATCTTGGATTTTGGATTTCCGCATTGACTTGAAACATAAATAATTTAACTCCCTGACCCATAATCCCTCAATTTTGATACTAACCATGTCTCTAGTCTTTTTGGAAGCTGAGATATAAGAATTTTTATAGTAAAAGTCCCCCACATCTGTCCTATTGATATTTCAACGTGGCTCCCCTTCCAGATTTGATAGTTATGCCTCAAAGGTGTCTCATACCAAATTTGGTGCATTTATCCGCCGCGTAACAATTTCTAAAAAAAAAATGACCTTAACAGACCCCACTATTTAGGGGCTTTTTATCATAATTAGTTATAAACCCTGCATAATTTTACACTTTATCCCCACTTATGTTAAGTACTTTAGATACCTTTATTATCTTATTCTAGTTGTTTCTGTAGAAAACTATCCCTTTAAGTTATACAGACACATGGCTGGGACAAAGTTTATGTCCATCTAAGGGTGATGTCTGCCGAATCAAGAGTCTGTTTAACCAAGAGTGAACTGTACTTCAGAGTGCTGCATTCAAAACCATTCTTCAGCTTTTCCGATTTTGCCTTAAGCTCTGTGGCTCACATTACACACACTTCATAATGGAGGTTCTAAATATACAATATCAACACAATTGAATGAGCAAATAAGTAAATGGCTCATCTCATCACATAGGCCTGTTCTTTGTTAAGCAGTAGGGTTCTGGCACCAGCAAATAAACATGTACTGGGAACCCCCATTAGTCTATTGTGTGAATTTCTTTGTGAGTTTCATTCTGGGTTGGTTGTCCATGCATCTCTAACAGCATTTTATATGGGTCTAATGATGGCTGGGAACGTATATCAAAGTAACAAATTCATTCATCCCTTCAGACCCGAGATTGTAAAGGTGATATGCTTCCCAGTGACTTAAAATGTTCTAGGATAAATATTAGAAATGGACACATCTAATATGTTATTGGTGCCTTAATTCATTAATCATACTCTTTTCCATCAGCATTACTTGAACTTCCAATTGGGAGAGAGAAGTTTACCAAACCCTGCCACCATAGGGGAATTCTAAGTGAAACACATGACCATATGAAGTTTGGACAAGCTTATAATTATTTAATACTTATACAGAGATATATCTTAACAGAGGAGGGTAACCAGGGTTTATCAAGTAACTTTCGAGGAGGTTTATTACATAAACTCCTGAGGGTAGGTCATTTGAGAATTGCACTTGATATTGTTATTAGAAGTAACCAATTTTTGATTTATGAAAAACGTTACATTGGTTTTTGTATGCAGGCACGTTCCCCTAATAAACCAATGCCAGAGAATCTAACTTAAAAATAGGCAATACCTGATTAGATGTCCTTAGTCAGACGGTTTGTAAATCATTATTTGGACTTATCACATAAAAGCATGCATGTGAATAATCATGTCTTATCATGCTTGCCAAGGATATAAATTATCATGACTCTTCAAAAGGCAAATAATGCACAGGACAGATACAATTCGTGTAATATAATTTATTCCTTAAACTGTCTTAAGTACAGATCAAAGTGAATGTAATTCCAGGATATTGGTTTGTGGTGTCTAAATTGATATTCCTTTTTTGACAATGGTGAATCCCTACATCTCTAAGTCATTTGTGAAACACCAAAAAAGGGTCATTGCATGCGATTGGGCTGTATTCATCTTATTGGCCAATGCTCTAGGTACTCTTTTTAGGTGTTCTTTTAATGTTTTCCTAATTAATTACAATTATTATTCTGTTGATTTAAGGTAGCATGTGTATTATGGGAGTGGTCTATTAAAGCAAAAAATCAAATCAATTGAATTAAGATAAGTGACAAACAGGATTACAAAGCATTACTTCAAATGCATAGTCAAAATAAACTAGACAATAGCCATTTTGATGCATCTCAACATGAAACAAACCTTCTGGTTGCTCAAGAAGACCAATGTCTGTACCTTGCATACTGTTCTTTTCCTTGGTTCACATCCTCCTGCCCAACGTGTATGCAATGAGATTGAACAGTCCCCCCAAGTTGCTTGTAGCTACCACAAGGGTGACCATGAAAAAAGGGGGGATTGCAAATAGGCTCCAGAAGTGAAAGACCACATTAGCAGACCACTGAATGATGTAAGCAGCCACAAATTTAATCATGATGCTTGCTGTGCGGCTATAATTCCTTCTGGTGCTTGTTCCTACTACCTGTGTGTCCCGAGCAACCCGCCTGATCTTTATCCAAATGAAGGTGTAGCAAAATGAATTGACAATCATGGTCAGTAGCATGAAGAAAGACTGAATGCTTGCTATCATCCGCCCCTCCTGTTTGCGTGCATCAGCTACACACCTGAAGAAAAATGATAAAGGATATGGTAAACAAGAGTAAAACCTTTTACAAAGTATGTCTCTTTGTATATTATTCTTTCTTATGATATCTATTGAAAAACACTGGTGAGATGATGCAATGAAAAATTTTGGAAATGGAAAATATGGAGAAAATGTGCAAAAAGAACGCAATTACGACTCTCAAACCTTTAGAGAACACAAATGTTGGAAATGTTACTGTTATTGAGCGTAGGATTCATGGATCCATGGACAGTAATTGGTAAATGAGTACAATTCAAACAAGGAATCAGCATTATGCATGATTGACAACAGATGATAAGGGTTGTTTTCTGCTTTTAAAAAAAATTGCTGATCTTAATTGCATGAATGAAACTTTTTTTTTTATTTATTGAAATGACTTCACGCGTATACATGTTATATATTAAACAGCTTACTGAAATGGTTATGTATTGATATAAACTATCATAGGTCTATATGTTGACAGGCAGCAGGATATTAATGTTTGGAAGCAGAAAAACTCATTTTTTGAGAACCATTTTGAATGAGTATAAATTGATTAATAATACAGATATAGACTAAATGTTTTAGACATGTATTTACATTCAGGTGAAGGTTTTATTTTTATATTGGCTTCTGCTATATTTCTAAAAATCTGAGTTGCAAAGAATAAAAACTAGAATAACAACTTTCGTGACACTAATATATGGAATTTTAAACACACTTCTTGAAAAAATCTTTGAAGGCAGGTGTGCAAAATCTGAAGTTTCTACTGCTCCTCTTGTGAGATAAATTGGAAAAATCAGTTCTTTTACTTTAAAAAAGTATAAATAGTATGGGGTATTTGGAAAGGTGGAATTTGACACAATTAGGGCCACTTTATACCACTATTCAGCAACCTTTTGGAACCATATAATCCAAAACCTTTTGGAACCATATTGTACTGACGCGGGTGGCCAGTCCATGTTTGGGCAGCATAGCGTGAGCTTAGAAGCGCACGTGTAAGCCAATGTTTCACTTTGACAGTAGTGAAATGAGGGAGGAGTCACGGTGTAACGTACCACCTTATAATAATGTGTTCCACTCTTAGCTAGCCAGAGTAGCTGTAAACACTGTGTGAGTAACATCCAGTGAAGGTTGGACCTTTAACCTGCAGTCTAGGTTCTGGAGTGAGGCATAGAAATTGTGTTAGAGCGCGGAGCGTCGACTGAATGTGTTTGAGGGGACTCTTACCTTGGGACCGATCATGGTCAATCGAGTTCTTGTCACGGATGACTATACATTGGATAATAAACAAACAAAATCCTTTCACACGAGTGTTCACGTCTTACATGGTGTGGGAACTATAATTATGTATTGGACGACTGCAGTCGACGACGAGGAGACTGCGAATGGAGCTAGCTATTATCTAAAGAATTAAATACCACTTACACGCACTATTATTAAATGGATAATTAACCTCCTTATAGTTCAATATAATCCAAAGATTATTTTTTCAAATATTCTAATACAGTAATTGACTCTTGACATATTTTGCCCTCCTACTTGTTCAAATATTTGGTGTCTTAAAAGAGGTTAATATGAATATAATTTGTCTCACCATCCACCAGATGGTCCAAGCCATCTCAAACCTGCACAGGGAGCCATCAAGCCAACAGGCACCAGCAACGTTCCAGCCAGAAACCGCCAGTCATATTTTCCCAAATAAATCTTTCGTTCCATGACAACCAGCATGAATGCATTGAAAGCCATAAAGGAAACCATCAAAGCCTGAACCAGGAAAAATGCAGCCACAAAGAAGCCCATGGCAATGCAGATGTCTTCTGGAGGATGATCTTGTATAGCTAACATGTAGGCATGATCAGAGAAGTGACTTATGTTGTGAAGCAAGTCAGCAACAGAGAGATAGACAGCAAAGCGTTCTCCACAGTTGCGATTCCAAAATGATGGAAATTTTGGCTTTAGTATGAAAAAAACTACAAAGCTGGATACAATACTAATGGTTAAGCTTATAAGTGCAGTGTAATGAAGAATGTAGAAATTTGATCCCGGGAGGCCAAGAACTGGCAGCTCTGGCAGTTGATATCCTGATATATTAGGCAAAATCTGGTTAACATTTCCCTTGACAAAAGTTATATTCTTGGTTGTATTTATCATAGCCATTGCTACTGGTTGATCTCGATAGTCAAAGTATGTTTTTTTATAATCTTGATTTCGGACTTTGTCTGCTAAATCAGTTATCAATTCACACTTCCTGAATCCTATTTCTCTGGGAAACTCTTTAAGGTAGTACACCTGAAGCACATTCTGTGGAAGTGAAGTATCACATTTTACAGGTAGTAAGATGTACATAGTGCCACTGACCGGTTTACGGTTCACACATGGATGTAACTTGACCATTCAGAATGACACGTTAGACCTTCTGTCAATCTAATAATATTGTTTCATATTGCACAACAGAGCTTTCTTAATGAAATGTAGACACGCTAGGAATGATTACATTTGCTGTGAATATTTACTGATAGCACACATCCCATAATCAATATATGGAATGTAAAACCTTGTTAGGGCAGTTAGGGCTGCCCCTTCTCTCTTTTAATTAACATTATAGGCCTACTCATTTGTTCTCACCAGTGCTTGATTTTAAACTGTATTGCATAACTGTTGAGGTTTAAACTTTACTGAAAATTAATCTACATTTGAATGAACCATTTTAGAATGGATAAGTGACTATTTTATGCAGATTTGTTTGGTTTTTCTTTTCATTATTTAGACAAACTGATACATGAAAACACACTTCAAATATTCTAAATCTAAGGATGCCACTGCCTCTATTTTTTGAAATGAAGATAATACCTGCAATTGTTGTGGACAAAAGGAAGCATAAATGGAATAGGCATTTTTCATGAGTGCAAATCCTTGCAATTGTTATATATCAGGTGGGCAAATAGGGGACTTGGGTGGTTACTTATTTTGTGGTTTCTTTCTCTTGATTAATTTGATAAATCGGTGTCATAACACTTCAAATTCACTTAGGCACTTTGATAAAATAACAATTTCGTTCAATAAAATCAGAAAACGATATACAAACAAGTATTCCATGCTCAAAAGAAGCCCACATGTGCATTTTGTATGAGCATTTATAGCCTCATTTGGCCCCAAAATAACCGTTTTTGACAATTATTTGGACATATTCTTTAGTTTATTATTACATAATACATGAGATTATACTTAGATTAGTATATTTTTTTTATTATTCACTTTCTTTTAAAACTGTACAGCTCAAATACAGGTATTTGGTCTCCCGCTTTACACAACAGTAAATACAAATACAATATCTCATTCTAATTAGAGCATCAACATTAATTTTATCTAAGGTATCAATTTCTCTTGACCTACAAATATGCCAATGAGAACACATTAAGATAATGTAATGAGATGTAAGATGATAAATGATAAATATCCAGTATTAATTATTACAATTAGCAAGTAGTATTCACTTGCCTATAGGGCTAAGAAGGTAATTATAGTTCAGTGGCCACCCATTATGTCAAAATTTCTATACACAAACCTATAAATAGATAGCGATAAGTATGATATATCGTAACACGTATACACAGGCAATCATCACCAGCCAATATAGTCTCCATCAGGTTATTACAATTATACTAGACAATATTTAAGTATTCTTTAATTTTATCTTAAAAACACTTTTTCTAATCCGAACAGGTAGTAGATCCAAATTTTTTTACCAAAATACCCTACTGATCTAGCATACCATTCGGTATTGGGGATAGCTAAAAACAAAATGGGTGCTGCATGCAGTCGAGTCAATCATCTCGGTATCACAGGAACTAAAATTCCATTTTGTATACACCTATAAACACAGCACAATAGAAAATATTACATGCATTTATCATAGGGTTGTACATTCAGTTCATGATGTAAATGATACACAGGTACTTCTCGTTTATGACTAATGCGAGGCAATATCTTGTCTGCCAATATTTATAAATAGATAATTTTGAACAATTTTGAAATAAGATCCGAAAAATTCACATTATATTGAGCCACTGTGGTGAAAGGTTCAGACATTTTTGTTATGTTATGGAATAGATATTGCTTCACTTACATCATATCTTAAGATTCTTTATTTCAACATTACAAGCTAAATAAGTCATTCTAGTGTACCTGACTAACATAGTTATTTGATAATCAATATTCATAATAGTACACAAATAATAACTTATTCTCCTATATAGAAATTAGGGTTGGCCTGCGAACACTCTCCAACACAACACCCCTCCTGTCTGGAGACACCGTGGTCACAGAGGTCAGTGGGGGAGATTGACTGTGGTTCCTAAAAAACGGCCAAACTCCCTAGCCTGAACACTGCCAGAAATAGCCTAAATTGGAGCATACTAAATGCTTTTATCTATACACTATAAGAGTACATATATAAATAATATATAGTGCAATGCAACACTTACTACTCCCTATGTGTCTTTGAATTAATCATTACCTATTTAGTTTCATAACTTTAATTTTTAGCATTCAAAACTGAATAACTTTATATTGGTTCTGATTATATTACTTAGAATGCGTCAAAATAATCAATATGATATATACTTTTTGGAAATTAATGTTTTACTAATAATTGGATTGGTTAAGAAATATTTCTATTGCCCTTTGCATTGAATGTCCAATGTTTTCGGCAACTTTTTATAAAATTCTAGGTCCCATTTCTGTATAGAACGAAAACATTCCATTTAGGCTTATCATCTGTTGCACCCCTAAAACAAGTATATTCCTAGCTTGAAATTGATACATTATTCAATATTGTAGCCACATTATATGCAAAGCTATTCTAAAATTAGTAAGGATGCTCCAGAAAAGCTAGTTTTAAGTCTGCTATTTGCCCACCTGAACTATAGGTCAGAAACAGTTTGGATGTTGATTCGAATGAAGCCTGACTGTATTTAGTTCAAGAACTTTTTTTGCTGTTCCATTTAACGAAAAGTTCTGGTCAAACATTTCGGATCTGTGCAATACACTTGGCTTTTACATGCTACTGGAGAGTGCCACATTCGAAACCATTAGCCATTCTTCATCTTTCCGATTTTGCTTCAAGCTGTGGTTCGTGGTGCACGTTAATGGAACTTATGAATAAAAGTTTTGTTTGTACCATTAGCTATTGATACAGTTCACCAATACCCATTTATATCTTTCTCATGATTAAATGAGCAAATGAATGAATGGTTCATCTCATCACATATTCTTTATTAAGCAATAGTGTTCTGGCACCAGTAAATAAACGTGTACTGGTAACCACCATTACCCTTTATGTTGAGCTCTTTGTGATTTCATTCTGGGAGGGTTGCCAATGCACCTCTAACAGCATTTATATGGGTCTAATGATGGGCAGGAACATACATGTATGTCAAAGTGATGAAGTCTTCCATCCTTTCAGACCCAATATTGTGAAAGTGAAATGCAAATGATATATGGTAAGCTAGATATTGTAAGCTAGAAATATTGTAAGCTAGATATTTGAAATGGATAATATTATTATGACTAATATGTAATTAATATTATACCTTAATCTATTAATCCACCCCCTTTCCATTAGTATTTCTTAAACTTCCAATTCGGACAAGAATAATTTTTTTTATTATTATTAATCCAAGGTTTAACGCAAGTACATGTTCTTCCAGCCAATTAACAGCATAACCAAAGTAATGAGCATGACAAAATATGAGATGAGATGAGCCACTACAGTAATATTAATGAACTGATATAGCCACTTCTTTGCACAAAAATAACAGTATAAAACATACCACACCTTTTAAAGTACCAAGGTAGTATTCAAATGTAATATAATAATACTGATGATGGTGATAGCCTCATCACCATATATACCATTATGCCTTCTACCACATCAACTAAACACTAGGTCCTTTATACCTGTTTTAAACTTAAATTTTGTTGTCGAAAGTTGGACATCTCGGGGTATACGGTCCCATAATTTGATACCTCTACTCATTGCACTCTTCTGATAGCGAACATAGTTCCATTTCGGGTGTCTGGATTTCACCTTATCCCTACTTTGTAGATGTATTTTTGGCCTAAAGTCATCGAGCAATCCTGCACCTCTACTGTGCCTATACATGATGGCACAGTGATGAGATCTTCGGCGTTTCTTTAGGGTATCAATTTCATATAGCAACATAAGATCTTTAGCATTTTTGTTCTTATCGCCAGCATCGATAATTCGCATAGCCTTCTCATGTAGGTCATCTAATCTATCTATTTTAATCTTCAGTCAACTTTCAATAAGAAAATCAGCATAGTCATACAAAGGGAGTATTACTCGTTTATAGATTGTCAATGCGATGTCATTAGTAATAAACTTATGCATACTACCCATCTGACAAATTTTTCTATTGACTTTGCCTATTTTAGTTTTAAGGAATTGATCAAAACATAAGCGATCATCTATGATCACTCCCAAGTAATTATATTTGCTCACATGTTCAAGCAAGCAACCTCCCAATGTCAAATTGGTTGATCCTTGCGGGTTTTGACTGCTTGGTCTGAACAACATGGTTTTCTGGGTAATTATGGTTAATTTATTATCCTGACACGCATGCGATAAGATAACATGTGAAACTCTCAACAATGTTGTGAACAAGAACAACATTGCCACAAATACAAACAACTCTAATTTTACTTTAACATCAACAACCATAGCAATTGACAACAAGTCATCTGGAAAGGGTGGATCCTTGCCCCCTTTACTATTACTTTGCTTTCTCTCTATACTGTTAACAGTTGCTTTTAACACCGGATCTGACATTCTCACCGGGGACAGCCCCTGACAAGTGTGCATTACTTTTAAGTAACATTTCCACTGTTTTTCCCTATTTAACTTAGTGCTGCTTGCCACAGACTCCCTCCGAACAATCAAACACATGCTCTAAACAACATGAATCACTACCAACCAATGTATCTACAACATCCATTTTAATAGAAAAATAGTCCAGTCTTGATGGTGTATCAGCTACTAAATCATTATTGGCGTTGATATACATAGGGATTAAAACAATGTTATTGATTACACAGATCCAATAAATTTCCCTTATCCAAGGCATACTTACAGCATTTGTACTAGAACCCTTTATAAGCATATACATCACTTGAGTATTATCTGTGAATTAAAGACCATCCATCTGTGGTTCACATTCAGGTTAAAAATTCGATGGTGCAGATACCTGATCATAAGCAACATGGAACCCCAAATACCTCAAAGTTTTTAAGATACAATTCTGAGCCAATACACAGTCTTCCACAGAATGAGCCACCGTGATTAATCATCCAAATAGTTAGCAGTAACTACACCATACTTGTACAACAATCAGGGGCAGATCAAGGAATTTGAGAAAGAGGGGGCGCTCATATTAAAAAGGGACCTGGCGCTCCCTCAGGGGGGGCGACAGTTTCATATTTAAAAAATCTATTTTGAGCCAAAAATAGGGGGGGCGTGCGCCTGCTGCGTCCCCCCCCCTAAATCCACTACTGACAATATTGTATTATGTGGGTATACTATAGTAGGAAATAGCTGTATACATTATGTGTAGTTCTCAAGATCCTAGACTTGTACACTTTATAAATTATATGATTTAATCCTAAATCAGGGGAGTTCCACCAATGGGCTAGTACGACCCATATAACTGTGTAAGACTATCACTTAGAGTAGAGGAGCCGGTTTTGACGCACTGAAGATGGGGAATTGAATAAAAATGCTATAACAAGTAGAAAAATAAAATTATTTCATATTTTTTCAACTGTAGGAATGGGAACGACCTACCTGAACATAATCATTGAAAAAAAATAAAAAGATTGAAAATATCTATTTGGTAAAATATGACTAGATGTACCAGGGTTCATTCTTCAGTTTTGACACACCTGGAGCCTATTTTGACGCACCTGGTCCTCAGTTTTGGCACACCAGAACCTTTTTTCTACATAATTATCATATTTAAACCCAAAATGACAAAAAAATAAGCAAAATATAGATTAAGTGTCTCGATGATTCCATGCATTCACCTAAACTCAAAAATCTGTTGCTTGCCTTACTAGAAACCATTACTGAAAAACTACAGTCAAATAATTATGGCCTAACCATGAATACCATGTGATTGCCCATAAGTATATGGATATTTAGGGCTGTCAGCTGTCTGTGTTCTAGGTTGTTATTTTGCTTTCATTCAAAAAATACAAAGTGGATATGAAATCTGGAGTCCAAAATAGATTGCTGTGGTTTTACTGAAGAAGTAAGTATACTCATCTGCTCTTAAACTCATTTTATTTCATGGAAAATTTCAGAAAATCCGGAAAATTCAGAAATTTTAATGGCGGAAATGCGCGAAAATTGAATCATGTCATATTTTCTGTATTTAGTTTTCATGCAGGGGCGTTATTTAGAATATATGGAACAAAATGTAATATTATAAGTCCTATATGGTTGCACATTGCTTTAAACTAATTAAGTATGGATTTTAGTACTTCAAACTGCAATATTAAGCTGAGAAATTAATTTAATGGTATTAATTATAAAAATTGATTATTTATAAGCTTTCCACCGAGATCCCTAATATTTATCAATATAAGACGCATTTCTTGCTATAAAATTAACAATTTTCATAAAATCTTGTCAAGAATTGTCCATCAAATAGAAAAGATTACGGCCTAATTATGAGAAATACAAAAATAATGAAATTAGTAATCTAAAGACCCCTAAAGCAGTGATTCTGCCTCAGGTGCGTCAAAACTGGTGCTGCGTCAAAACTGGCTCCTCTACTCTACTCAGATAGCTGTTACTCAGATAAAGACATGAGAGGGTTTACTTCAATAGAGAGAGGTTTATTATTATTGGCATTCAGACATTAAAATAACTAATTCAGTTCAGGTGCATAAGGAGTACAAGCATGAGATTTATATTAACAAATACATGTTCATATATATGTGATGTCTAACCCTATGTATGTATTATGATTTTGACCAACCTGTTTATGGGGAGTGACTCCATCGGAGGAAGTCCACCCCGTTACCGAGTCTGTCTATCGGCTGTTGCATGGGGGCTGGAGCGGTCTCCTCCGCCCCGGGTTCCTCTGGGGCCTCGGTAGCATGTACCGGTGCCTCCAGGAACCACTGACGTCAGTGTTACTATAGCAATAGCAGCTATGGCAACACAGCAACGGCTCTTGTGATAGCTAAAGACTTTTATTTTAAAAACATTTAGAAGGTTCCTGAACTAACAACCATGCTGCGCATTTAGCACTACGCAATTAGTGCAATATGTCATGCACAGAATTAGAAATATTCTGAAAAATATAGTGGCCCGAGGCATAAACCGAAATTTGACCGATTTTCCTTGAACCATTGGGCTTCCCTATCTAGTTCCCAAGAGAAACCTAAGTACTTCCTATGCACCGCCTTACCCGATACTACCCGATATGCTGCCCTTATGTCAACTACCGCCATATAATCTAAATGTTGTCTAGAACCTCAACCGTATCATCCACACTATTATAAGTGAAATTTTTAAACAGTGTCGAACAATAATTATTTACAGACAACCCCGCCGCATGGCTACAATCCGTGATGGGTTTATTCCCCTGTCTGGCTTTGGAACCATTCCTAACCCGTGAATACAATGTGGAGCTTCACCTACTTTGCTTATTATTCCCCTCAGCCAATTCTTTACGAACTATTTTGTCCATTTTAATTTTACTATAATGATCCAAAATGGATTTATAATCTTTACATTTGTACGGGGAACATTACAATCTACAATCAGAAAACCATCTACAGTATTATATAATGAATACAGAAATTGATTGGACCATCCCGAACTGTCACAAATGACACTGGCAAACCAGCAAGGTTTCAACTGACACAGTACTTGACCTATAAGATATTTACAATCGCAAACAATATCTATACACTTCTGATACACAGTCACCAATGATTACTTCCCTGAGTTTAACTTCCCCTGCGGTCCCTCTCGAAGTAAACTGTTCAGTACAGGGATTATTAGCTCTACCAAGTTTCCCCCCCCCCTACTTCATTGGTCGGCAGGCTAGGAACTTGCAGTTGTTCAGATTCACCATTATCCCTCACTACTGGACAACATTTTAACGTATTAACCCCCTCCGGCCTAACCACGCCATTTATCTTGTTAACACCATTATCAGTAAAAACCTTTGGTGTGCATACGAACAGGGCATTTAACTCATATCCTACCTACTTACTGCCTTTTTTCAACACCTTGCAGTCTTTACATGGGTGCCCAGCTTCTTCACAAGCCACGCACTTGTGGGCATAGTAACAAAACTTATTATTAAACCCCTGGTTGTTATACTTTAAGCATGCCTTCTCAGACTTCTTCTTGCCCCCCTGATTGGAACTTCATCTGGCCTTCCAACCCTTAGGCCTCTCCACGTTGTTGAAACTAAACAATCAAAAGCGGTAGGGCCCACAGTACCCATCCTCTCCCGCAGGCTCTCGTCATACCATGTGAATGCCTCCACTATATGCGCACCTTTGGAGGCCTTCTCAGCCATTGCAAGACCATGGTGGACAAAACCTCTTACGTCTTTGTTGGCATCCAGCAACTGGTTGATTGTTTTGAAAGTCACATGTACAGTCATTACTTTTTCTAAACCTCACAGTCTCACCTTTCTTGAAGCATGAAGCATGGTCAATAGGATTCTTTTTCTTTTTCCTGCTTGCCATTTTCCAGAACTCTTGTTCGAAGTCTTTTTTCCAGTCCTCCAGTTCATCCACCGACTCTGAGCCAGAGGACGCTGCTATTCCTTTGTTCCTTTGTGACACTCAGCAACAATTGGGCCTTAGAGATATGCCGCGTGATCTGGGTTACCCGGTCACTCTCCCATATCCTTTGTTGACTAACAAGAATCCATATGTCAAAAAGTTTCACTGCAGGTGACTGGGCTTTTTTCTGTATTGATCTTATTGGCAAATGCTTTAGGCGGTATTAATGCAAGTAAAATCTGATCATTCACTTCTGCATAATTTGTCTAATCAAGGTACCAATGTTTTTTGAATTTCTTAAAACAAAATGATTGTTCTGTTGATTGACGGTACCATGTGTATTGAAAGGGAGTGGTCTATTGAAGCAAATAATCTTTAGTAGTGACGAACAGAATCACGAAGCTTTACTTCAAATGCATGATCAAAATAAACTAGAGATAAAAAACATACTTTTGAGTTGTTCATGAAAACAGATGTCTTTGTTTGTACCTTGCACACGTTCTTTTCCTTGGTTCACATCCTCCTGCCCAATGTGTATGCAACGAGATTGAACAGTCCTCCCAAGTTGCCTGTAGCAAGCATAAGGGGGACCATGAAAAAAGGGGGTATTGCAAAAAGACTCCAAAAGTTAAATACCACATAAGAGGACCACTGAATAATGTAAGCAGCCACAAATTTCATCATGATGCTTGCTGTGCGGCTGTTGTTTCTTCTGGTGCCCGTTCCTACTGCCTGTGTGGCCTGAGTAACCTGCCTGATCTTTATCCAAATGAAGGTGTAGCATAGGGAATTGACAATCATAGTCAGCAGCATGAAAGAAGACTGAATTTCTGCTATCATCCGCCCCTCTTGTTTCCGTGCATCAGCCATACACCTGAAGGAAATTCATAGTAAACAGGAGTAAAATCTTTTTTCAAAGTAGGGGCAATATGCCTTGTATCATGCAGATAGTGCACAATACAACAACTATAGATAATGGTACTGAAAGTACTGATAGTATAATTGTATCCTAACGTATTTAACAGATATAAAACAACAAATCAAAGTGTAAAAGCACAGGTGAAAGAATTATCTCTCAGATCAAACTATCTTAGTGGATACGCGTTTTGAACATGGCTGATTATTGCTGGAGGCAGTTCAAGGAACATACTGATTTTAAGACTGATTTTTGGCAATATTAATGAGCATCATTAGTGTGTTGTTATATTGCACATATTGTGTGTTGTATCACGCATAAAACAAGCATTTTGATGTTATAATTTTCTAAATGAAAAATATGAAATAATGGCAACAAAGATAAGTGGTAAAAAAAACCTGAATTTGTAAGCGTATTACCCTTATGAAATCTTGAAAAAGAGGAGCTATAAGGGTATTTTCAGGGAGGGTGATTTGCCATCAAAATACTTTCTTAACAAGCTTCTTAAAAACTAGATAGTTTTTACTGTTTGCTCAATAATTTGCAAGTATTTACCTGTCAGACTTTCTGGTATGATTTTATGAAAGACAGTGCAATAATTATGTTACACACAAAATGCCAAAAAATGTAAATTTCAAGACAAAATAACATACACAACAATAATTATAGGTATAATTGGTTAATACCTGCATGATATAACAACTACCTATGCGTGATACAATAATAATAAATACTTTATTCCACCCCTAAAACTTTCAATGAAATAATTGCATCTTGTTATTTTCTTAAAAAGTGTGATTTTGAGTAATTCATAAGCTTAAAGAAATCATATAGTTCCCGTGTCTAGTTTGTTGAAATATTTCTGAAATAAGGCTACATTTAAAAATTAGATTAGTCAAAATATTTCAGTTTATCAGTAAAAAATAGTGAAAAAAGTATTTACTATTTTTACATACTCTTCTAAATCGATGGTGCTTCCACGGCATTGGCCGACCTCTTACAACAGAGTATATCTTACCAGTAACCAGCGGTGGTAGTGTTGACCAGCTATTCCATCTGTACTATGGATTTTTCAACAGTGTAATGAGGGGACTACAGGAACCAGCTGAGTCATGTATAAATTATGAGTTTCAAGAGGACCCACAACCAACATATTGAAATATGACACTTTCATGGAGACTCACTTAGCAGAAGAATCTACTTTAATTCTTCATTAAATTGTAAAAAATTGAGATCTTCAAGAAATGATTTATTTGAGGTATTCATAATCACCACAAGGTTCTTAACGACATTTCACTTGGTCACTATATGCAGTATCGTTGAATATTAAAAGAGTTACATGCAAAAGTTTACAAAAAAGGGCAGTTTCCAGGCCCTGGCAGGACATGGTGTGTGTGGCGTGGTGTGAGTCACAGTGCAGGGGCCAACCCAGCACTGAACACAGAGGGGTGTGTGTGTCTGGGGGGGAGGGGCAATACGAAGCGGAATGAACTTGTATACTATTAGAATATTACCAAATATATAAAGTGAAGGAATTGATAGGTGCTCAACATAATGATCCATAACTATATTCTTTTTTATAATTATATCTATAATTTCTATAAATTAAACTACATGATTTTAGAGGCAATTAACTGAAGGTGCCCGATACAACACACATGCGCGAAACACGGCACATTTCCCCTATGTTTCTTTGTATAATACTTTCTTATATTTATTGGAAGAGCACTATAATGTAAACAAACAGATTGCAAATGGAGAAAATGAAAAAAAACATAAATAGAAATTTCAAGACTAGGAATCCTTAATGAAACCAAATATTGGAATTGTGACTTTTATTAAACTTTGGGTCATGAATCTTTTTAGTTGCCACGTCCGGACATAATGAAATTATCAAAACCAATGTACAAAGGTTTACTTTGTCTAATTCTTCATCAAAAGAAATGCCTTGTGAATGAGAGCAGTTGAATCAATAGATCAGCAGTATGAACAATAGAAAACAGATGATCTGTATTGTTTTACTGCTTATTAGAATTCCTTATCTTAATCTATCATACACATGACTAAATGATTAAAGTGCTAATTAAAATGGCTAAATGGTATTGCATCATATACATGTCTTCACAGGCATCAGAATAATAATGCTTATTTTCGACAAACATTGTTTAAATAAACATCACTTGTTTAATTATACAGATATGTACTTAAAATGTTAGACATGTGTATACATAATGATAATTCGGATAGAGGCTTGAATAAAACACACTTTTTTGAAAAAATCCATGAAGGTAGGTGTGCGAACTCTAAAGTTCTTATTTTTGAAAAGTGGAAAGATTTTAAAGAAAAAAAAGATAATTAGCATAGGGTATTTGATTAGAAAGATAATTTGGGCCACTTTTTTTTTTTTTTTTCAAAATTCGATTCCCAAATCACTTGATACCAATATTTATCAGAAAAATGATATGATAATTGAGTCTTGACGTATTGGGCATACTTTTCAAATATGTAGCTTTTTGAAAAGGTTTATGTAAAACAATTTGTCTTACCATGCACCAGATGGTCCAAGCCATCTCAAACCTGCACAGGGAGCCATCGAGGCAACAGGCACCAGCAACGTTCCAGCGAGAAACCGCCAGTCATACTTTCCCAAATAAATCTTCCTTTCTATGACAACCAGCATGAATGCATTGAAAGCCATAAAGCAAACCATCAAAGCCTGCACCAGGTAAAATGTAGCCACAAAGAAGGCCATGGCAATGCAGATGTCTTCCGGAGGATGATCTTGAATAGCTAACATATAGGCATGATCAGAGAGGTGACTTATACTGTAAAGCAAGTCAGCAAGGGAGAGATAGATAGCAAAACGTTCTCCACTGTTGCGATTCCAAAACGATGGAAATTTTGGCTTCAGTATGAAGAAAACTACAAAGCTGGATACAATACTAATGGTTAAGCTTATAAGTGCAGTCAAATGAAGAACGTAGAAGTTTGATCCTGGGAGGCCAAGAACTGGCAGCTCTGGAAGTTGATCTCCTGATTTATTAGGCAAAATCTGGTTAACATTTCCCTTGTCAAAAGGTATATTCTCTGTTGTATTTATTATTGCCATTGCTCCTGTTTGATCTTGATAATCAAAGTATGTTCTTTTTTATAATCCTGATTTCTGACATTACCTGCTAAATCAGTTTTTATCAATTCACACTTCCTGACTCCTGTTTTCAAAAGAAATATTATTTCTCTGGGAAACTCCTTAAAGTATTATGCCTGAAGCACATTCTGTGGAAGTGAAGTGTCACATTTTGCAGATATTGAGATGTACATAGTGCCACTGACTGTTGTTTTAAACATGGATGTAACTCGACTGTTCAGAATGACATGCTAGAACTTCTGTCAAGGTACTATTATTGCTTCATACTGCACAACGGAGCTATCTTTATAAAATGTAGATGCACTAGGAATGTTTACAATCGCTGTGAATATTTACTGATAGTACACATCCCATAATCAATGTATGGAATGTAAAAGCATGGGTGTATCCGATTCGGACTAGAAGAGTTTGCCAAACTCTGCCATCATAGAAGGATTTTCAATGGAATGATTGGATAAAAGCATGTGTGCGGATAATTATGCTTGCCAAGGATATATCATGACTCTCCAAAAGACAGATAACCCACAGGACAGACATAACGTGTAATGTATTTTATTCCTTAACCCCTCTTAAGTA
The DNA here is from genome assembly GCA_936440205.1 of Lepidonotus clava. NCBI lineage: Eukaryota > Metazoa > Annelida > Polychaeta > Phyllodocida > Polynoidae > Lepidonotus > Lepidonotus clava. The sequence goes on along the minus strand of OW387142.1, from coordinate 40,449,350 downwards.
CAGTTCAAAGTAAAGGTAATTCCAAGGTATTGAATTGTGGTCTCTAAACTTGATATACTACGTCCCAAATAACAATGGAGAATGAGTTGGAGACAGGGGTAAACCCCATATTTATTACACCTTAACAAGTAAAATGGACAACTAAACATTTACACAATAAAAGCAAAATAAACCTGGGCTCCATATTGTTTTGGCAGCCATTCACCATCACGTCACAGGCACGTGAGCACCATAGCGACGCCAAGCAATGATCGGGCCTTAGAGATATGCCGCATGACCTGGGTTACCAGGTCACACTCCCATATACAACGTCCCGAATAACAATGGAAAATGAGTTGGAGACAGGGGTAAACCCTCAAAATCATGAAACAAATTTTTTATCAACAAACACCTTATGAGAAATCGGCTGACTAATATAAAGGTTTACATAATCAGATTTCCAGCCACCCCTTTATCTTTAATCTCAGTAACTGAACAACCCTTGATTGACATATGTGACGTGCCCACACACCCTCACCCCTACGGAGTGAATGCGACGCATAATCTCCTACCAACCCTGCCTTCGCAACAAGCTCCTTAAATTTTCAAGGAATTTTTAAACAATCTATTTTCAGCCGATAGCAAACACATACCCTTTTATCCGGCACCTCCACAATAGGAATGTACCTTACAGGCTCTCTCCTCCGAGATGTTTTTGATAAGCGCACGACTAATTGAAATCCTTTTTTGTTAGATTTAACATTGCTGCGTGTAACAGTTTGATCCGATAAGATAACATGTGAAACTCTCAACAATGTTGTGAACAAGAACAACATTGCCACAAATATAAACAACTCTAATTTTACTTTAACATCAACGACCATAGCAATTGACAACAAATCATCTGGAAAGAGTGGATCCTTGCCCCCTTTACTATTACTTTGCTCTCTCTCTCTATACCATTAACAGTTGCTTTTAACACTGAATCTGACATTCTCACCAGGGACAGTCCCTGACAAGTGTGCATAAAGACCACTGCCTGATAATAGGTTACTACCAAAGAACATTTCATTCTGTCTGCCAAATAGGAAACATATATGCAAGCTTGTTCAACTGAGCACGGGACAGGATCCCAGTTAAAATTCTTACATACTTTTAAGTAACATTTCCACTGTTTTTCCCTATTTAACTTAGTGCTGCTTGCCACAGGCTCTCTCCGATAAGATACTGCTTTCTCCCTCAACCTCATTTCGTCCAACCCTGTAACAAAATTGTCCAGTCTCGATGGTGTATCGGTTACTAAATTATTATTGGTATTGATATACTTAGGGATTAAAACAATGTTATTGATTACACAGATCCAATAAATTTCCCTTATCCAAGGCATACTTACAGCATTTGTGCTAGAACCTTTATAAGCATATACACCACTTGAGTATTATCTGTGAATTAAAGACCCTCTCTAACTGTGGTTCACATTCAGGTTGACAAACTCGATTGAGCAGATACCTTATCATAAGCAACATGGAACCCCAAATACCTTAAAGTTTTTAAGATACAATTCTGAGCCAATACACAGTCTTCCACAGAATGAGTCACTGTGATTAAATCATCCAAATAGTTAGCAGTAACTACACCATACTTGTACAACAATATGTCATGCACAGAATTAGAAATATTCTGAAAAATATAGTGGCCCGAGGCATAAGCCGAAATTTAACCGATTGTCCCTGAACCATTGGGCTTCCCCATCTAGTTCCCAAGAGAAACCTAAGTACTTTCTATGCTCCTCCTTAACCAGCACTACCCAATATGCTGCCCTTATGTCAACCATACTGCCATATGATCTAAATGTCTAGAACCTCAACCACATCATCCACACTATTATAAGTGAAATTTTTAAACAGTGTTGAACAACAATTATTTACAGACAACCCTGGCACATGGCTACAATCCGTGATGGGCCTTATTCCCGTCTGGCTTTGGAACCATTCCTAACGTGTGAACACAATGTGGAGCTTCACCTACTTTGCTTATTTACAATTGCAAACAATTTCTATACACTTCTGATACACAGTCACCACTGTCCCAGCTGGATAGATTACTTCCCTGAGTTGAACTTCCCCTGTCGTCCCTCTTGAAGTAAACTGTTCAGTACAGGTATTACTAGAACTACTGTGTTCCCCACCTACTTCATTGGCTGGCAGGCTACCAACTTGCACTGGTTCAGATTCACCATTATTCCGCACTACTGGACAACATTTTAACGTTTATCTTGTTAACACCATTACCATTAAAAACCTTTAGTGTGCAAACGAACAGGGCATTTAACTCATATCCTACCTACTTACTTCCCTTTTTACTTTAAGCACGCCTTCTCTGCTTCTTGCCCCCCTGATTGGAACTTGATCCTGCCTTCCAACCCTTAGGCCTCTCCACGTTGTCAAAACTAAAAAATCTGAGATTGTCCTCTTGGTCAACTATACCAAAAGTGGTAGGGCCCACTGTACCCACCCTCTCCCGCAGGCTCTCATTATACCGTGTGAATGCCTCCACCTTATGCACACCTTTGGAGGCCTTGCAGCAACTGGTTGATTGTTTTGAAAGTCACCTGTACTGTTATTACATTTTTCTAAACTACACACAGTCTCCAGAACTCTTGTGTTCTTAGACCCAGGGCCTCTAAGATTTCAGAATTACTAGAGAGAGTTTCAGATTACTTAGAAAGGGACTCATACTCAGTAGCCATCTTAGATCTCTCTGCTTTGATAACTCTCCTTGACTGAAGATTTCCAATCTGTAGTTCTCCCTGCACTCACCAGGGGTTTCCTGCCTCACAGCTGTCAGTTAGAGTAAAGTCAGCAACATCTTGTTCGAAGTTTTTTTATGTCCAGTCCTCCAGCTATTCCACTGACTCTAAGCCAGAGGATGCTGCTATTCCTTTGTTCCTTAGTGACATTCAGCAACGATCGGACCTTAGAGATGTGCTGCATGACCTGGGTTACCAGGTCATTCTCACATATCCTTTGTTGACTAAAAAGAATCCATACGTCGAAAAGTTTCACTGCAGGTAACTGGGCTTTTGTCTGGATTCATCTTACTGGCCAATGCTTTAGGCTGTATTAATGCAAGTCAAAACTGATCATTCACTTCTGTATAATTTGTCTTTTTTAAATCTCTTAAAATGAAACAATTGTTCTGTTGATTGACGGTACCATGTATATTGAATGGGAGTGGTCTATTAATGCAAATAATCTTTAGTGGTGACGAACAGAATCACAAAGCTTTACTTCAAATGCATGATCAAAATAAACTAGAAAAAAACTAAACATACTTTTGAGTTGTTCATGAAAACTGATGTCTTTGTTTGTACCTTGCATACATTCTTTTCCTCAATTCACATCCTCCTACCCAATGTGTATGCAACGAGATTGAACAGTCCCCCCAAGTTGCATGTAGCAAGCATAATGGGGACCATGAAAAAAGGGGGTATTGCAAAAAGACTCCAAAAGTTAAATAGTACATAAGGGGACCACTGAATAATATAAGCTGCCACAAATTTCATCATAATGCTTGCTGTGCGGCTGTTGTTTCTTCTGGTGCCCGCTCCTACTCGCTGTGTGGCCTGAGTGACCCGCTTGATCTTTATCCAAATGAAGGTGTAGCATAGGGAATTGACAATCATAGTCAGCAGCATGAAAGAAGATTGAATTTCTGCTATCATCCGCCCCTCTTGTTTCCGTGCATCAGCTGTACACCTGAAGGAAATTTATAGTAAACAGGAATAAAAACCTTTTCAAACTACGTCTAGCTTTGTATATAATACTTTCTTATATCTTTTGGAGGAGCACTATATTGTAATTAGATTGGAAATGGAGAAAATGAAAAAATACATAAATACAAATTTCAAGACTAGGAATCTTTTATGGAACCAAATATTGGTATTGTGACTATTATTAAACTTGGGTACATGAATCTTTTTAGTTGCCACCCAGAGTCATAAATAAAATTATCAAAACCAATGTACAAAGGTTTACTTTGTCATTTTCTTCACCAAAAGAAATGCATGTGTAAATGAGAACAGCTGAATGAATGGATCAGCATAATGAACAATTTTACTGCTTATTAAAAATTCATTATCTTAATCTATCATACATATGACTGAATGATAAAGCCTTTCACTGCCAGACATATCACAATATAACTGATATTCACTAAAACATTGCCCAAAATACAAAAATTAATGCATAAATTCCCTAAAACTCAAATATATTTTAGATTCTTCAGATGAATGTTATTTTCAATAATTTTGATAAAATCGTTCCAAATGTTGGCACTGTGGCAATGACGCAAATTTCTTGCAAGGAGTAATTGTTAGACATGTGTATCCATATTGATAATTCAGATAGAGGCTTGAATAAAAACATAGAATAAAACTCTCTGACACACTTCTTTGAAAAATTCCATGAATGAAAAATGAAGCAAGTGGAAAGATTTTAAAGAAAAAAAAATAGCATAAGGTATTTGATTAGAAAGATAATTTGGGCCACCTGATACCAATATTTAGCAGAAAAATGGTATGATATTTGAGTCTTGACGTATTGGGCATACTTTTCAAATATGTAGTTTTTTTTAAAAGGTTTAAATAAAATGATTTGTTTACCATGCACCAGATGGTCCAAGCCATCTCAAACCTGCACATGGAGCCATTGAGGCAACAGGCACCAGCAACGTTCCAGCCAGAAACCGCCAGTCATATTTTCCCAAATAAATCTTTCTTTCCATGACAACCAGCATGAATGCATTGAAAGCTATAAAGGAAACCATCAAAGCCTGCACCAGGTAAAATGTAGCCACAAAGAAGGCCATGGCAATGCAAATGTCTTCTGGAGGATGATCTTGTATAGCTAACATGTAGGCATGATCAGAGAAGTGACTTATACTGTAAAGCAAGTCAGCAAGGGAGAGATAGATAGCAAAACGTTCTCCACTGTTGCGATTCCAAAACGATGGAAATTTTGGCTTCAGTATGAAGAAAACTACAAAGCTGGATACAATACTAATGGTTAAGCTTATAAGTGCAGTCAAATGAAGAATGTAGAAGTTTGATCCTGGGAGGCCAAGAACTGGCAGCTCTGGAAGTTGATCTCCTGATTTATTAGGCAAAATCTGGTTAACATTTCCCTTGTCAAAAGGTATATTCTCTGTTGTATTTATCATTGCCATTGCTCCTGTTTGATCTTGCTAAATCAGTTGTTATCAATTCACACTTCCTGACTCCTGTTTTCAAAAGAAATCCTATTTCTCTGGGAAACACCTTAAAGTATTACGCCTGAAGCACATTCTGTGGAAGTGAAGTGTCACATTTTGCAGATATTGAAATGTACATAGTGCCACTGACTGTTTTAGGTTTTAAACATGGATGTAACTTGACTGTTCAGAATGACACGCTAGAACTTCTGTCAAGGTACTATTATTGCTTCATTCTGCATAACGGAGCTATCTTTATAAGATGTAGATGCACTAGGAATGTTTACAATCACTGTGAATATTTACTGATAGTACACATCCCATAATCAATGTATGGAATGTAAAACCGTGGGTGTTTTTTTAACAAACAATGCAGCTAGGGCTGCCCCTGCTCTCTTTAATCAATATCATAGGCCTATAATCATTTTGTTCTCACCAGTACTTGATTCTAAAGTGTACTGCAAAACTGTTGAGGTTTAAACTATACTGATCTAACAATCTACATTTGAATGAACCATTTTAAAACAGATAAGTGACTATTTCATGCAGATTTGTTAACTGAATTGTTTTGTTTTTTCAATATTTAGTACAAGACAAATTGATACATGAAAACACACTCCAAATATTTTCAATCTAAGGATGCCACTTCCTCACATTTTCCGGAATAGTTATTCCGCTTTTGGAATTATGATTTATTGTGGTGATGACCAGGTTAGGGACAAGACCAAAACTAACAATGTTGCCATATCCTACATCGATACTAAATGTTTGTGCAAAGGTGCATCATGTTATGACAACGTTGCTATAATTCTAATACTATGGCTTCGGTTTCCACTTTTTACCGTAACAAGATTTTTGAAGATGTTTTGCCAGATATGAAAAATCATATCCGAATAAAGACTGATTTGATTTGAATAAATCTTCATAATTTGAACAAGTCTGCCCAATGGTTACTTTGTCGATGTTTGTTTACGATATGTTTTTAAATTTTCCACTTATTTTTGAAGTATTACATAATAAGAAAAAAACATATGAAATGGATGTTAGTCGTGTATGAGGGAAAATATTGGGCATTGTCATTTCTTGCATCGTTGCACATTGCTTCATTGGAAAATCTCACCTTGTCTCTAACATTTTCACTGCCTTGCTGATCACGTTTTCATTATAGAAACATCAAAAAGAAAAAAATGTTCCACGAGAGAACGGCCTGCCTCATCACTTAATTTATAATGGTCGTTATCAGTCTATGTATCATATTCGGAGATGAGTAAATAGAGGTGGCAGAAGCAACCTACATAACCCACTGCGGCCCTTTACATTATGCATCCCCAATGTTGACCACGCATTTCTACTGAAGGCTTGTCTCTGTCCAGTAATGATTTTTGAATACATTTAAGGGTGCGTCCACACAGACCAACTTAACCCAAAATTTCTTTCGCAGTTCTCATTGGTGATTGGAGAATTAATAGTAGAGTCGTGGGGAGATTTTCTTCTGCGGCCAAAGTTTGTTTCTTAGTTGCCACAGGTTGAATTAGGATTGATATATAAATATCATATATTGAATCAGGGTTTATGTATGATATATGTAATATAGGATTGATATATCTATATTACAATTATACTATGTCAAAAGATTTGTCCTATAAATATTTTTCAATGATAAAAGGCAACGTAAAAAGCCCTCGACATAACAGAGGACTGCTCCTCCCTACATTTAGTTTATTTGGATCTTAGTGGTGTATCAAGAACACAAATAGAAAATGTATAAACGCTGTGAAATAATGTTATAAAGTATAGGGGCCGATACCTAAACACTGCCTTTGAATTTCAAGTCCGAAACTGATATTTTCAACATTTCAAGATCAATGCCCCATGGTTCAGCCGAAGACAACGCTACGACTCTAATCGTGAGTCCGATCCCATTCTCAAACCGTAGGTCACGTCATGTCGAGTCGGGCAGTGTGACCGGGGCTTTGTTGACCGTATCGTACCTGTCCCCCGGGCGCCGAAGGTCGAAACCCAATAGTAGTATTACATATCCTGTTTGCAATTACCCATTAAAATATAATGAGTGACAACAATGAAATGATACTTGCACATGTTAACTTAGGCTTGGGTTCAGCTTTGTGGGTATCGCGCCTAATGGAAACGGTGTTTATTCTATTGACTCTCTCTCCATTTTCATGTATGAAAATTGAATAATCCTAGTTATTCTACATCAGGGTTCCAATACTATACCTTCACCATTGTCCTGCCTTCTCAGAAACCTGTGAATAAAAGATCCGTCATTGCTCCAGAATGCTAATGCCAATTTTTGTGTTTTCAGAAAAAGAAATTCAACATTTTCTGTGTAATTGATATAAAGTAAATCAAGAACAGACTGCAGGAGCGCTCAGCAAATATTGTTATTGTCCTGGTTTACCCACACCTACGTCTCTTATTGCTAAATCATACATTGTGTATCTCCAAGAATCAGAAACTTTGAGGACGCTTTTTTAACGGTAACCCAACACCTGCTTCACAGCATAAAGTATTAAATATGACTCAATATCAGAGAGACGTTTTACCAGAGTATTGATATAGACTAAAAATTGAAAAGGGCCTATGCCTGTAGGACAACCAAAGTTACATCCAATAATTCTCATTTAAAATTTACAAAATCTTTACTCGCTGCTTCCTATACAGATATAGCTTTAAACACAGGATGTCATGATCAAAATTGTGTCAAACACACACCGATAATTATCAAAAATAGAGTTGGTAAATTGCCTTTCGTCAAGTTTCCTATGTAGAAAATGCACATAGTCCATGACAGCTGTGGATGGACTTAATTCCTTTCCAAACCAATGCTGATCGGGGAACAAATATTCCAAAGGTTTAACCTGTTAATTATGGACTACTTTTTCCAAAAAAGGAACTCAAACTGTTTTTCTATAGTAGATCTAAAGTTTCACAAGAAATGGATATCATATTAGTGGGGTCTGTTAACAACATTTTCATTACAAAGCGGATAAAAGCAGCAAATTGGGCATGAGGCACCTGTGAGGCATAACATTAAATCTAGAAGGGGAGCCACTGCACTGAAGCACAGTGCAAAAAGAATTATAATATTCTTTAGAGTTAAGGAGAGATATTGTAACCCCTCTAAGTTTGGCAGGAGTACGTTGTGAATTAGTAAAGCTAATGTTGTAGCAAAATGTCGAGTGGTGTTCTTGTCTGTGGCTAAGAATAGCATAAGGTCATCGTAGATGGTGGCGCCTCCACGCGGGGATGATAGTAACTGAGTTAGTTTCACTCCTGGACAGGTGCACACAGGTATGAACAGGACATAGGTGCAATCAGAAGACTGCTAGGCAACATTATGATTACGCCATGTGTAAGGTGAAGAATCCAGTTTAGGAGGACATCATGGGACCAAGGGCTTTACCACTTGCGATAGCTTTAGTATAGAATTAGGAATAGGATTAGTTTAGCATAAGTAAGAGTGGGAAGTATGTAAGATTAGTGAAGGGAGAATCTGATGATTATTAGAACCTCTGTGTATAGCACCAAGCCTATATAAGCAGTATGAGACTTAGGATAGGTGAGCAGACCAACATAGACTTCGTGAAGAACATATGGGAGCAATAGTCTAACAAGTCGGATCATACGGGTAGTGCTATGACAGTAGCAACGACTACAGTAGGTGATAGTAAGGATCGGAATAGCTTAGGCTCAGCCTTACGGACGGAGTACGAGACTCAACGGAGACTCTACCGAAGGTCTCTGGTGAAGGTAGATGAGAGGTGACGCTCCCACTAGCCATTGGGTACTATAGACCTCGAAAGGGGAAGCTTAACCATAGCTATAACTGGTTGGAATGTTACTGATACTGTAAGCTTATGAGATGGATGGCATGAATTGTATGGATGGAATGACTATTTACTTGTATCTTTGGAATGTCTCAATGGATATAATAAAATTACCTCTTGCCAAGTGCGTGTTCTTCGTATAGGAATGAGCACCTTTACTTAGAATCTCTACCACTGATGAACTATACGAATATTTGAAATAAGACCTATTCGGATTAGCAACGGAGAGCTAGCCAGTACAATGAATCATGATGAAGAACTCCCCTAATTTCTATTATAATTATCTTTATTGAATTAACACCTAGTTGCAAGCCAGTAAACGACCTGCTATTAACATCACGCAGTCTAACAAAACATCAAACATATCCCCCTAAGATGCAAGCAAAACTAAGAACTACATTAATTAAATAACTTATAATCAATGAAGCATAAACAATACCACCTAAGCTCACCACCTTGAATAATTAAAATGAAATTTTGACAAATTTTGAATGTTTTTAGCATTTGAAATTTAAGGTATTTAACTAAATTTATTGGTTAGATTGGATTACATCTATTATATAGATTCCAAAGGCAAATAATTGAATTCCCTGTCCTATACTCTACCAATTTGGACACTAGCAACTGGGCATTTCAGAAGCTGAGATATAAGATTATTTCAATAAAAGTTGGCCATATTGGACTTTTGGCCCCCACTGGGGTTGTGTTGATATTTCAAGGTGGCTCCCCTTTCATATTCAAAGAAGGGCTCTCTGGGGATCATCATATCAAATGAAATGAAGACATTTTGTGACAAAAGAGTAAAGTCTATATCCTTTCTTTTGAATTATTTTGGAATCCAGCGGTCATTGTCAAAGGTATCACTTAATAAATTCAGCCATTTTGAACTTTGTGGTATTGTATTAGATGAATATTATATCTATTGAGCCCTGTAGGTTATAAACAACTGATATTGGAACCATTTCCACTTGTCTAGATACTTCAGCAGCTGAAAATCATGTTATTTCTCAATATTGATCAGCCATCTTGTATTTTGGATTTTCGCATTGACTTCAAATGTAAATAATTGAATTTCCTGACCCATAATCTTCCTATTTTGACACCAACCATGTCTCTTTAGTCATTCTAGAAGCTGAGATATAAGATTGTTTATAGCAAAAGTCGGCCATATTGGTTTTTTGGTCCCCACATCCATCCTATTGATATTTCAAGATGGCTCCCCTTCCAGATTTGATAGTTATGCCTCAGAGGAGTCTCATACCAAATTTGATGCTTTTATCCGCCATGTAACGATTTCACTAAAAAATGACCTTAACACACCCCAATGTATCTGGTATACTTTTGTTTGCCTGTTATATTATCCTTTGGATTCCCCCTTGACATTTGTGGGTCAAACATTTTTAGGGGCTCTTTTATTATTATATACATGTATTCATAATCATATAAGTGACAGTGTCTTGGATTTCCAGCCTTATGGATATGTACATTAAAAAACTGTAGACCCTTGTTCAGCTTAGAAATTGTGATGAATTGAGCCTATTTCATCAGTTAGGCATGAAACTACGAAGCTAGAAATTGGTCATAATTCTGGTATAAAAGTGTAAAATCAACTTATATTGTGAAATGATTGAAGAATGTAACGATATGCCGGCTAGGAGTTAAATAATGTATTGGAACGAAATTGGAACGAAATTGTTAATGAAGATACAAAATCATGAAATAACGTATTACCGGAAGTGATGTCATGTGGGCCATCCGATTGTAATTGACCAATGGCAAGACGCTTGTAGCTATATAAAGGTGCGTTGGCACATGAAATAAACAGTTCCCTTATGGTATTCACTGTGTTCACACCTCTTCTTCCTGAGATCGACACCCTCTCAACTTAGCCAGTGAATAGGACCTATATAGATGAATGGGAGTCCCCCAATGAGCAAAAGCCCAAGTTAGAGTTCCAGACTTAGTTGAAGGATAGGCATGAAAATGGTGGCACAAAAGCCTGAAGTCATAGGCAGTAGGCACAAATCAGGGGAACGATAGAAATGAACAGTACGGCAATGCGCTATCACCCTTCATTTGCAAAGGACAGCCCGAGTTCCCTGGCCTCAGGACTGACCTAGAGTAAGCTAGAGCAACCGAGACCGAGAATAGACCAAGTCGTCGACCCCTCCTCACCCTTGTTGTATATTCACCCCTTTCCTGGAACGCACGCCAGGATGACGCCCCACGGGCAAGCCCTTAATCTGTCCACCTTCATGTGCGAGGCACGACTCTAAAACAGGCGGTCTCCCATGCCAAAGAATTGGTTGGTCCAAGACCAAAAGTCAACCCCCTTACATTTAGGAGAACAGAAAACCCCGATTCCCTAAGTAATATCACAAAATCATAGAGAAATCATGGAAAAATAGACTTAATTTGTACTTTGAATTAAATTCACATAGTTTTCTTTAAGGTAAAACAGAATAGATTTTGTACATGCTGATACCATGGTAATAAAGTTGTTGATAGAATGCGCAAACATGCAGACACTACTGTCATGAAAATAAAGGTTTCTATAGTAACCATGGAAATAGATCAGGTCTACTAAAAATAGGAATCCTGAATCAAAGGTTTTCTTGCCTATGGTCTGCAAAAAACATAGTCTGAATATCTCAAATAGAACAAATAGCAGTATGTTTTATAAAACTATATTCAACATTTTAATGTTTAGCCTAGCTTATCATAATGCTGTTACACATTATATAAATATGAAAACTAACATAAAAACTTAGAAATTAATACTATTTGGTTTTGCAATATTTAGCCTATTTTATCTTCTTTTCTTCAAATGACTGCAACTTTTGTTTTAATTAAAACACTGACATGATTCTTTTGGTATTAGAATCCCCCATCTTCCCTTTTTAGTATTCAGGCCATAAGACGCTTTTTTTTGCATATTTTATGATTTGAGAAGTCCAAAACTTCATTCATGTATGTACATAAAAAGAACAATACGGGATATTTCCCCATCAAATGCCATAGACTGATACAGATACATAGTATATCTACTGAGGTAAACAACGGTTACCGTTTCTTGCCGTATAACTTTATAACCATATTCATTTTATTATTTTTGTAATGAAACTATAAACACCTATATAACTATATAAAACAGTACATCATCTCTATACAATAAATTAGAATAGGAGCTCGGGTCTGTATGTCCTTCTACCTTTCATATTACAGTAGGGTCTCCTGTAGTTGTAACGCTCTTTGCAGTGGTAGGAGGGGATGTAGTAGAGACACTGGCAACATGAGCAGCACAAGACGCAGGTACAGGGGTGTTATGAGTGGAAGAGCTGCTCGACAAAGTACGTATACGCCCCTTCTCATCAGCCTTCCCCGCCCCCGCCTCCTTCCCCATACTCCCGAACCGTCTCCTCAGCACTGTGTAGGCCACCAGGTTGAACACCCCGCCCATGTTACAGGTGAACACGGCCACGTTGACCAGCCCGGCCGGGGCGGGGGTCACCAGGGAGTACACCGAGTACACCACGTAGGTCCACCACTGCAGCACGTAAACCACCACGAAGACCATCATGATGCGGGCGGTGCGGTGGTGGGGGCTGGGGGCCGTGTACAGGCCCAGGCTGGCCGTGGTGGCCGTCACCCGGCGGACCTTGAACCAGACGAACAGGTAGGACAGGCAGCAGGCGGCGATGGTGAGCAGGATGTCCAGCGACATGATGTTGGCGAGCACCTTGCCCCCTGTCCGCCGCATGTCGGTGATGCACCTGGGGGATGGGGGATACACAGAGATCGGGTTATAATATGATACATAATATACATATGTGATAATTATATAAGCATAGAACGTAATATTATAGGACTATAACAGGCAGGACTCTAATCTTAATCATGATTGATCATGAATTCTAATCCATGTATTTAAAAAAAGTTATGTGCTGCGTTATGATGGATCATTGGTAAAGTGCGCTCTTCAGCAAATGCATAACCTTATTAGCATATTGACTATATCACTTTACGGTGTTTAAAGCAAACCAAAGTATGTTGAACCCGCTGTACTGACGCGGGTGGCCAGTCCATGTTTGGGCAGCATAACGTGAGCTTAGAAGCGCATGTGTAAGCCAATGTTTCACTTTGACAGTAGTGAAATGAGGGAGGAGTTATGGTGTGACGTACCACCATATAATAATGTGTTCCACTCTTAGCTAGCCAGAGTAGCTGCACGCACTGTGTGAGTAAACATCCTGTGAAGGTTGGACCTTTAATCTACAGTCTAGGTTCTGGAGAGAGGCATATAGAAATTGTGTTAGAGCGCGGAGCGTTGACTGAATGTGTTTGAGGGGACTCTAACCTCGGGACTGATCATGGTCAATCGAGTTCTTGTCACGGAACGACTAGACATTGGATAATAAACAACAAATCCTTTCACAACGAGTGTTCACGTCTTACATGATGAGGGAACTATAATTATGTATTGGACGACCGCAGTCGATGAGGAGGGAGACTGCGAATGGAGCTAGCTATTATCTATACAACGAAATATCACATACACGCACTAACTTTAAATGGATAATTAACCTCCCTATAGTTCACCGCATCAAAAATTTTAAACCTTACAACAATATTGATGATAAGTAAAATGGAGCAAATGCAGGGTAACTTGCGATAGTGTCTCGGAAATGACATGGTTTAATCTTATTCTAATCAGATAGCTCTTACAGCAGTATACATTATGTAATTGGAACGGTAAAATTACGACTGGTTACTGTCGGAAAGGATATATAAACTCGGCTGTGTATGTTGACTTTTTAATTTCATGTATTGAGCTATTGTCGAAATATGAATTTCAAACAGTGCGAAATAAGGAGCATTGCCAGGTACTTTCTCCCATTTCATTATACTACTTAATAACGGCGACACACCCGCACACCCGCGAAGGCAGTTTGTCTGTCTTTGGCAATAGAACCGTAGTTCTTTGGTGCGTATTTTAATAGTGTGACACGTTGCAATTGTTTCCATTTTTGGTTTAATTCTTTGTACAAGGAATTATTGATCAACTTTTTAAAATCTGCAGTATCAGATTAACTTCGCCCCCGAGACACCTTTATGATGGGGCCACACCCCTTTTGATTAGTTCAATTGCCACAAATGAAGGGCCACCAATTACTCCGTTATTGAAATGAGAGAATATCACAAGAAGAAAATGATGTCACGCACTCACTACAAAGAGCCTATGAGAGAAAGGCCATTCTAATACATTTGCATGTCCGGGAAAATCCATTTGTCTCATAATCATTGTTTGACACAAAGCATGTAAGTACTTTTGGATAATTGATATTGAATTACTAATGTAGTGGTAGAACAATGATGTATAAGCAGACAGACAGACAGACAGACAGACAGACAGACAGACACACACACACACACACACACACACACACACACACACACACACATGTATATATATACATTTTTCAACGTTGTGCATTGGTGTCAGTCACAAAAGGCAAGTTACATCATTAATTCATTAATTTATTTTTACTACTTGAGGTTCGACTCCATGGTTGTTATTGTTTATAAAACGCACCTATCGCGGAGTTTTTGTTCTTTCATTCGTATCCGTTCAATAAATCATCATTGAGACGTGTTGAGAATTGTAGATGTGATTTCCAACTTACCATACCCTAGTTTGACACAGGAACCCAATACCAAAAGCCCGTTCGATAACATAATGATTATATAGCCAACCATAAAGGGTACGAGATGGATTATTATCAACCCAAGGGATGTCAGCGATATCCGCCTGAGGGCAGGGCTTGTAGGGCCACCTGAAGGCTAATTCCCTGATACACTGAGGTTGATAGACCCATCTAGGACCCCAACTCAGGCTGGTTGTTCATTTACCATATACCATGTAAAAGCTTAGACCTGCTGAACAAGGGGAATCTGCCGCTTCGTTGTATATCGCATAAGCATTTTATTTATGGATCATACCAGTGTAAATTGTCATAATGATCATGTTTAATTCTTACCAGCCTCCGCTGGGCCCCAGCCAGCCTAGGAAGGCGGCGGGCACCATGATGGTCAGTGGGACGACCACTGTGGTGACCAGTAGCCTCCAGTCGTACCGCCCCAGGTCCACCCGCCGCTCCTTGACCACCAGCACGAAGGCGTTGACCGCCGTGAAGGACACCACGAACGCCTGGGGGTCAAACAGGTGCCGCTATAGACTTTGTGCAAATGACGTCACATCACCGTAAAATGGGCTGGCCGCCGTATTGATGATCATTTTACAATCCATATTATCATCACTAAATGTACATTTAGATGAAGAAGAATCTTTTTGAAAGCATAATAAAAACATAATCTACAAGTGATGTATTTAATATTCATGCCACAGAAGGTGATCATGAGATCACATTTGCACAATGTCTATAAGACTTAAAGTCACATGAGATGAAAGAGAATGGCATGCTACTGGATTAGGGTCTACTCCGGCCAAAACGGTACAAATTCTTTATTTATTTTTGTCAGATACCTTAAACAAATAGTTACCTACAGATACCTATAGGAGAGAGTAATACCATGTCTTTACCCATAAATTAAATTGGTCCTTTTGAGGAATCATATAACCCGTTTGGTAGATTTGCAATAATATCATGTATTTTAATATTATGTATTAAAAACTGTATAATGGTTACAACTAATTTGAAACTTTAAATGTATGAATCGTAAACTGGTAAAAGGTAATCATACAGTTATATAGGTACTTTTTAAAGATGATATATTACTTGATGATATAGTAACGTTATAAGGACAACACAGATAGTATACATCTTGAAGTCACAAATAATTGTTCAACGTGCAGGACCTGCGTCATGAGGAAGGTGGCGACGAAGAAGGCGAACCCTGTACACACGTCGTCCGGGGGGTGGTCCCGGGCGTGCAGCATGTAGGCGTGGTCCAGGGTGTGGCTGAGGCTGAAGAGCAGGTCACAGGCCGCCAGGTACACCACCAACCTCTCACCTAAAGATGACGAATTATACATACATATATACAATATATAACGTGACTGAGGCTGAAGAGCAGGTCACAGGCCGCCAGGTACACCACCAACCTCTCACCTAAAGAGGATGAATTATACATAATCATATACAATATATAATGTGACTGAGGCTGAAGAGCAGGTCACAAGCCGCCAGGTACACCACCAACCTCTCACCTACACGCCAAAAGGTCAATTCTCAGTTTGTGATATCATACACTGTTAAAATGGTGTTTAGAATTTAAATGTGTTAAGGGCATAAACATGTTTATAATCTAAATACATAAAACCATATCTGTTTAAAACCTAAACACTTGTAACTTCTAAACATGTGTGGGTTAACCATGTTTATAATCTAAACGCATAACATTAGTTGTGTTTAAAAGCTAAACACTTGTAACCTCTAACCATGTTTTGAATGGGATATGTTTATATTCTAAACACATAATATCAATTGTATACTATGGAAAAGAAAAACGGACACTTTGGGATTAGAACCCACATTCTTTACATTCAAGGTAGAAGCCTAACCAACTGAGCTAACTTGGACTGCATGCAGTGCACACTGGCATAGTCAGCACCAATGAGTAGGATCAGTACTACTATACAGGTATTCAACATCATGTTGGCGTGACAGACAATAGTTCAGTACTCTCATACCCCTACGTATTCAGTTAAGTAGCAAAGCTGGGCTGTGTCTACCTACAGGCCTCCATAGCTCAGTGGTAGAGCATAGGCTTCATATGTGAGGGGCCCCGGGTTCAAATCTCGGCTACTGAAGTTACCAAAATACTTCTATGAAGTATATAGTTGTACTATTAGTGGTTTGCCACATGCCCTCCATATTTTTGGCCATGATAAGTAAAATAATATTTTTCATACACTTAGGAATTTGGAACTTTGTGATTAAAAATGTTAGATTTTTAAGTTTTTGTAGCATCTTTAAGATAATCACTTCATTGGCCTGCTATTCTAGGTATGGTCAACCAACCAGAACACCCCTAAAACATTTACAAAATGTTTTAAAACACCTTTTTAGTAGGATTAACATGTAGACACCTTTTTAGTACAAGAACTTTATCAGCTATACCCCTAAAGGTTTTACCTCCAACAATCAAACAATCCATGCAAGGCTAAACCAAGCAGGAAGGACATATGTGGTTATTGGCTCAATGATCCTGTAGTGTGATTACAGGAAAAATAAACTTTCAATGCTGTTAACATTACATCTGGTGTATACTGAATGGCATAGCACCATAGCACTAGTGTTTTACATGTAAGATCTACGTTGTTTTTTTTTTTTTACACACTACGGTATATTATTGTTAAATTTAAAATGGTTTTCATCCTTAAGAATGAAAGTACACTGTACATATTACGGTATATTACTGTTTAACTTAACACCTAACCCTAAACATCTTGAAGACCTAAATGCTTCATAGATAAACACCTAAACATCATAGTTTTCTAAACACTTAGCAGCTAAACATAAAAAAAGCATAAGCGTTTTAATTCTAAACACCTTGAGGACCTAAACACTTCATGGTTAAACAGCTAAACATCACACATTTCTAAACACTTAAACACCGATAATTCTAAACATGTTTAGGGAAATAAAGTGTTCCAAAACTGGATGCACCGAATTGTTTAGGAAAATGTTTAGGTTCTAAACACTTGTTTTAACAGTGTAGGTTTTGAATAAGAGAATAAATCCCCGCCAGTTTTTTACCTTTAAAACAACAAACTGGTACATTACAAGTGCCTCCAAAGGTTCTAGTGACAGATAACAGGCCATTCTAGTGAGTTATACATAAACAGGAGTAGGAACTATGTTGTTCAGAGAAGGCGTCTTATTGACTGGCCCTTTTTGTCTGGGGATCCAACTATGAATTATAGTGTTTCGCTTATACATCTGAATTGTAATATTATTGTTCCATAATGTAATTTACTAATTCTGAAAACCAAACGATATCTTGAATTTATTACTAATAAAAGCCTTAAAATACATCTGACCAGTCTGTCACCTACATACTAGAAAGGTCTGCATGTTATCAGTTTGGTGCCTTTCATTCAACAGAGGTATACTATTACTAATTCTGAAAACCAAGGGATACCTTGAGATTATTACTAATAAAAGCCTTAAAATACATCTTACCAGTCTGTCACCTATATACTAGAAAGGTCTTTTATCAGTTTGGTCACTTTTATTCAACAAAGGTATACTATTCGTCTGTAATACCTAAATGAAACAAGTATGTCTCATATTCAAATGTTGTGAATAAAAAGTGCAAGGTAAGTTTCTGTAAACACTTCTGCAGAACATCACCATTTTCTTACTTAAAACTCGAACAGGTGCCCACTAGTAATTGGTAATTAAGACTGAATCACTTTTTTCACATCGCTATTCCCTTTGTTGTGAATCCAAACAAACAGTTATCATAAGTTTGAGTGATTGCTCTTTTGGAATGCACACGCATTCAGCCTTACCTACCTATATTCCTCTTCCAGAAGGTCGGACAGGTTGGCCGGAGGATGACCATCACGGCAGAACTGGCCAGCACGCTGATGGTCAAGCTGACCAGTGCGGTCAGGTGTAGGGAGTAGAAGTCCCTCCCGGGCCAACCCAGGAGGGGTAAGGGGGTGGTCGCCGACTGGGGGACGGGTGTAGTGGTGCGGACGTGATCGGTGGTATTAACCTCCATGGTATTCTTTGATTAGTAGAACTTCAGTGGTAGTTTTCAATAGCCGACAGGAATATCATCTGGACAAATGGTCACCAACGGAGTGGAGGAATCGTCGGTGAGTCCCACCGCAAATATAATAATACTTCTGGAATTGATCGGATGCTTTGATTCGGTCCAAATTTTGTGATCCCAATTAAGTCGAGGCAGGATGGACTTCAATTGAAACAGATAAATAGCTTCAATCGTATGATTACAGATGACTTCGTACATCCAGGTTCTGCCGATCACATACAGAGTTGTTTGATGAAAAATATATGTATAAAAAAGTGGCAGAAACTTCCGTTTCCATGTGTCAATGTACATCCTCTTTCTATTTCTATCGTACTTTACTATTAACGCGTCTTGTATATATATATATATATATATATATATATATATAGGGTGTTACCGACACGACTTTTTGTCTACGTGACCTAAGACACTTGGTATTCTCCTTTAAGCGATAACCCCTGTATTATTCTGCCTTCTTTATCTCTAACCCAAGATGCTGCCCTCGTTTGTAAATAATTGCCTGGAATACATTATATTCATAATGCATGTTTAATCAATGCAAGCAGACCACAGTTGAGCCTAGTGTTATGATTAGGGCCAATGTATGTCCTGATGTTTCTTTGTATAAGGATATAACTCGAATGATACGATCCATCAAGAGTCATGCGATAAAAAAACGAGCAAGCGTCATAAGAATCGTCAGTCACGAGTTTGACTAAGTGAATCTCACGATTATGTTAACCAAATCAAATCAGACTCGCATATTGTATAACGTATTTGTATTTTTGTACTGTATATAAGGAGTTGTATTTTCTCATGTCATCGTGAAAAGCACATTGTATTATGTGATGATGAATGAATAATAAAAAAGAGTGTCTCTACGTGCAGAGACATGCAAATAAATCAATGGTACGAGATTCGCTCATCCTATAACTTCTTATATCTGAATTAAATTCGGGATACATGCAAACTGAAGGGAGCCAGGAAAAACCATCAAGTGTTAACCCTTTTAGGCCCCAATCTTGCCATAGCCGCCCTTGGGTAGTTTTCCCAATCCGCCCTAGCCGCCCGTATTTCCGACGTTTTCTGACGTTTTTGTGACGTTTTTGTGAACTAGGACTGTTTCGGGAGTGATATACCTATAATAACAATCATGAACTAGGACTGTTTCGGGAGTGATATACCTATAATAACAATCATTCCAGGCAAGCAGTGACATAATAAGCACATTCTGCAACTGTGTTTTTTTGGTTAGTCTGTAACCTGCCCAACTTTCATATAACAGTTATGATATTTTAGGTAAAGTTGAAACTTACTAACAGAGAATGTTATAATAACATTATATTCTAGGGAATCTGAGACCTTACCATTAAAGAACCTTATAAAATTATTATAATGTGAAATAATGTTACACAAATGTCACAATAACGTCACAGTGCAATGTTGCAATGTTAGGTTCTAAAGACATTTTTAGGAGCCATCACAATAATGTAACGAGAACCAAAGCAGGACTAAACAGAACGTTATAATAACGTTATATTCTTGCTTGGGATTGTATCAAATTAAAGCTCACGAAATGGCCCATTCACTACTTAAAACCAACCACGTTTCATAATAACTTTATAATCTGTAGCAGACTTTTTAAAACTTTTAGCTCCAATGAAGTGTTGGAATTTTATTGGAAATTCCTGGGGATATGGAGCATGTCATGTCGAACTTCTATACGGTCTAAAGAGTCAAACATTTTGCAAGCTTGTAGCGGCGCCACCTAGTGGATATCATGGCTCTTATATGATGCGTATGATGTCTTTTCCAAAGCTAACTTATGAATGTAAGCAAATGGAGATATTAGCATGATGACGAATTCGGTATTTCATGGGCAGATCGGAAACTTCCAGGAGTTATCCCATTCGGAATCTTTCTTGCCATGTCGGCAAGCCTTGAAGATAATGTCCTATGTTTCTGCTGATTCTCGTAGACGCAATAGATGAATAAAATACAGAGTTGATGCATTCTAAAAATGTTCCATTAATCTTATTTTAAAATGATATTATCCAGAGGCCACATTTTCTTAACTGATAAGGCTAACCAGGGTATTATGATTAATGTGCCATGGTAAGTGAGTCTGCAAGTCACATAATTAAGGTACTCATGCATAATAGTCCTACATTGAGGTTATTTTGCAATGGCATCATTATTTTATGTGACCGAAGAAACTGCTATTCATAAGAAAAAGTATCCCTGACAAGCAAAACCAGTTATAAAATTATGGATCCATAACATTCACAATGCCTGTGATTTCCAAAGCTGAAATCCGGGTTATATATAGAGAGTAGGGCTCTTTTTGTCATCACGTTGATTGTTCTGTGGGCGCTATTCGCTTAGGCTACAGGATGATACATGCAAGTGAAATTACCACCATGAATTTTATCGACAGGATAAAAATGAATTACACAGTAAATGATATCAACTACTTTATATGCATAGATTCCATGACATAATTTCCTGCAACGGTAACATATTTAGTATTAATTTGGACGTAATTGCATTGAGAGTGTCAGGACGGATACAAACCTCCATATGAAGTCTGTAGCAGTTTCGATAGTATAATTGGTTGGAATAATAACAATAGTAAAACAATTGACACGAAGTAATTGTTTAGAACTGAAAGGTCATTCATATTATTGATATACAAAAATATATGCATGTGCACAGCAAACTTGAGCATGGCTCTACAGGGGCAGATACAAGATTCTAAGGAGGGGGGGGGGGTCCACATATAGGGTAAGTGCTAAAACTGCATGCATTCGCGTGCACATGCGCAAAGTTTTTTCTCTTCAGTAAATTTAAATCCCCACCAAAAATGTGTGTGTGTGGGGGAGGGGGGGCAGGACCCCCTGGACCCCCCCCCCCCCTGGATCCGCCTCTGCTCTAAAGCGGAATAATTTCTAAATATTTCACCTGCAACATTCAATCGCCCGTGGTCGTCCTTGTTGCAAGTATCATTAAAGCTGAATGATACGACGGAAACAAGACTCATACCAGATACCTTTGGTAATTCAAAGAGATTGGTCAATTCCCCGTAGGTATAGAAACAAGTTTGTGCAAAATACCAACAATGAAAAGTAGAAGATATTAGACTACTATATTTACAATACTGTCATTTTCAGTACAAGTTACGGTCAGTGACAATTATAGTAAGGTGAGCAGGTTCCTCTGAATTATAATTGTTCATAAGCACGTCCTAGCAAAAAAATTAATGTAAAACTTTTCAGTGTGCGAATTTGAATGCAAAATCTACTACAATGTATCAACATGACGTGTCGTCTATTTTGAGGTATATTAATTTCACGCTATCTACGATCGCCCTTGTCTGTGTACGTCTTTATGCACACATAGAGCTCTGATTGAACAAATATGCACTTTTCCAAATTTGTTATTTCTTATAAGGCAATTAATAATACTGACCAGGTATCCACTTTTGAAATGTTTGTTTTCAGACATTATAATTTATGTCGTGTGAATTTTCAAATGTCTGAGTTTACGAATGTGCCCAATGAACTAATCCAGCATGTAAAAAGTCCGCAGTGCTTAAGGGTCTAAGCCGGCTGAGTGTGCAGCTGGAGGAAGCCAGAGTAACAATAAAGGACTCCAATCAAGTCCGGGCCCAACATCGCAAAGCTGCATTGAGTCATTTGGGGATGTTCGGAAAATACCAAAAGACTTTAACGTTAATAATGCATGTAACGGTTCACCCTGGCACCCTTCCATTTATTTCGGAACTTGAACGGAATTAAAACCTTTCAGTTCTTGTGTTATATTCTGACACCTCTAAAAGTAAGCGGAAGATTTTCTGACTTTATCAAGTAGGCTTAGACTTTTATCTCAGTTGACATGTTACATGGGGAAAATTAAATCTAACTAATTTGATATTCAAGACATTGGTAAAAATCGGAATTAGCCTTTCTAAGAAAACAAGAATACATATATACAACATTTAATAATCTTTCTTTATCAAGATTTTTCATTTTTTATTTCACATCTCGGGAACATTAATCATTAACTATTTATGAGGGAGGAATATGGCCTGGAACAAACTTGCCCGCAGTATTCATTGTGTTATGTCTATAAATGTTGCGAGTTGTGTTAGCTGAATAGCTGAGGTAATTCCCAATAACATGAGAAACAAATCACGGCCTCAAAGGTCACCTTGGTCAGCCAGCACTCGCTCAACGTAATCGTCTTAAATAGACTTGCACACTGTCTAAGTGATAATCTCTGATGGTTTATTTCGTGTACTCTAATGTATGAATCATCGTTTAATCTCTCCCAGCAACAGCATAATGAAATATCTGAAATTAGAATCATGATATACATTAAAATGTACCCGGTAGTTTGTTTTAAATTCTATCACATTCGTATCTAAAAGTATAAATGTTGATATCAAGAGACATTCGAAAGGTAATATTGTCAATGATTTGTCTAAAGTTGAATAACTATTGATCGGGAATAATTTTTACCAATAAAAAAGCCTTATTGGACATAAATCAATAACTTGGAAGAAAAAAACTTTAGTATGTTTTGCCTGCTATAGGAGATGATCCTACTTTTGACAGCTGTCGACAGAATTGGGGTTATGATTGTGCACTTTTAGTTGTTCTTGGTTATTAAATCTAAATCTCCCGTCTATTTTTCAAGAATACTAAACTTCGATCTCTTTCATTAAATAGTTTCTATCTTCAAACTTGTTTAGAACTTCGTGATTATAATTATAACTGAAATAGAACTTAAGAAATCAATAAAAAATCCTTCGGAGACCGGTTGGCAAGGCGAGTGGCGCCGTGGAGCGTAACCAAAGGTAAACACACCTGGCCGTAGCGGTGGAGGAGGAGGTGGAGGAGGAGGTGGAGCAGTGGTGGCGGCAGCACACCTCCAAGGTGTGCAGGGACTGGTCAGGTGTTGTGCACCTCCTGGAGGAACGTCTCTTAGATCCTGGCCTCAGGGCCCACTGACCACCACTGACCAGTACCACCCTACAGGTACAGGAGGAGCGCTGACCTTGCTGAGTGTACCTGTACAATACCCACTGGAGGTGCATGTACATACACCATGGAGAGGGGCTGTGGTGAGGTACATAATATACACAGAGTGAATACACTCAGGACCTTGGTCTAGTACTATAGCCTTGGATTTGAAAATAACTTCAGAATCCAGCCGACATTAGTACAACCACCATCGACATCTAAAAGACCCAGGTTTTTAGGTGCAGGATTTCGCAGGCTTTATTATAGCCGTTGTTGAGGAGCGCCCTTTGAACGCTATCGGTTTATCGATAAGAGAGGCAAGGCTGAGGGGCAGCTCAGCCTAGCAACCAAGGATGACTGAAGGATATACACACCACCCAGATATTGTTTGATAATACCCGCATGCTACAGGGATAACATAGCACCTAAACAACCACGGACAGATTATTGTGTTGAGCGTTGTCTAGGATACCTAGGCAAGTATGGAAATGTTTCATGTTGACCAATGTAGGTATATGAATACAGAATAGCCGTGAACTTTGACCTTATACTTCGACTCCTTATTTCGCTACTGTAATTTGCCAGTTACATTAGGGTCATGTTTTACAACTATTTCATCAAGTAAGGAAAACAGTTTATAACTTACAGAAAAGATTCACACAGCGTCCTTGTGTTGATACCTCCCAAGGTGCAATTCCCACAAGCTAACCTCGGTTCTATGGTCACACAGATCCAGGGGCGCAGTGAGGAGACCCACTGGGCTGTAAACGGCGTGTTTCACTGAGGGTACTGAGGGGAGGCCCGCAGAGAGTTAGATCCGCCCACTGACTCGGCCTTAAGAATGGAGGACGAGGACGGAGCGGGCACCCACCATAAGGCCAGCCGCCAGAGGACAGCCTCCCGGCCCGAGTTCCTGGTCGGGGGCACGACCCAGAAGTACCGTCTCGTGAAGAAGATCGGCAGCGGGTCGTTTGGCGATGTCTACCTGGGCGTGAACATCCTCAACGGGGAGGAGGTGGCTGTGAAGTTGGAGCCGCAGAAGACAAAGCACCCCCAGCTCTTCTTTGAGAGCAAGTTGTACCGGATCCTGCACGGTGGGGTCGGCGTGCCCAATCTCAAATGGTACGGCATGCATGAGGCGGGCTACAACTGTATGGTGTGTGACCTCCTGGGGCCCAACCTGGAGGACCTCTTCAACTTCTGCTCCAGGACGTTCACGTTAAAAACCGTGCTGATGCTGGCTGATCAGATGCTGGCACGAGTCGAGTACGTCCACAACAAAAATTTCATCCACAGGGACATCAAACCTGACAACTTCCTTATGGGTATTGGCAGGCAATGCAATAAGGTGTTTCTCATTGATTTCGGCCTGGCCAAAAAGTATCGGGATATGAAAACCCGCACCCACATTCCTTATAAGGAGGGGAAGAGTCTGACAGGAACTGCCAGGTATGCCTCGATTAACGCCCATCTTGGTGTAGAGCAATCCCGCAGAGACGACATGGAGGCCCTTGGATATGTCCTCATGTATTTCCTCCGAGGCTCCCTCCCCTGGCAAGGCCTCAAAGCTGCCACAAAGAAGCAGAAGTATGAAAAGATTAGTGAGAAGAAAATGTCCACCCCAGTGGAGGTACTCTCCAAGGGGTACCCTCAAGAGTTCGCTTTGTACCTAAACTATTGTCGTGGTTTACGCTTTGATGAAGCGCCTGACTATGCCTATTTGAGGCGTGAACTCTTCAGGCGATTGTACACCAAAAAGATGAACTATCAGTATGATTTTCAGTTTGACTGGAATGTATTGAAACAAGCTGGAAATGGCGATTGGAATGACAGACAGACAGAAACAACGACGAGAAATGGAAAACACTAACAGCAGCTATACTCACCTGACTGTGTTTTCTGTCTAGTTTTCTGTCTTCAAAATAATCATATCTTGAAAGTGTGTTGTGATATTTTTATATGGATCATGCCTTTCTCAGTTAACCTGTCTTTTTGCATAGACTGTGATACAAATACAAGACAGACGCGTATTTTAAGAAAGATCTAATGTGCCAAAATACAATACATTGAGCAAAAGAATCCAAAGTCTACCTCAAGAGACAAGCAATATTGTGACAGGAGATGGTCATATTTATACTTCTACAAAAGGTCGAGTATATTACATTACGTGGTTTCTAGGCATAGATCGGCAAACTTGTTTCTATGTCCAGTCTCAGTTGTATAAACTAGAATATAACTATGTATGATTTAACTCATTACATGGATAGGCTCTGTTGCAAAAAGTTGTTTTGAATGTTTTAGGTTTCAATGACATCCAAGAAAGGTGCAGGAATCCTAGAAACATCATTTTGTATGTTTGACAGCTTAGATACGTTTTTGCATTAAGATGACAGTCGATGTTGTTGATTGAGAGACGCCCATGGAAAGCAGAAAATCAAGACATCATGAACAACAGTTAAATGTGTAGTGTTTCCCTTTAGTTTGATATGTGTTTTACGTTGAAGCAATGCGTTATTACCACACTTCATGTCTTTGTTTAAATGTATCTATAGAATTTTTAAATGTCCTATTTTTACAAACTGACGAAAATGTAAACTGATTTGCATTTTGAAAACTGAATAAGACACTATACGGCCAGTCTACTTTGCGGGTTTTTCATTCTTATTTTTATAAAAACTTCCCAATTATCAATTATTCACTGAATCGTAATTATGGTGAGGGCTAAAAGTAAAAATGTCATTTACAATATGATTAGATAACTTTTATGACAATAATTTAAGAAATGTGATGTCATTAAATAGTGCGTCACCCATACAAAAGGTAATACAACGAAGAGGTTAGCACACCATCCACCTTCGTGAACATAAAATGACTAATGTGAGCACAACAAAGAACCAATGTGAGAACATAAAACGACCAATGTTAGTTCTTCCCACGAGGCCTCATTTTTATACTTAGAAATCTGACTTACATATTTCAATGCATCTTTCATAAGACCATTCTGGCCATTCATCATTTTACCAAAGGTGTAATCAATTTCCGAAAAGAATATTTTTCATCGTACATTTACAGTTCCCATAGAAAGGACTCAGTCATGGTTGTGAGCTCATGGCAAGCTTACTATGACTCAACAAAGGTTCTTTTTGACTAACTTTATCTTCTCAAGAAGGATCTATCAGATACCCTCTACCCTGATAATGATAGCCCCAGTTTTTGCGTCCTCCCACTTTACATCTCAAAACGTTTTACAACTAACTCCCTTTATGTGCTCGTACTTGGTATTCCCATCGAATTGCTTCACCAGCGGAGCGAGTCTGTTCTGAATCCCATAGATACAACACAGTGCTCACATGCTGGGTGGTCATACAGCGGGGATTGCTTTAAGAAGGTATAATATACCTTCTTATATGTATAATTATAATGTGCAAATCAGGTTTTAAGAATAGATCATCGAGACATGACAATTTATAAGCGGCATTGGGAACTTTCATTGTGAAAATGTTATGTCATTGCTATTAAAAATTACCAGGACCTAGCTGATTTTATTGACGATTATGAAGGATTTCATTCATTTGCGAATTGTTTTTAGTAGATTCTTTTTTTAATTTCTAAATTTTAAGACGACCATCAAAACGATTCTTGCATGAATTATTCCCAATAGGCTAACAGTATATTTCGAGTTATCGTTACAGATAAAGCCTCATGCATTTTTCAGTATTTCTATAACTAATTATTAAGTAAATTTTCTTTTTTGGGAACACAGCAAACAATGAAAATGTACAGGGTCATGAGTTATACTTTTGTCCCCGTGCATTTTCTTTGTTAAGTTGAAATAGACCATTTTTAACTTCTATCGTATCTTCAAATACAGCGTCCATGTAGAAGGTATACGGACTCCCATAGTGGTCATGGTTGGCCCATTGCTACACAGGAAACTTAATAGTTTTATCATATTCGATCTCCCATTACCTGCAAGTCAGCCGTAGATTTTGACAAGGCAACAATAAAATCTACGTTGGCCCAACTGCCTACTGAGTGCCTAAGTTGCACAATGCCTATTATATCTGATATTCAGCCCGCATGGCTAAAATAATTACACTCCGCACCTACGTTGGTTGTGGGCTATACTATAAGCGCTACCCCAATGTATTGGCAACGCTTGACAACAAAAAGCGGTTTAGGGGATTTGAAGAGATTTATTAAGTCGGGATTGCTTGTGTAACTGGCTGTGAGGACCAGGGGGGCCTCTCCAGTAGGTTATTGTTTTGAAAGACTGGTAGACATAGTCAGCTAGTGTAAATCTATGGTGGGCCTTTGTCCCCCTGGTGGTCTCCGTGAAATCAGACCTAGCAGCGCCGGGGCTTGGGATTCTATGGCCGACACACTTATAATGTTTATAGGAGATATAAGTGGATAAAGAGGCTATTAGCTTTATACATAAGGAGCAATTGGAGAAACTTATAAAAATGTCAGTGAAAAGAAGTATGGCACACAAATGCATGTATGTGTATGTAAATAGCATACAAGTCTTGCATATGTTATACTTTCAAGTCTGCGCGTTATAGCTTTCATATAATGGCAGCAATTCTATTCCATTAGCTGATACAGAATACAGTTAAGATGTTCCTGGAATATTGTTCGTGGGTGATTCTAGCCCCCCCCCCCCCCCCCCCCCCCCCACCGCCGCCCACAACCTACCAAATAACTAGTTCTCCGGCAATGAGTTTCGACATTACATTAAGAATTGATCCATATATGGATCATCACCTAAAATGAGTTCAGGTAACATTTAATAGCAGCTCAATTAATCAATACTAAATCAATTTTGGACACTGGTAAGCTTGTGAATGGTTTGTTCGAACGGATAGTTATAATAGTTATGTATTGGGGGCGTAATCTGTTAACATTTCCCCCTTTCCCAGCCCAACCCATCTAGTGAGGGGACAATGCATACGCTTGCAACAATATCCAACACCATAAAAAGGTGACATATATTTATATATATATATATAGTATATGGAATATATTAAGCATAATTATAATAACATATTCCATAAGAGGTATTAAGAATGATAAATGTATAAACAAAGAGCATTAACGTATAAATAAAACAGTTATGATAGTCATTGTTATTTGCATGTACAATGTTACGGTTTTCTATTACAGCTTTTAAAAAACTATATTAGATATAGATTTGATACGTACCAATAATATTATATTGATTTAATAACTAACAAGCATCCCCTAATAAATAGTAATATAAAATATCTTGTTCGTAACCAGAATAAAAAATGACAGTAAAAAGTAATGATAACATAATAATCATGTACAAATCACAATCATTCTTGATTGAAAATAAGACAGTTTATTAAGGTAAAATATAAACTTAAATACAGTCACATCTGGGGTAGAAAGCTCAAACGACACGAGAGCTACATGTATAGGGTGGTGTATACATACATACAAAATAACTTTGATATTATTGGATATCCAGATATCCGTATAGAAATGCATAGTCAAATTCTTTAGTACAACAAAGTGTGACAAAATCTAGTTTGGTTGATTATGATATATCTTATGATACATACGTAATACATTTTAGATAATCAGAGTATACAGCAGACAGCAATGAGAGTTTGAGATACACATTACATGATTTATAAGAATTAACATAGCGTTTGTGTATTATATCCTATTTTTTAATCTTTTCCCTGAGCTACCTTTCGGCGATATTATGCACATGAGATACATAGCTTGAATAAATCCAAATGTAAATTTATTCCCAGCTATACATTAGACAAAAAGAAAGATGCATGCAAGAGATACATGCAAAACTACAGAGTAATGATTAACTAGTTCGACTCAAACAGTAACGAAATATAATATAATTATGTAAGATCAGACCATGCACATGTACTTACAATACAAAACTTGTCGGATAATGCAGTACTATATCTAGATGTAAGAACCATCTTAAATTCAAAAGCTTCTAACTATCTAATCATGTGCAACACATATACACCCACACAAATTATTTCCTGCAAGTTATATTGCCATATAACGTAAATGTCTTCCATATCTCAGGTTCATCTTTTGTAAATGAAAAAGTCATCGGTTCCTAGTATGCTGGAGGAAGGCTCATTGGAGCAGAGACACCCTCCTGATCAGTATTCATCATCATATATATATATATATATATATATATATATATATATATATATATATATATATCGCTGCCTACCCCAACTCCTCAGTCAATGGGACAGTGGCAATGATGATTAATTAAGTTAGAAAACCAACATATAGAATCATTGCAATATTTCAAGTAAGTCATGATACAATGATACACCCACAATCCAAAACTCACACAAATCTAATTACATGCAACACATTATACCCACACAAATTCTAATGGAATAGGATGCTATTCTCCGTCATTTCTCACATATTACTACCCTTCGTAATTGGGAAAGAGAGTGCTTGCTGATACGATGGAGGGGGGCTCAGCGGGGCAGTAGGATCCTCCTGGTCAGTGGACGTTACATTATTGTTCCCTGACTCCAGTCCCTCGGTCAATGGGACAGTGGCAAACCTGCTGTGGTCATCATATGACGGCGGAGGCGATACGGTGTCGGTGGCTCCACCTGGGCGCCAGACATTGAAGTAGGGGTTGGTGGCTGCGCTGGGAGCTGGGGGCTCTATCTGGGGGGAGATTTCATCTTCACTCACAGCCAGGGGAACAATCTGAGCAGAGTCTGAATGCTCCGCATTCATGGCAATCATACTGTTTCTCCGAGGTAGAGCGGCTCCCCCCGAGCGCCAGCTACTGCCATTGACGTAGTGGTTGGTTGCTGCCTCACCTCGACTCACATCCAGGGGAGCAGTCTGACCAGGGTCTGAAGGCTCCGCACTCATGACAATTATACTATTTCTCCGAGATAGAGACACTTCTTCACCTTGAAGAAAAACATATATATTACATTAAGCCTTGACAAATAAAGCTACATTACACAATTACTGGCCCTGATCAGACTATTATGATGGTGACGGAATCTTCAATGATATCAATTTGGGTCTATCGGGGTATGAAAGTACATGTATGAAAGATGATGATGAGATGATCGTTAATGCATTGTATGCTTTAATATCAATTTTGAATTAAGTCAATCGTTATTTCTACAGTAGAGCAACATACAGTATAATTATAACTCTTTATAGGAAAAATTCACCTGGAATAACCTTACTTCACAATTGGAAGTGAAGGTGTAATCGTACTAATTAACTAGAAGACATATTTCAGTGGACTGAAAAAGCCTCCTTTGGTGGCAAAAGATAATTATCTAAAGTGATCAGTAATCCAATGTAAAATCACCCTTGCTGCACTCTTTGACAATATGGTAGCTAGGTTGGGGGCCTCCCTTTAAGTATGTACAGAGAGGGGGGTTGAAAATGTGCGTATGTACTTATTGTAAGGCCACTTGTCTGAGCTCTGGGTCTCCGCAATCTAACCAGTGATGGAAGAGGTTAGTATGTTGGAAGTTGGGGGGGGGGGGGGGTGAGTGGGAGGGAAGCTAGTCAAGGCAATAATCTCATGAATACATAGGGTTGATTTATCTCATTCCTTTCACTTACTTTGCTGCGGTTGAGGAGGATCTCGTGGACTTCCGCTGATAACCCTTTGAATACATCCTTGGATCGTCCTATATCTCTGATTCTTGATTAGCCAATAAATCCCTGCAGGAATTGCAAGAAGCCCAGCAAACTTGAGTATGTCTAAAACGTTGATGAACGAGAAAACTGCAACAAAATAATAGCCTTTTTTTACTCAAAGTGAATGAATTTGCAAGTCTGTGCAACAAATCTCTATTCAAATTAGGGTATTACAATAAGTGAAGCTAGTATAAACTATAAAGTGTTTGCTACTACTTACGTGGAATGTATGTAAAGATTAGAAATCCAGAGAAAAATTAACATTCCTTGGGTAGCCAATACCTTGGAGTGGGTCTGTTATTTTCAGTTTAGAATACCGTACCAGTAGTAGATTTACCATTGTAGTAATCAGTGAAACAGATACATAATCAATGGTGATTGATTTGGAGAAGTTAATTGATAATATCATGGCAAAACCAAGCTAATTTTTTGTCGTCGTCTTGTTGGTTTATCAAATTAATAGCATAATAGGGATGAAGAAAATGTAATTGTTGTTAGGTTTATAAAATTAGCATGTTTTAACATGTGATTGGTGACAAGACAACATGTACATAATTATATCGTTTGGGAGGGGGCCTCAAAGTTCACTGATGTGGAGCCTTGGGTACCTCTGTCACACAAACCTTTGTGATTATTCAAGCCTCTGCCCTGTGGTGCATTAATAGAAATATAAGTTGTAAGATGTTGCCATCTTTTCAAATACCTTTCTATTGTGTTATGATATCCATATGGCATACATGTTTATTTCACTGTGTCAACGTAAAGGTACACCAGCCATTATAGTTATTCAATACAGTACCGTGCCATGGAGAAAGGTGTCCAACAACTAAATATTACAAATGATAATCGCTGCAGTAACTGTCTAAAGTGACTGACACATTCTATGTTATAACGTCCTTACATTAGAAAAAAGATTAACGCAGGTGAATTAGATATTATCTTTATTACATATCAAACCATACTAGTTGTACAAGTGTCAACTTAAATTCTATAAAATCAAAATATTCAAAATATACAATCCGAACGTTTACACAAAAAACATTTGATATTATATACCAACACATAAAGAGTATTATCGGCATACCCCCCCCCCCCCCCCCCCAACACTTAGATATTTCATTTCAGCCTTTACAAAAAGATCAATTGGAAATGGTTACTTTTATCACATTCGGCACATTTCCGCAGTATGGTAAAAATATATAATGATAATAATACTTGATGCTTTTAATCTAAGTAAGTTCTAGAGATTTGCATACTTTCTTAAAAAGCCAATTCTCATATAAAATATAAAAATCATCCTTCATCTGTCCATACAATTTCTACTATAATGTAGCATTTTATTCACTTTTTATTGCATTGCTTGCTTTGATAAGTCTAGCGTGAAGAAAGATGTGGATTTTGAGGATTATGAATAGGTGATCATTGTGATTCTGGTCAATCTAAACTTCCATATGAAAGAGGCTGAAAATTAAACATAAAAGAATTCATCAGACAACGAGGCTACATCTCTATTGTTCTTTATTTAAAAGATTGCCTAATAACGAAGTAATTTGTGATTTAGAGGTTAAAACACAGAAGAAGATAAAAATATGATAAAGCCATATGTAATTCTTTAATGAAATAAACATATTGATAATATGATCAAGTCGGGGATTGACTAAATATAAAGATTGATATTTGAAAATATACTTAAGACCATAAATGACTTTCAAAATATACTTACACATTAAAAGTACTTACAGGTTTTTCTTCTTGTTTTAAATTGTCATTTTCAATACTTGAGACTTTGGGTGTATCCATTATGATGGTTTAGGTTCCTGTGTAGGAGCCTCCTGGTTAGTCTCAGTTCCAGGAGAAGGGGAAAGCGTGCCTATCCTTTTGTTATTGCCACTTGACGGCGGAGGGGTGGCAGTGTCTCTCAGCATATCTATGTACCATACAATGGTGTCCAAGGTCTCCGTGAACAGAGGAGCTCCCGGTTCAAACTTTTCGTCCGATTCGGTTTCAGCAAGGGGAACGGTAACGCTAGTGTCAGTCACCCCTTTGGCAGATCCATAATTCTTGACCTCTGGGACAGCAGGACCACCATCGGTTTCTTTGGTAGAGATATAATATTCATGAGAGTACATCAGATCCTCATAATTCTTAGGTATTATAATGAGGGAAGGACATTTTCTTCAGAAAATAAAATACGTATGTTTTGTACCGATGAATTCATTAAAAAAAGAGTTGCCTTATCGAAAAACTATTTGATACCTCGACAGAGAACTTTTCTCCCCAAAGAGCTACTTTGTTGGATTAAACAACAAGCGTGTATCATTCTGGTACTTTAGAATAAATCATAAAATGTTTAACTACATCCAACATAAAAAGGATCTATGTCATAAATCGGACTGTCATTAAAATGATTCAGATTCATTTGGTATTTACCATTTGCTCTTGTCCAACAACTACAGCGTGTCGCATGTGATGCCGATACCCCTAATGCTCCTTCTTTAGAGGAACAAGGTAAGCGTGACCGATTGCAGTAGACACAAATGGCCGACCAGGTCATAGTTATTAAGAGGCCTAAGCAACATATAACTATGATGTATCTGGCAGTGGCTGGAATAAGAAAGCGCAGGAACCATGAGAATATTCTACTTGCCTCTCAATCAGAACTAATTGAAATCTAAATTAATGAACGTGGCCATTATTAAAAAGGATTGCATCTAGATGTAAGTCAGTATGCCTTTAATAATTGTTAACCAGAAATCTTTGCTAGAGTTTCTGTGCTTACATCATCTTATGCTTTCCACAACTAGCTAATAACATTAATTTTGTATTGGAAGAATCAATTTTGTCCATATTTTCTGTCAGTTTATGTTATCATCAAGAAACGATTCCATGTCAGATGGATTTATCGTCATGAACACGCACAGTCAGACCTTTAGAACCAATAGAACTATCAGGTTGTTAATGTTGCAATACCAAACCAACATTAGGATTAGAAATTCATACATTTTGAAAGACAGGAGTTACTAAACTATGGAATTGTACCTTGTATGTGGCATGTGGTTTTTTTTTCAAAATTCCAATTTGCCAACAGGACACATTTTGAAATTAAAGGCCCAAAATATCTTGGGTTTCCAACTAGGATTAGGGTTAGTAAGCCAATACTACTCTTATTTATTTCATAATTGCCAGATCAGTCCAATTACATTACATATATATGTAATATATGGGGTCTAAATGATTAAAAAGAGGCAAAAGTTAAACCAGAAAAAAGTAACAGTACCAAAGAAACTCGTATTTTTTATGAATGTTCATCTATTATAACCGTCTTTAAAGCGAGAATGTAATCATCATACTATAAAGGGTGGGGATGCCTTATAACACTCATGGGTGAGATTTAACCCAATGGTAAAGACCTCATCCGCTATTCAAAAACTCCAAGGTTTGATTTCCAGCCCGACTTCTTATCAAGTTCTTGGATTGTGACCAGGCATTGATTATGCATCTTAATTACACCTGGAGTGGTTCACAACTCACCAAAGGTCTTGGGCATATCAGATTTCGCATCATTGCAATGAAAGATCCCAGATTCCTTTTCAGGTTATTGAGAATAGGTTGATTCGGATTATCAAGAGTAGGTGATGACACTGGGAATATTGGTCTTTTCTCATCTTAATAAAAGATGGAAGTACACTACCCAGAAGTGTGTTAAAGATCGTTAGGCTGAACACTAAGTAATTGGTACTACATAACAGAATAAAAAAGCTTGACTCACAGGTCCTGGGATTAAATAATTGCTAGTGCTGAAAGTCTCCTACGATCTAACCCGATGGAACTTAAAATCCCCAAGCTAAAGTCCCTCATTGTGCCACCTGTTGTCTGTTTTTATCGTGTTTTTTTTAATTATGTGCAGACGCAGAGATATCCAAGGTGGAGTGCTATATGAGGGTCCCAATGCTGGAAGACATGGAACTTGTATGATTTTGAATGGGAGGGAAGTGGCCGTTGTTTTTTTTAATTTCCCCAACGTTTTCCAAACCAGAGGTAATGGAATCCTAAGGAGACTATAAAAACAGGCTATCCTGGTTATACCAAAGAATTAAGTACCATTGGCATAGACAGTACCACTGTGCAGATAATTATACCAATACAAAAATAGGGGTTGAAAGTTCTTGAAATTCCAAGCTTTTTAGCAGTTGAATATCCTTGAATATTCAACTTAGTTCATCTTCTTCACTAGGATAAATTGTCTTGGAATAACTTGCTGGTATTGGCCGCTAGAATATGCAAGAATATTCATGAAGATTCAAGAGGGAGGATATTCCTTGAATATCCTTGAAATTCCTTGAACTTATATGGGAGCTTGGAGTTTCTGGAAAGAACTTGCTGGTATTGGCCGCCTGGATATTCAAGAACTCTCAAGAAACTTCAACAAAATATTGAAATAACTTGGATTTTCTTGAACATCCTAGCAATATGTGTATATATAGATAGAAGCCTTTGATTTCCTTGGATATTCTCGAATATCAAGAAATATAGTTGAATAATATGAGAAAAAGACACAATTTGGAAATACTAAAAGAAAATAAGTATTTGAACTATGTCCGAGTTGAAGTATAGTTTAGATTTTGGCAACAAGGCACCTATGGGAAAATCTTCTGCACAAACTCATGAATAAGGTGAATGGGATACTAGCGTTTTGTAGGTATGGAGACATAGGCAGGATTAAATTACCCAAATTTAGACTAATGGATCCGCCCCTGTCAAGAAAGGCTTATCTAACGTGCATCACTCATAAAGTTAGCCCTTTCCTGACGACAGATGCATCTATGCACCACCACAGTAAAGATGCCAGATGCATAAATGCATCAAATGTAATAACCTTCAAAATCTGCATAAAAAGCTAAATAATTTGGTAAGTTCACTGATTTCTTGTTTTATAAGTATAAAGGCATGCCTCTTTGATTTGCTTTATGATTTTTGTTGACCAGGATTTTTTTTATGTGACATACAGTTAATAAGTATTGAATAATTTCTTCTGGCATCCCATGGGAGGCCTCCATCAAGTATGTACGCACATTTTCAAAAACCTCGGACCTCAACCCACCCCCTTGGGCAAAAATACGTATAGGATATGTACTAAAATGTATGCACATTTTAAAGAATCTCAGACCCCCCTCCCCCCCTTGATACATAAACCTAAGGCAGGAATCTTTTGTCAAATGGTAGAATATCTCAATGTACATGGCTTCAGGAAAGGGTTGGCGTGAAGAAATGCCTCTAAGATTAAAGTATTTCCTACCTGTAACTGGAAATTTCCCTTCTCTGTATATCCTAGATGAATTTAAATCCCCATTTATCACTTATTTCCTGTTGATAATGCAGGTATCTGTTAAACAAGACCTATCTGGTTTCCAATCTCCAATATGGCTGCTGTTTTCCCTCCAAAATATTTCAAATCGCATGGTCATGTGACTGCCAAAAAGATCAGTTAAAAGGTTGAAAACAGACTGGAAATAGCTTGAATTCATTTGGCCACATTTTGCTCTGCAGCTACACTATAGAAATTTCAACCTTATTCAAGCTCATCACCTTAGTCTAAAAGAAATGTCCAAGCTAATCCAACAACCTGAGACTTTGTTAAAATACAGAATACCAGATGTTCAACTTATTTCAAGGAACCATGGATTTTTGGGGGGTTTAATTAACTTGAAATCCAAGCTGTTGTCAAAGTCCAAGAAACTTCAACCTAATGCAAGGTCGCAGAGGTTGAATTCTATTTGATATTCAAGGAACTCCATATATGGTGATACAAATTAGTGTTTACAACATAACAAACTAACCGACGTACTTGGGGGCTTCACAGGTTTATCCCTTCCATAATTGCTAGTATTCTGAATCAAACACTTAATCATGTGTAGAATAATGGATGAGTAGGAGTGCATTATTTCATCTGACACATGACTACGAGTCCATTATCTAACATAAACTATGAGAGTAGGTTTACAATGATTTGTGCTGTATTTGGGATGCAATTCAATTATCATTTCCAGATTTCCAGAATAGGTATCCATATTCAAATTAAATACCATTGAATCCAAATAGCTGACAGACAAATTTGTAGACTGACTCTAACCAGCTGCCTCTGTATTCCAGTGGTTAGATCTTTGGCTTTGTAATTAAGGGTTCTGGGGATCAAATCCCACTTGTGACAACGTTTTTGTCCTTTTCACTATTGAACAACACTTTGTATCTGAAGCTCATATTGCAAAAATAAAATTCTATGTTTTGGTATTGTAAATGTATCTTATGTATTGACTTTTATCACAGATGATTATGCCAATGTCTTATATTACTGTCAAAATTATGTTTGGCTTTTGGCTCTCCATACTACACCAGCCCCTGTAGCCTAGTGGTCAAAGAAGTTGACTTTAATGTTGTTGATCCCAGATCGATTACCATATAGGTCCTAACAATGGAGTTTGGAGTACAACTTATAAATAAGTTTTTTGAACTAAATACAATATCATGTTACTAAAAGTATAGCTGATAAACAATGTCAATTAAATTTGATATGGATTCAGATTTGCGATGAAAAAATAGGTACACTGTCATTTTGGATGGTATCCCTAACCTGTTAAGTCTACATACAATCTACAGTTACTGGGAGTAATAAGCAGGCCTGATAGCTCAGTTAGCAGAACATCAGACTTTAAATGGGTTCGGTCCCTCCAGAAGAGTGAATTATGTGAGCTAACCAGAGCAATGATTAATTATGATAGCACTTGTGCATTATCAGGTTACCAGACATTATCAAGGTACCGATGCATTATCAATATTCCAGTGCATAGGTAACTGAGAACGCAGAGACAGAACAAAGGAAATCTTAAGTGATTTATGCAACAATACCAGTGATGTAGGAGCACCAGTAGTTCAACGGTCCATGTCACATGAAATGCAAAGTCTGTGGGTGTGATATCACTTTGTCAACATTAGGCTCTTAAAAGCGGTTTTACAAACGATAAGAATATATATTTGTACATAATTATATATGCATCTATATATACATGCACGTATTATTGTAGGAAGTTGATGCAATAATGATTTCAAAAAGTGGCACTGTAAACTTTATTTACATATTGCAAGAATAAATACATCTTTGAGTATGTACTATAAAGTGGATACACATTGATAAAAGTGGCAAAATGAAAAGCTGGGACGAATAGATGAGTCTATTATACATGTAC
Source organism: Lepidonotus clava (assembly GCA_936440205.1). Taxonomy (NCBI): domain Eukaryota; kingdom Metazoa; phylum Annelida; class Polychaeta; order Phyllodocida; family Polynoidae; genus Lepidonotus; species Lepidonotus clava. Next base: position 40,410,509 of record OW387142.1, on the reverse strand, counting down.
AGCAGATCTTGGCAATTTGTTATCACAATTAATGACCCTAATAAAATCGACCTTTCCTTTAGCACACTGACAAAGTTGCTTGACGTATTTAATGAGGGTCACATATCATATACATTCATACACACGTGGAGGTATTTGAATATCAAAGTGAGTACAGCCATATATATGCAATCTGAATGTATATCAATCCGATATAAACCCCAATACTATTTTGACTTACATTCAGCTACCTGAACATTTGATCATACATATGAAAACACAGAAGTGTTCAAACATAACTATCTGGTTTGACACATATTATACTAAATTAGATCTAACCCTAAGTTCTAGCTTTCCTAAATATTCTGAGATGTCAATCATTGGCAACTGCTTTCAAAACTTGATGAAGTATCCTCCATTCTCTGATGTTGTACACCAATACTACTTAGGAAGGGTTCAATTTAAGAAGCATTATCAAATTAAGAAATTTCCTTAAGCTCTGCCTTCCTTTTGTTTCTTTACCAATCAACATGTATGAAACCTACTTGATTTGGTAAATATCCCAGGGTAAATATCGAGAAATATGATTTTATAACAATATAACAATAAAGTCCATTACTGTGAAATGAATTCTGCTATTGTAAAATACTCAAGCTGTTTAAATAATAAAAAAGATTGCCCTTTGTTATATATTCAAGAAGAAATCAATATCTAAAACAATATTATAACATATCTTTTGACAACAGCTACAATCACATATTCAAAGCGGTAGGTGAAGGCAAAGTCAATTCAAATAGACTGTTAATTGATATTGTTGTACCATATAGAACATGTGCAGACGTGGTCGTGTGATCACTTTTTGGTGGTCACCACAATCATGATGATGTAGGCCATGTGGCTATGAAGAAAATTAAAATGTATTAATTCTAAATGATGATATTATTGAATGAGAGTAGTTTTAGTATTTATAGCATAAAACTGTTTTTAAATGCTTCAGAATTGTAAATAATAATGAGTATAAACTGATTACCAATATGGCAGCCAGCCCATTATGAGCAATGACGTTATCTGCACAATGTCTATGTGGCTATGTATCACAGGCTATAATATATTCATGGTTAAGTGCTTTGAGCATAAGCTGTAAAGACCATGCACAGTTCTCATGTGATCCTTTTCTTGAATTTATTTCATTTCAACAGGTTTAATGTTATCACATTAGGTACAGACATACAAATCAAATATATATACACCATAACCTCATATCACTTGTATTTGTAAAATGTTTATAACAAGAATTATCCTTAAATAGTCTTACATTGAAAGTATGCTTTTATGTTTCAGGATAATTCTGATTAAGCTTAATTCTCATTGTCAGAAGTACATTGTAACTTGACTTTGTGATCTTTTAGACAATAATTTATGAGAGATTCATTTGGTAATAGCAAAACTGCATTGATGCTCTACATATATTTATATATATACATCATGTTAGTGTCTATGCTTGTCCGTGTATTGATGAGTGATGGGATGACTGTCAGGCTAAGCTCTCATATGGGGGAGGCTGGAAATTAACAAAACATTAAGGTAAGTAAGGTATTATACGGACAGAGACTTTGTTAGAGCCAACTTATCATTTTGTAAGAAAGAAAATAAGATCTTTATGTATCATCAAGAGAACTTTGATTCAGTCTTTTGTGGAATAACTTTTCATTATCAGACCACACTGTAAAAGATGGACATATATTTTTTCTAAAAAAAAAAGATATAACTTATCGTTTCCCTAGGGTTTTATACACAATCTATTATCATTACTTTGTTCTTGAACATTACCAATCCACTTGCATGGAAGATCATTGCAAGATAACTATAATAAAATGAAAATAAATTTAACACTCACTTCAACTGGAGTGCCTTGGGGCCCTTGTCTGGTATTATCATCGTCCCTGGAGATATGGAGTGCCTCTTGATATGAAGGAGGGGCCACCTCATCTGTGGGGACATCAGGGTTAGGAGAAGACACTACATTGCTCCTACCTGTCTCATCATCTAGAACTGTAGCATAGTTTTCATACTCCTCATAAGAAGGTGGGGGCGCTACAGTGTCTGTCACTGTATCTGTGTGCCAGACATCAATATTGGCTGGCTCTGAGGGCAAAGTTGTGCTTTCGGAAACATTAACTGTTACATTAACACTAACTGTTACACCTGAGGTGGGTGGAGGGCTGCTGGCTTCTGGAGCAGATGGGCTTCCATTAGCGCCTATAAGTGAGAACAGAAACAAGTAAAATTATTTGGAAAAATGAATATTGCAAATATTCTTTTGCAAACGGAAATTCAGAAGATATTCATATTGACGTGGTTGCCCATTTTTAATCCTGAAAAGGTTTTATGAAACAAATATTGGGAACATGTTAGAGAACAGACGTTACATGAATTTCTTTCAAAATCAGAAACAATAAAAAGCTTTAAGTGCTATAAATATCAGCTAGCCATTCAACAGATTTGAGGATACAAGCATTTTATACTCTTAGAAATAATTCTGCCTTCTTTGTTAACTAAATCTAAAGTTCTAAACCTTAGATATTTTACAAGAATGAAGGGTTTGTCCTTCTGTAGAAAATCAACTAGTCTAAAGAAGAACTTACCTTGAAATGATTGAACACAATTAGACAATCTGGTTCCACATTCTCCAACGGCTCTCCTTGCACCAGAACAACACATTCCTAGCAAACCCACTATGCCATCACGGATGTTTCTTAGCACATTGCAAATATGTGCACCAGACTGGTTTCTGTTCTGTCTTCTGCCACATAGACAAATGAAAAAAAAGAAAACGCCTATGCCAGCCGCTCCGATGAAAATATCAAAGATATCAAAGCCTCGCCCATCACCTAAAGAAAAATAAAAAACCTACATAAGTTTTAAATTAAAGAAATTACCTTTGGGACTACACTGTGCTTTTATAGTTATGTTTATAAATTGGCGATAAAGCCACAAATTCATTAATAAGGTAATATGCTATGAATTATTTAAAACACAAACTCGTTGAACATTAGAAACTTGACTTTTATATTTGCTAGTTGATTATGTTATATTCAACACTGAAGTTTGTGTTTTATACAAATACCCGTTGTCTTCATTATGTAGTGCAGTTATAAGCTACATGCTTCAAATCAATATAGCTATAGATGTCTTAATAATTTTATTCTAAACTATAAATAACAGATCTTGCCATACAATATCGCAAACTTAGCATTATGTTCCAAATCTAAGGAGGTAAAGGGGAAGAAAAAAAATGTTATATCATAAATCATAAACAACAATTCAGCATTTTTCAATGCATGAAAGCTAAAGGGACGGACTGGAACCTGGAATGACTGGAACATTTTGATTTTATCAGTTCCTTGAATGGAGGCCATATTTTATAAGATTCCTTTTTTTTATTAAAAAATCATATTTCACTTAGAAGTGACAAAACTGCACAGACCAAAACCTTGTCAAACGCAACATGGTGTGACCTGTGCGGGCCGTATAGCCTGAAATGTTTAAAACAATAGACAAAAGCGAATAAATGGTTGCAAGCCCGTATCCAGGGGGGGTGATGTGGGGTATGCGTCACCCCCCTTGGCTAGGCTAGGTCCACTTTTTGGAAAAATGTTTTCATTATCTGTGGAATTTTACTTTTAAAAATTTAATATTAGGTCCAAAATAGGTCCCTTCCCCCAAATCCATGCATGCTATATCCTTTTCCTACACTTTGAATTCCATTATTAATTGAAAAAGGTCCACTTTTTGAATTTGGTCACACCCCCCCCCCCCCCCTACCAACCAAGAATTCCTGGATACGGGCCTGGGTTGACACAAAAACTTGCAAAACCCAGATAGTTAGGAAGTATGATTCAGCTTCTGCCATTGATCACAGCCAATTTGCCAATCATTGCCACAGACAATAGGAAACAGAGCTGATGGTCAAAATATTGTTTAGCAAAGGATCTGCAATATCACATTTCAAGTAAGCAGTGAGAACTTGCAATCTGACACACTCTGAGTATTTCTGAATGCACACCATTCATAAAATGTTATGATTCATACTTGGTATAACACTTCAGTCGACATCAGAATAACATCCTCGTGATTGGACACTCCTGATGACTTGTGATGCAAAATCGCAAGCTATTCATCATGACAGTGGTAATTGAATGGTTAAGAGGGAATGGTGGCGGCCATCAGCACAGTATTTGAGGTAAATCTGTTTGGATATGCATGAATATTCCTGAATATGCAGACAGCTGGGAAATCCAAGTAATTTCTAGAAATCTCTTGAATATTCTTGACCATTCAAGCGGCCAATACCAGCAACTTATTTCCAGAAAATCCAAACTACTTTGAGATTTCAAGAAATTCTAAGGAAGTCCAAGGTATCTCATCTGCTTAATTTAAAATCTAAAATCCAAGCTATACTGAATATTCAAGAAGTTCCAAGAAAATCCAAGGTATCTCATCATTACATTAGGGGCCTATGTGGGATTTGCTGGAATATTCTTGGATATTCAAGCGGCCAATACCATCAAGGTAATGCAAGGAAATCCAATTTCTTAGAGAGGTAGAAATAAGTTGAATGTTCATGGATATTCAAGTCCCCAAAAGCTTAGAATTTGAAGAAACGTCAACCCTTATTTTCCCTCAGGTAGGTATTCTCACGCTACCAGAATACAACATGATTGTAATGCTGTAATTACGTCGTGTGTTTGCTGGGACTCTTGACTTCAATGGGGACCAGGGCTCAAAATTAAAATGTTCAACTTAGCTGCCCACCAGGAAGATGTAGCACAAATTTTAACAGCCGAACTCTAATTCACCTTCCTCTCTTTAATCAACATAACAAATCTAGCTGCCAACCTCAATCTTTACCTGCCCTGGGTAGATGGGTAAGGTTTAATGTCGTGGCCTATGGGATCAGTGTACATTGAAGACATGTGAGATACAGGAAAAATGTTGGGGTATTGTATCAGAAACGATTTATTTTCCTGTACATTGGGTTCCAGTTTCCATGGGAATCCAAAATGCATAGAAAGGACTCACACTGTGGCGAATCTGAGGATCATTTCTCCCTGCCACACAGGATTCCCACTAGCAAATGCAAGGGAAGTGAGTGGCTAACGTGACCTCAGGGACCCACAGGGCCGGAAGGGGATCCACAGGGCCGAGAGGGGAAAGAAAGGGCCGGGAGGGTCATCTTTCTCTTTCCTTCCGCTCCCATTTCTCCCTTTCTTTCCCCCCGTTTTTTTGGAGGGGAGGGGGGGGGGGGGGGCAGGTGGGGGAGAAAGGGTTGAGAGGGGAAACACAGGGCCAGTACAGTTAACAAAGGGCCAGGGGCGAGCAACCCCCCCCCCCCCCCCCCCCCGCATAAAAAAGTGACAATAAATTACCTCAGATTTGCAAGAATCAACAAACATAAGGCCCTTTTACACTATTGCGACTTGGGCTGCGATATGCCTGCGATATCACCATATCTCAAGCAAGTCGCAGACCACTGCGATACTCGTGATGTCGCACCAGTGTAAATGAGTTATCGCAGGGGGCTGCGACTTGGAGAGGGTGCGATAACCCATTTTTATCGCACCCAAGTTATCGTAGATCACATCACAAGCTGCGATATTTATTTAGCATGTTTAATAATGTCGCAGGGGTTGGTTGTAAATGACTGCGTGCGATATGCTGCGATATCTCAGTGGTATCGCAGACAGAGAAGGGGTCCTTATATCTACTATATATATATGTGATATCTTTGTTTTCATCTCATGTGTGTAAATGGCTGGATGCCTGCGATACACTGCGATATAGCTGTGACTTGACATGGGGGGGGGGATTAAGATGGTGCGACATCTTAAAATCGCAAGCTGCGATATTGTTGTATTGTCGCAAGCAACTTATCGCATAGGTGTAAAAACACCTATAGATTATTCAAAAAAAAGTCCACTGTCTAGAGGGGGCAACCGCCCCTTTTGCCCCCCCCCCCCCCCCCCCTCTGGATCTGCCACTGCACTGCCACAGGGCCGGAAGGGGACCCACAGGGCTTGGAGGGGACCCGCAGGGCCAAGAGGGGAGTCACAGGGCCGGGAGGGGATACATAGGCACAAGAGGGGAGGCACAGGGACGAGAGGGGACCAACAGGGCGGGGGGGGGGGGGGGGGGGCACAGGGCCAGAAGGAGAAAGAAAGGCCCAGGGGACAAACCTTTCTCTAACCTTCTTTTCTCCCCCTCCCCCCCCCCCCCCCCCAACAATACCCACAGGGAGACACTCATGGAGAAGGCTGACTCAAATTCTAGAATTAGCTGAATCATAAAGGTGATTCAATAATTTAGCAGCAACCTATATGTATAAGTATCTCCAAGCTGGAAAATATCTACACAAACACGTACACACTCACACATAGTATTTGTTGTGTAATTTGTCTTGGAATAGGCCTATCTTGAACAAGAAAAAAAAACGGAAAAAAACCACTCTTGACAAAGGTCATAAAAAGATTATCATTTTCTGGTAAGCTTGAAACACTCAGCAGATACATAGCACACAAAATATAAAACATCATTTGTTTCATATAATTTATTACAGTAAGAGAAGATCGTCTTCATATATAATAACTGTATAGGCATGTAGATAATGTTTTGTAAAACCTTACAAGTAATATGGCAAGTATATTCATATATATATATGGAAGTCACTGCGTTTCACGTCATTAGATCAGAAGTAACCTGTGCAAAAATATATATATTTAGACTACTACAAGGAACAAGAACCGATGTGATTTTGTGTAGAATGAAAATACATTTTGATAGACCACAAAGCTTGTATGATATTTGACACAGTTTCAAGTGCTTTGGTGCTTAAATAACATACTGTCGGTGCATTTTTTTTTTCAATATGTATTAAACATTTTATCTGAAGAAATAGATTAACTTGAATGGTGTTACTATTTTCTCCGCAGACAGAATTCATTTTTCACAATTTCTTCAATTACAGAATATATTTATTAAAGTATCAGGAAGGTCATTAATGAAGAAGAATGAATACTGGCTGCTAAAATCACTACTTCTCTAATCTACAGCTTACTGGAATGATTGATGAAGTCAGAAAATGAAATAAATACATGAGTTAAAGTGCAAATGATTCGCTGTATGATATGTACTGATTTTTCTATTTGTAACTAGCTCCAATAAGGATGAGATAATGGCAAATGGTTATTTACACTGAGCACTACATGGCGGTACTACTTTGGCGAGATACATTAAATAGATGTACGCAGGTCGTGTTTAAACCTTAATAATGTCTCAAGGTCATAGAAGAGGGTGTCTATGCTTTATCAGATATCAACATAGGAGCTAAATAAAACCTTTCCATGTATCAAAATAAGACATTTCCGAAGATATTTTTGGAACCAATTTTGCCTTTTTTAAATGTTTTCAAACCCTAGCTATTGGACGTAAAGATAGAATTGACAGAAAGAAATATGACATTTTGTTAAATGTTCAGATCGTCAGGGGTACTTATTTGCTCCCCTTATGATCTGAGAGCTATTATATTCTCCGTCAAATATTAATTTTCTTCATTGTCGAGTTCAATAAGCAAAAAGAAATAATTTGAAATCTGTATGTTCACAATGAATTTACATTTGTTATCGCTATCATAATTGACGACCAACATTTGTTATATTTTGAGAATGAACAAAATATTAAAACATGTCAATCCATTTCTCACAAAAAAAGAGCAATTGTTTAGCCTTATTACTACACATAATGACTACATTATCTTATTGATACTTTTGCAGACTATATTGGCGTAGTATGAATTAAAAATGAACGGGTAAGATACATTATCTTTTACTACTATGTGATTCTCTATTCCATATTCCTAACTGTATGAAAAAGTGAGCAAAGTTAGTTTGGCTGAATCAATGAAAAGCTAATGGAATGTATGTATTTAAATACTACCTAAGTCTAATACTAAGGTATATAGAAATCCAGGAATGTTGAATGCTATACAGTCAGAATAAATATTCAATAGCGTTTGCATATACACTCAACAAGATTTATACCTTTAGCTTATATTACCATTTAGCATCATACAGAGTTACACGGAAGGTAAATGTCAAAATCATTTTTAGATATCATGAACGCTTTCTATTTTCTCCTCGTTTTACCTTAATATCAAATGAATCTTGATCTATTAGAATAATTAATATCCGCTGTATTGTTATAGTAAATGTCAAGATTCCGGACTTTTCGGTGCCACTTTGGGAGATGTACTGATAACATTAACCTCGTTCATTCGTGACATCTTTAAAAGTATGGAATGTTGTTACAGATACGTTGTCTCAATTTGAGAAATGATTAGGGAGTTTAACGTGCCTTTCTGCAGTTCTAAAGCCATTTAAGGCCAGGCCCATGTTTTTTCTTACTTTGGGGTAAAATATACTGGGACGAGGTAACGGAGTGTAATGGAGGGGGCGGCAGTCAAACCCGGGTCGTGAGATCACGGAGATGGGGCGAACTATGTGTGAGCAAACTGTTTGTATTAGGTCAGTAAAGACGATTCCATCTCTCTACTTTCCCATTCTTTGAGCCTAATTTTCGTTCTTCCTTGACGAAGTCGCCTTTGATATAGAACATTAGATATATTTCATTTACACAACCGCAAAACTGTCGGTACATTGTAAGATCGCTCGGCACTCGATTCAGTATTTGGTGACAAAATGTGCACTTCTGAATAGACCATTCTATACATCGTGTATTTTGTAGGTCAGCTACTGCACGTATTAAATTACCCTTTTTCTTATTGTGAATATTCCATTTAACAATTTCAAATGTTTGTACATTTTGTATGTTGCATTTCCTACAATAGTTCAAGTAGTTCAGCTGGTGGGTGGATCCCCCTACACGTCGGGAGTCATCTGAAGCACGGATGCATAAGTTGGAGGCTGTGAGAAAAAGATACACAGTTAGACAATATCTTAAACATCCATATAACAAGTGGGAAATTTGGCCAAAAAAAATACACCTTTGGGGACGAACGGCTCTACAATTTAATTTCCTTTAACTGGGTACACCCACTCTGCTCTAGAAAAAATATCTATTAGATTCAAATTTATCTGACATTATGCTCCAAATCGATTTATGATTAAGCCTGAGGATATGTTTTGAAAAAGTACAGTTCATATGAGTTTAAGGTTTGTTTGGCAATGGAAAAATTAAGCAAGTTTAATATTTGTCCAGTGACATTACAGGCAATTCCATCAGCAGACACTGGTCGCTGAGTCTGTGTTCCACACTAACAGGAATTTGGGGGTACAGAGTACAGACCACCGATTGTGCTACCATGACTGGTCGCCGGTCGCCAGAAGATCGCTAAATAGGTATGGGGCTTTATAAGGCGCAAGTTAGTGGAAATCTCCTACGTCAAAATGACCGGAACTTTGGGTGAAAAACGTCATCATTCTTGCCCGCGCGCCCCTTTTGTGAGCGTTTAGGAGCAGAATTCCGCTTCCCTCATCAAGAGATGACCCACAAACGGAGTATAGGTGTGCCGGGCATCTGACCCCCGAGTAGATTACATAAGGAGTTAGGGTCGACAGTCCCTGGTCCTAATTGGGCCCATCAGGGGCAGGTCCCGCAGGACCCCACTTCCACAGCTTTTGATAATGGGGACTAAACTAAATATATATCCCTCTCTTTTGATAGTTCTTTAGGATTCGTACCTATAAGGCTAACTCGTCCCTATTCCTAGTCACTATTTTCCACAGTTTGTAAAGGGGACTGAACTAAATAATTTATATCCTTCTCTTCTGATAGTTCTTTAGGATTCTAGTCACTGTTTTTTAATATATTATATATATTATACTGTGTGACTGTTGGATCTCACCCTTGATAGCCCTGTTGCGAAACACAACATTGTATTTTCATAAATGTCTATTGATATTTTCTCTACGTATTGTACTGAACATTCTTTCTCAACGCGTCTCATTGTCACAAACAAGGCAATTACATTGACGAACAGGTTGCCCAGGATGCTACATAAAACCGTCAGACCACCCTTAAGGCAATCCCGTTAGGTGTGTTTTATGGTAATGACGCCCGCCCTTGCTCGGGTCACGGGCGCTTGGACGTCGCCTGAGGTGAGCCCACCCCACGCGCACCGGGGCAACCGACTGACGTCACAGCCTGCTCAACGGACAGCCGTCGGACAGGCGTGTCCGTCAGGAAGAGCGTCCTCGCATTAATATGTTGACTTGGGCCCACAACCGTCATTCATTAGCGCACAGTGGTGGGCGACACACGTTCGGTGGCTGAGTGAGGCTGAGCATAGAGACCAACCAAATACATTCTATTTGTTGTGTGTGTAGACTGCACTTGTAAAACCCTGGACTTGGAACATTTAAAGGACTTCCTGGAGCATTTCTGGACTTGGAAACCAATCTACAGGCATTGTGTTAGAAATTAGAATCATTCATATCACAGGACATTAAGGATTTTACTCAATTAAGCCAAGGAACATTTAGGACATTTTAGGACTTTTAGTTTAGAATTATTGAAAGGTTTGAGCGAAAGGTTATCTGGAAATTACTTATTCATTTGTGCCACTGGTTCGATATCAATAAAGGACGTACCTCACTAATCACTGCCAATTTATCCTGCGAGTTAGCTTTACCCTAGCTTTACCCTTATTCCAATTCGTCTCCCCAACACGTTGTTTAACATAACCATTTACCCCTAGGTTTACCATTCGTAGTTCTGGTTAGGACTTCTCCCCAATTTATTAGGCGAGTTTATTTAATGTGAGGAGCCTGTGTTTGGGAACATTCTAAACCCCAGGCATAAGGTTTCCTCACAGCCCCCTCCCAGGGAAGAGCCGCCAGTTGAACGTCCCAAGGCGGATTACTCAGGGGTCAGATGCCAGCACCCCGGAGTATATAGTTTACTTGTGTCAGATTGTACCATGAACATTAATACACTGAATACTTACAGCGGGCGAGGCTTCCTCTGGCGGTGTTGTTATGACATCGCTGTAGGCGGGCGGAGGTTCGGCCTCGAGTTGAACGTTCACACTCTGACCCTGGAGCAGGTTAACCCGCGAGCCCTGCGCGCTCTCTGGCAGATTCACGTATAACCCCATGTCTGCCAAGCGTACCTGTTCATATGTGGGGAGGCCATTAGAACTCGATGACGTCACTGCTGATGACGTTGTTGTCGTGCATGACGTCGTTGATGACGTCACGGCCCGGTTGGAGTGTGGCAGTGGAAGTTGGAGAGCGTGTAGGGGAAAAGTGCAACCTGCGGCTACACCCGGCGGCTGAGCGTCCCAGCGCGTTGTTACGTCACAGCGTGTGGTGACGTCACGTCGTGACGTCACGTCATTGCCCCTGGAGGACGCAGGCCGGTTAAGAATGGCAGCGGCTTGTATGAGGTGAGAATGCTGCATCCGGGCATCCACACCTTAAAGGGTTCGGATTAGAAAGGTAAGGGCGCCCAATCAGTTAGGTTTCAATATGACAGTAATCATTTCAGGATTGTAGGCTCAGATAAGAACTTTTATAGAACTACCTATTGTGTCAATTATAACTATATACATTTGACGTTCATGATGCAGTAACATAATTATGCATAAGTAAAGGCAACATTTTTGCTGAGATCTGTTACAGTAAATCTAAAACTTGAGTAATTATATTGTTTGTTTGTGGCTCGATGAAAGACACTGTTCGAACTAATCATATCTCTTCGGTTTTAGATATGAATTTATTTTCACAATTTTACAATATAAGACATATATTAATTAGTAAGCCTATATGACTCTGCACATCATGACAAACAGAACACTATATTGCATGCGGAACATTGAACCTGGAAACTTTGAATACTGCACAATGGTCATGCAAAGTGTAAGATAACTAAAACATTTCAAAATATCTAAATACAACCTTTTAAAAAGGAAAGCGATAAACTACCGATCAACTGATATTCATACATATGAATAGAGAGAAAGTGCACGGTGATGATAAAACTCTGATGCTAATGAATATTCATATTTCTTACTGCTTATGCGTTCGATAATGTATTGTTAGCTTATTTCTATAATACATACCTATATCTGTACTTTCCATCATTTCTAGAAGAATCCTGGACAAAATGCGTAAATTGTGCAGAACGTTTCAATTGAAGTCTTGTCAGTTTTTCAATTGAAGTCTTCAACTCAATTAGAAAGATTCTCTGGGGCCTTCCATAAAGTATGTACGCACCAAGGGGGGGGAGGGGGGTCTGGGATTTTTGAAAATTTGCGTACGATCCTGTATATAACCAATGCGTATTTTGGTCCAAGAGGGGGGGGGGGTCTGAAATTTTTGAAAATTTGCGTACGTACTTAATGGAAGGCCCCTGACTCTCTAAAAAGTGGACGTTGGTCCAGAGCAATTTTCAAAGTATTGTAAGTGTGAATAAAAATGTAGGTTCAGAAAAAAAAAATTGTTGAAAAGCGAATAAACGGATATATTGTATTCGGTCAAGTGCTTAATTATGCAATAATTGTTACCGTATTTTGTGATTTCTTTGAATCGTGATTGGTCAAATTCCCTTTTAAAATAAAACCGAAAAAAATATCCCGTGTATCCAGCACCGAGCAAATGTGTAGGTAAAACTAGGCGGAAATCAAGCACCCAGAAATGTAGCATTGCGGGACGACTATAAGCTCGTGCAAAAAGCGAAGGGATGCGGACAGACGACGAGTAACAACAACTATCTATTCTAACATACATAGTTAGAATACTTTTGGGAAAAAACGTGCATCGCGTGGAGGGTCAGGACGCTTAAAAGATTCAGGTTTTCCACCTTGTAATTTTACCAGGCATTTCTATGGATTTCAACGGTTCTATGACCAATTTGTCCACTGGGGGACCCAGTAAAATTTATTGCACCTTTTAATTTCTTATTTTTGTGTTATTCATACAGCGACTAACGCCATGAGTAGACTAACCAGAAAGGGGACTAGTTAGACGGGTAAGATCAGGGAATTGATAGTCCAGAACTGGCCCCGCGTATATTAGTTATATTACAGGGGGACATTGTGAATGTGAGCCAATTTCTGTTGTATTTTGGCAATATTCCTGAATTTAAAGAAAGTGATATCATCAGAAATAACGTTATTTAATCTGGCTTGATAGACTTGCAAAGTTATTAGCCCGCTGCCCTTTTTTAGTAAGTTTGTCCCAGTTAACAAAAAGAAATGCCCCGTAGAAGTTTAGAAAACGGAAAACCTGTGTAAGCCCTTCAGCCATTTGACGTAATAAGCCTCATGCAGTGGAAAGTCCATACCTGCCGAGATGCTAACCACGGGCATGTGTGGCGCGTAGTGTCGCGGGCTGGCGGTGACCGGCCCGGACCCCGAGCCACTCACTGGGCTCTGGTCACCACTACCTGAGCTGCTCACCCTCCCACAGGGCCTGACACGTGAACACGCCTGGGAGCACTTGGTATAGAGCGTGCTCAGGCAGTCCGGGGAGCAGCCGTAAACGTCAAGGCACTGCATGCTGCAGCAGTGGCGGCGGTACTCGCGAACTGACCGCTGGTAACCGTGACGCTTACAGCCACACCCCCACCCAACAAGGATTAGTATGAGAGCCGCCAGCACGTTCGCCGCGAACCAGTGGAACTCTGAAACGGGGAAAGTTTATCGAGGAAATGTAAATGGATTATATTGAATAATGTCCGGTAATTAGAATGAAAGAAAAGTCTTTGCTCAGGTTAGATGTTTACTTATGTATGTATGATCTCTCTATCCGTCCATAGGTATGATGCTCGCAGCCTATTCGATAGTCAAAATGTTGATTGGTCTGGCATATACACAAGTTAGTTAAATGTAAGTGTCAAGTTTTGTTGACACACTATATAGGTCAAATCTCTTATTGCTAGTACGAGACCGTTATGAGCTGCACGGTATCGATATTTAAATAGATGATTCGTCATGGACCCAACTACTGATTTATAATACAATGGACTGATGGCATAATAGCCAAAACATGACATAGGAATGTCCGCAGTGTTTTTTTAAAGAGAGTAAAGTTCTGTATATGTATTTTGCGGACTATTCCAGGTTGAAGATCATGTAGAGGATAGACATTTTAATTGTTTTGAAGTTCATCATCAGATGGTACAACGTGATTAACATTTACATCTTTACAAAGAAAACTAAGGTGGTATGGAGTTCAGCTGTACTTACATCAGATTCACATTATAGCCATCCAGTTTCTTTTTTACTTTAGTAAGTTTGTACTAGAATCTCGAGGCCCCGTAAAAGGTACTCTTACATAATGTTTCCTACAAATGACAACGGTCATTTTTAAATACAAACTCAGTCCAAGGTTATATCTTCATAACTGATTTCAGTGATTAGGCTTTTCTTTTTTATAATTTGGTGTTGACTGGCCAATTAACGGGTCGGCCCTCGTTGACGAGGGCACCTCTTTTCTCTTACGACTAATTTGTACATTATGCCCAAGTTAAAACATTGAATTTCACACGAGGATATACGATATTCCATTAATACAATTAACACACGTGATATCTCTTATGGCAATCATCAGTGATTTTTTGTTTCAATTACACAGTACTTCAGTTATCATGTTCACGTTTTATCTTAAACGGGTTTTCTGGGTCTTAGGGTGTAGTCATTTTTTTTTCTTTGTGCAATGATTTCCTGTTACAATAATTATTAAAAAAAAAACAAGTCTGGATCTCTCTAGATTGGGTTATAAACTTTGAAATTATGACAACCTCATCGAGAAACCTGTATTTCACATCAAACTGTCTGTAACCTATTGCCAATACAATGCGGTTGATATTACACTTGGTTCAGTATGTTGGTTGGTTGGTTGGTTATTGGTGGCTTTACACCCTAATTAACTGCCAGGATCATATCAAGGGTGGTGATGGTGATCGAATCTATGAGAAGGTAGAGACCATACCCCTTCACTTTTACCGAGGCAGGTGTTCTTTAATGTGCCTGGCCTATAGGCAGGGCCATACACACAACAGCCGGTGGCCCAGGGGCCTTTGATAACCCTGTCGTTGGCACAGGGAGACATACAGAGGGGTGCAGCAGTCCCAGCACAGCCCAGGATCGAACCCAGGCCGCCCACACAACAGGCGGACACTCTAACCACTTCACCACCCCGCAAGCCTGGTTCAGTATGTCTTACTCCATATTTTCCTATAACAACAGTATTCCATTATTCAGTACGGCAGGAAGGGTAAAGATGTGTAGAAAATGCCACACACATTAGTTGTCCGAAACCACAGTAAACTATTTCATATATTTTCCTATAAAACATACTCAGTAAGAGTAGAATTCCCCCTCCAAAAAGTCAAACATAAAACCATCAAAAAAGAAAAAGATAAACTCAGCTGAAAAAATGACAAGAAAAAACGAGCACCGGTTACCATCTAGAAAATGTTCCAGAAATCCAACGTAGTAAGTATTCAACCGATTCGTGGTTAGTTTCACCGAAATAACTATTAAAACAGTGAAGTTTCAAACTAAACTAATCAATCATCCAATGTCCGAGAGACTTACCAGACTCGCCGCAGTTTTCTTCGTCGTCCCCCTTGGGGCAGTCATTGAAGCCGTCGCACGTGTCTGTTGCATGGTTGTAGCAGTGGCGATATGAGCTTTTGGATTTCTTGCAGTATATGGGAGAGGGGAGACTGGTACACGTCTCGTCGTCTGAGAAACAGATGAACAAAAGGTAAAAAAAGGGCAGGCAGAACGGGATCTATCGACTCCTGTATAAAAACATAAATTTATACATTGGAATCTAATAACTTTTCCCTTATACTGAGTCCAACAGCTATATACGTTACAAATGTCACTTAGGAAAAACAATTTCATTACTGTTTGTTATCGTTGTAATTGTTATGAGATTATTACAAAAAGGCGAAATTTATTACGTATGTAGTTAATTTAATCCCAAGGTGTATATAAATATATGGCAACGTTTGAGGTGACATTAGCCAGTTATGATAAAGAGGGACAGGGGGTAGGGGGACTCCCCATTTGAGCGAAAGCTATACACCTCGTTCGATTATCAATTGTTATTGTAACTGTATACTGTTGCCTATACTTACCTAGGGAAGGATTCTCCCAATATAGATAGCAGTTATTCACATAATCCGAGTTTGTTTTAAACGGACACGAGCTCGACTTAGTGGTGTTGATGGGCTTAAGTAGACCTAGAAGAAAAGCATCAATAGCATGAAGGAAAAATATCAATAATGCATCCTAAAGAAAGTAGAATAGACAGTTTGATTTATGTTTTCTTCAAATACTTTTTATGTCGATATCTGCACTTAAAATAGAAAATAGGGCTTTAGAAAATAAAATTTCTCTATATGAATCATCTCTTTGTTTCTGTTCAAACAGTATAGCGATTAACTTTAATCTTTTTGATATAAGACATGGCAATACGTACTCTCAACAGCAACCACATTGGAAATGACAGTTGAGGACTGTCACTGCTTAGATAGTGACCTATTAAGAAAAGAAAAACTTTGATCTTTTTAAAGAAGCACAGGACTGTGTGCTCACCGATTTCGTAGGATCTGTTGGAGAACTGTATGACCACGCTGTCTCCCTGCTGCATGTATGAGTGGAGCCTGACGTAGAAGGTCATGTTCTTGGAGGTGAGGAGCTGGGACGTGTACGGGCCGATCTCGTTGTACACGTAGTCGGCAGGGGAGCCCGAGTAACCACGAGAGTGTACGGAGAAGGGCAGGGTGTCTCCTGAGGAGGATGTCCTGCTTCCTTCTGGAAAATAAATATTGTGAGAAAACTAAGCAGGGATGTGAGACAGGGTTTGTAAAAGTAGCGTGAATGAAATCTGAATCAACTCTAAAATATCATAAAAAGTGATTTAAAGAGTTACATATTCATAGCTGTTGAAAAAGAAATCCGACCCCAAAAACCAAAACCTCAACTTATTTATGCCATATTCCTTAGATACATTATCTATTCGCCGACCAACAAGCCATGGTAAAAACATGTCAAATGAAAAAGCAAATGTTCATTTTATCAGGTGTACTTCAAGTCCCGAGTGTAAATTGAACAGTCATGTTGGAGCCTAGAAAATAGGTAGTTTTACAACCAATGGAAGAAGACTTACTGAGTTTGATCTGTGTGACCTGCAGGAACTTGGCTCTGATGTTCCAGATACAGTCGAACAAATGCCTGGTGATAACCTTACTTGGCGGTTGGAAGACAAACGACTCGGTCATATCGTGTTGGTCTATGGAGCCACAATACCCTAGGGAAAGGACAGGAAAAAACAACTTTACATAGATTGAAGTAATATCAGGGTGATAGCTGATCTAATGATTTATGATAACTTTATTGTAAGCATCATTTTGTGAATCTTTTAAGAGGAGAAATTCTGTTTTGGTTAATTCAATCGAAAGTGCAGACAATATCATTACTAAAGGATTTCAAATCAAACTTTTATAAGGTACAGCTGCACCCAAATAGAAAATTTTCATAGGTCTAATTTACGACCTATATTCTATGTAACGACACACTGGTCTTTGGTAAATCTGTGGAAGTAATCGAAAATCTTATAAAAGATATCCTTGAAATTTGGAATTTTAATCATTATTTTCAATTTGTCATGAACAGAACATTAGACTAGCATGTACTCACCAGAACTTGGAATGTCTCTTTCGTCCCATTGATCTCGATGATCTGTAAATTGAAGAACCTCTTAGTTAGGGTCACGTACTGAAACGTTAAAGCCTTAATTCTAATGTACTTGTTCCCCTATTTATTGTTATAATTAGTCTTGGTCTCCTATACTCCCTAGGCACCTATGACAATAAAGGGTAACATTCAATGTTTTTTTTCAAAATTATTTTACAGGGTTGCTGCAGGACATTCAGAAACACTCAAACTTAAAAATGTTTAAATACTGTCAATAGCTCGAACAGTGCTATACACTATTGGGTCAATTCTTCACCACATTACAAGTAGAACACCCTCTCATAAGTAAATTAAATCATGTGCGTAGAACAAACGCATCTAAATGTTGCATCTAAGACATATTAAAAGTAGTTCTTATTTATAAAGCCTAGCAAAAGAAATAGACTTATAAGCAAAACAAATTGAGAAACCCAGATACATACATTTTACAGCCTTTAGCTTTGCCCGTACGCCGTGATACTGGAAGGAGTCCCGCCGACCTCTGGGGGCACTTTTTAACAGAATGGTGAGGTATCGGGACTTGGAGTGGAAGACGGGCACGTGGTTACTATCGAATATGTAAGACTTCGGGGGTGAAGACTTGATCGGTTTCCCATCGATGATCTGAAACATGGAAAAGACGCCTCTGTAACTTCTGTATGCTAGTCCAATCAGCTAGTGTCGGTCCAACAAAAATATTACAAACTCCCCATCACTGAAAGTTGACAAAAAACAACTCTCTTCCAGAGTATACGGATATGTTCATTATTCATCACTTGGTGATGAGGTAACTTCCATTGCATTCTCTGGTCTCTATTTATTCAATGAAAGTTATAATGGCACTAAAAACTGGTAATAAGTTATTATATAATTATCTCACAATATGAATAAAGGGCAATTGTTTGTGAAGCCCGACTTACCTTAATGTAACTCTCTTTTGGTAGGTCATAATCTGTGAAGGTGACTTGGACGTAGGACGAGCTTACTGTATTGATTGACCACACGTGCGTAAAACTATTATTTAGGGGCGACTTTGCTGAAATCCATTCTGACTCCCCACTTGATAAGGTAACCGGTGAGCTGACTTTGGTAATGGACTCAACTGAAACAGACATACTTTTCAATAATACGGTGACATCCTGAGTACATATTTAAAGAAAGTTTCCTATCTACTACCCAACATTTTGTGTCTTTATAAGCAACGCTTTGAAAAATTGGAATTCATAGAAAGCAATTTTGTCATGGTTGCTTCGGCACCTATAGTTGGATTTCAAATCCAACAGTGTGCCGGTAATCAGTATGGCCTTGGACGGACTAAACTGTTACCTGAACAAAACTATTTTTTTGTTTGGCCTTACTATAGATAATCGGGGAGTACGAGATTAAGACTTGCTAATCCAACACATGTTATGTTTTGAAGATAAGGGGATTTTGAGGCAAAGAGCAATCCCTTCTCCTCACATCACGCTGGATAATAATTATTTACTGAAATGGTCTAGAATATTTTGGTAACAATGTTATCATACGAAATTCATATACTTTTCTCCGCCAGTATAGTAACACTAAGTTAGGAGAGGGTTTGAACGGGGCAAGGCGCCAACCTTGCCTACAACATGTAATACGATACAGATATATATTTTTATTCGCAATACAAATTGTCCGTTATGGAGAATGATGTACGTCATGATAAAGCACTCCTAAAGAATATATACTCAGATAGTAATCTTTAACCCCATAACTCTCAACTCATAACGAGACAGAAGGAGGCGGGTTGAAAATTCAAAATATTCAGTCGGAGTAAACTATAACTCAAATACTTTATTCAGGACCTAGGTTTATACTAGATTTTTGGGTACTGCCGTACCGAAGGAGGTGGGTGGTGACAGGAAATTTCAATGATTGTGCAATAATCATAACAAGTTCACATTTCAATACTAAACATGTGCCTGGAGATTGTCAGAAGTTAGAGAGTGGAACCTTCTTTGTCAATCTCCATGCATTCCTATGGCAAAAAGATTTGCTGTGCGAAGAGAGTGATGAGCTGGTTCCTTTACTATAGGAAATTCCTATTCCCATTTTCTGACAAAAAAACTTATGGATTCTTCTCCAAATTACAATTTTTAAAACGACATGACATTTTAGAATTTTGAAACAAAACTACCATATACTAGAAACAGAACTAATAAAATAGATATACCTTGATGATTATAATGCTTCCATTACTGAGAACGGTGGAATGCAAAAATTGTCATAAAATTGTAACAACTTTTGCTGTCCCCATAGAAACAACAGGAAACAGCAGCTGAAAAAAGTAGTGTAGAGAAGGTCGGCAGCCTAAGGCCCGCCTCCCAATAAAAGAAAAATACGGGAAAATTTTTGCAAGTTTTTGAAAGTAAATATTCCAGATTTCATAAAACCAAAACCAAGACCTAAATACAAAATCTGAGATATAGTTCCTTCTGAATGAGCACTATGTACAACTTTTTAAATTCTCAATTCTTTACATGCACTATAGGCTGAAATATATGTCTGCACTGTACTAGTAGCCACATCATCTTACTTTATGCTCATTTTGACTAGGACTGAAAAAGAAATCTGCCGTGTTCAGGTAACCCTACCTACCCTAATATTTTCGAGCTACCCTAACTTTTTTTTTGACGAAATCATTTCTATAAAATATCGAAAGTTAGTAGAAATGTCTTAAAGGGCAGGAAATCGCTAAAATATAATCTAGAGATATATTTTAGACGCTAAAAAATTACGTGGAGAACATCTAGGGTCTATACATGTTAGTTGATTAAAAAAAAGAAAAAAAATGGTAAATCAACTACCTAGATCTACCCTAAATTTATCTGAACACAACTATCTTTTTTTTTTGGCCCTATATAACTCTAAAATGAATTGTAAATGAAAAAAGAAGAAATCGATATATAGGGGCCTATATCACATGTCGCAATTAATATTATGATCAAGAATAAACAACTTAAAATGTTTACTTACCACAGTTCAGGATTTGGCATAGCAGAATCGCGATGGCAAGAATAGGGCTCCTTTTGTCACTTATTCCAACCATGTTTCTGGATGACTAGGAGAAGATATAATGTGACTAGATACCTGGGAAATACCAGTGCTGATTTTCAAGTCCTACTTTCCATGTTTTGTTGAGGCTAATATACATGCAATATCAGCATGCTTCCAACGATGTTTGGCACTGCTGGGCCTGGGGCAACATGTCCTGGCTCGCCTTTTTTAGTATTTGACTAGTCTTGAGGCAAGAAGTTTGGGACTACAGTTCTGATGCGCTTGGTTGCTGTATCATTGACGATGTGAGTATTTCAACAGCTGTTTCGATGAGTATATACGAAGTATAAAACGACTTCGAACTGTCAATAAAATCGTCCTGAATCAGTGACAGCGAATGAATTCAGACGGTAAGGCCAAACCAATGAAAGGCCAAAACAAACGAGAAAATAAATCACAGTTTGGTGTTGGACTACGTCGCATTCCGGTAAGCTTTCCGCTTGCTCTCTTCGACTATGATAACTCTCATCTCTAGGTAAACTCCTGACACTCGTATCTGCTTGTTATATAAGAATATTTGCAGAGATTTATGTCCTAATCTTAATCACAAACACCAAAATTCTGCTTGGCTCGCGTCCATAGTTGCATTTCCTGTTATGCACAAAAAGGTAAAACATCGTCAATTACGCAAGGGACCCGTTGCAACGGCCTCGGCGCTGGGCGATAATAGGAGCTGATGTAGAGGAGTGACAACCTGCCAGGTGCCTGCCGAGGAAAGAAGCAATTCTTCCTATTTAAGAAGAAGTGGAGGTAGATTTTACTTCAGTCGTATAATTAACATACTAATGGAATGGAAAAATGGACGATACAAAGATGTAAGCATCTATGACTATATAGATCTATGCGAGGTCGAGACGAGGGGCCTAAGCCTGGCTAAGCCTAAGCAGGCTAAGGCTAACTGACTAGTCCAAAAATCAATTTGTGTGGTGCTTTTAACTTAAGTTTGGTCGTGTCCGTTTTGCTTTAATCTTGTCTTTTATTTAAATTTTGAATTTGTAAGTTGGTGTACATTTATATTACTTCCAAACTGAATGATTAGTTTAGATTTAGCCTAGAAATAGTAAAATCTGCAGTGCAGTTCATTTAAAATAAACAGAAATTGCACTAAATTCTTGATCCTTGCCACCTGGGTTTGATACCACTCCCAAAGCTACAATAAATTCTTTTTCATCCCTAGTTCTATTGCAAGCTGAAGTCCCCTTGATCATTACAAAATAAAAATGGCATTTATTAGAGGAAACGACAAAAAAAATTCTAATCAAATACATAGATCTACCATTTCCTGTTCTGGGGTGCTTGACGCAATGATTGGGAGTTCCCCCATGTCACACGTCGAAGTTAAGAAACTATCATGTCCCATGTCACTTAACTTCACATGTTTCATGTCACCTCCAAGAACTCCTTCACTTTCCTCCCTCCCCCCGCCGTTCTTCTTCTTCTCCTTACCCTAGAACTTATTTTTCCTTTGCCCCCCGCCACCCCCCCCCCCCCCCCCCCGCAAAAAAAGGATAGAAAAGGAGATAGTCTACTAGTTGTAACCACCAAAAGAGCAGACATAGAAAATAGCTTTCATATATTTGATGATGTTAAACTGGTTGAAAATAATACCTCAGCAGATTTTAATATTTTTCATTTATTTTGTGTAATTATCAACAGAAATAGAAACTTTTAGTTGACCAATACACCAATAGGGGTCATTCCTATATTGAAATGTACTTGGCTACACTCTCTGTCCAGTGGTGTGATATTTTCATATTGAAATGCAACTCAATGTGCTCAAACCATTCAATCTCCAAGCATAAATTGGGAAATCACTGGCCGCCTCTGTAGGTACAGTACTAGTACCCGATTCAACTTGTCAACATTTTTTTTAATGTCATGATCCGCCCCTGATTTTACAGATGCATGTAGTTGACCCCTATCCTCAACATATATAATTATCATTGGGGCCAACTGCCCCTATCCCCCTATTCAAAATGGCCGTCCATGTGGGGGCGCAACAGATGTGTACATGGTATTGAAAAAGGTGGTTAATAAGTTGCTTACGTGTGACACGGATGCCATTTTTCATACCTGTTAGGTGTGCGGCTGTGTCAGAGAGATTTAGCCCTGCCCGAGGGCCACTTTTACTCATTAGCACATTGACACATTAGTACATGGAGGTGGATTTCTAGGAAGGTGGATTCTAGGAAGGAGTCGCCATAGTGTGTGTTTGGTTCAGTAAGGAAACCTGGTCAGAATGGCAACGGAGACTGACATGTAGGTAGATTATTATTCATTTCATGTTTGTTACCGCTTTCTTTTTTTCTTTTTTTGTAACTCATTGAACAAAACTCCGTTATTCAGTAGGTCAAATTTTGTGGGGCCCTTTTACCAAGAGTTTTGTTCAACAACCTTTGAACATCATATTTACTTGGAAAATAGACATACACCCTTTCCATCAGGTTGAGTCAATGTATCATTTCAAAGGCTTACGACTGGAATATATCAACATTCGGAGTTAGTGTCTCTCACAGGTTTAAACCTGGATTGAACGGGAATAAGTTTAATGTCGTTGTTTTTTTGCAGTGACATCACGTGCCTTCATGTATATACATGTATAATGTCCATTCTTTCCAGCACGTAAATGAAATATATATCGTCTCCAACGATCGCTCAAGGATCCATAATGACCACGCTGTACTCATATCAGGTTCACATACCGCCGATGCTTTTCTTTTTTACTGAAACTTATAAACTTCCATGGAAGCGCCATTTTCGCATGCCGCCAGCGCAAAGAGAGAAAAATCGCTTTTCCTCCTTTAGGAGCGGAGTCTCTTGTACTCCAAAGCACCACGTAATGTGACGTATCTTTGATCTCAGTTTATGACATACCGAATCTCGGCTTACGACATACCGACAGAAATATTTCAAGATTAAAATATGGTTGCTACTGTATGATGATTCAACATCTTGTACGTTTTCCCAAATTTTGCACTTGTATTCTTAAGTATGATTGGCAAGATTTGAAATAAGTTGACCTATTCGGGTGCAGTGTTATATAAGTTGATACATTTTAATATCGACTCGAGATTACTTTAGCTGAAAAAACTAGGTATTTCCCATTTTCTCATTTTTCTACAACTATTCAAAAAGCACGATGTATATTGTAAAAAAGTTTGAATAAGTAAAAAAAAAAAAAAAAAAAAATTTAAAAAAAATCAGATGCATTGTGGTTTCTGAATACCCTATGTCGAGTTTAATATTCGAATCCTGACGTTCCCATTGCTTAATAATATAAGACATCTCAAATCGAGAAAATTAGTTTTTCACTTTTTCAATCCCCCTGCAGGTCGGCGGGTGATGGTGTGATGGCGGGCCCCGGGCCGGCCGTGCAGGCCGTGGTGAGGCGGGGGATGCGCTGGGCCGTGCGGGTCAGTAAGTGGGCGCCCACCCAGGAGGAGTGGACGCTGGCCTCCAGGTGTGTCCAGCCCGAGGAGAAGGCCCGCATCGGCCGGTTCGTCTTCAGGAAGGACTCCAAGTCCGCCATGGTAGGTGCACTCTGTTTGCTAACTGTATTTCAGGTGTATGTTAAATTACAGTGAACGTACTAGTTTTTTTGCGCTGTGGGTGTTTTTGATAATTTCACACATACATGTAATCCTAAAAGCGCACAAATGTGACGTGAGTGAAAGAATAATTTGCTTAGCAAATCATTGCCAATTCATTTCAGTTTGCTCTGCTCAGAACCTGATTACATCTCAGAATATCACCGCTGTATGACATAGTCTGCCACTGGGCAACTAGGGTCCTGGGCCACTGGACACCTGATTTGTCAGGCCCTGGATTGCCATATCTCTCAATAATATGTTATTGTATACCTATGTATGACTGTATTGTAGTGTAGCGTACTTGTTCACATATGAAAATGACACATAAGCCTTTTTAGAGTTTTCAATAAGATATATTACTTTTAATAATATATCATGGTTCATAGGGAAATAACTACAAAATGCATAATTCTGGTCGAAATTATGGCACCACGAAAGTGTAAGTTAAAATTGCTGCTACATCCCTTTTAATTGTAAAGCATCAATGAGTATCAGAAATGACACGTAAGAATTCTTTATGTCGACCCTACTCAAAGTGGAATATCTAACTTTAGAAAAAAGACAATGTTTCTTTTTAAATTTCCTAGTTGACAACGCGGACAGTACTACTGATGTTCTTTATTATTTTCTCATCTTTGCTGACAACTCTTAAAACCCCGATGGACTTCTTTATTTCTTCTGCCTCTCTATTGACACCTCCAGACGGGCCGACTCCTGCTGCGGAAGGTGGTGAGTGAGGAGATGGGGATCCCCTACCACCAGGTACACCTGAAGCGGACAGAGCGGGGGAAGCCCTACCTGGCCAACCCCCTGCCGGAGGACAGGGGAGGCTTTAACTTCAACGTCTCCCACCAGGGGGAGTACGCCGTGCTGGCCGCCGAACACTGCCACCTCGTGGGCGTGGACGTCATGAAAGTCGACTACCCAAGTGAGACTTTTAGCTATTCTTGTTTTTCTGACGATTACTTACTAGTGGTAATGTTATGATTATGTGTATTAGCACTAAGAGCATAGCGCCATCAAACTAATTAGTCTTTCCATAGTTGAACACAAATTCGGGTGGCAGATTTCTATATGAAAAACATAGACATATATAAGATCTCTATGGAAATAAACATACCTTCCAAGATAAAATGGAAAAAAATGCAGAGCTAAATGGATACACTTGTGTATTTTCTATCTTTTCAAAATCTGTTTGCTAATAACGGCAATACATTGGTAGTTATAGTTACTGTAAAACTAAGTACATTCTACAAGCCTTAAGTCCCATCTAACATAAGATTAAGAATAAGATGCAGCCTTAGGTCCGTATGATCCACTTTAAATATAGGTCGCAGGGCCACTCGAGGACGTCCCCTAAGGCGCTATAATATTCTAATTTATCACATTTCCAAATTATGGGGATTGTACTGAAAATGAGGAACTGTATGTAAAGCAGTTTTCTGTTCACCTCTCACTCTAGGTACCGCTCGACAGGCCGTGCTGTTGATAAACTCACTTCTGTAACCTATCATGCGTTTTTATGATAGTATTATAACTAGACTATTTCCTAGATTTTATCATGCGTTTTCATAATATAACGAGACTATTTCATAGATTCTCAAAAAAAAGTATGCATTCATGATTTAAGTACTAAAGACGATGTCATAAAATGTATTCTTTATTTCTAAAGACCCTGTCTCTGTTTATTCCTCCAAGGAGGTTCGACGTTACCCCAGTTCTTCAGCCGGATGAACCGTCAGTTCACCCAACAGGAGTGGAGGTTCGTTCGGTCTACCAAGCCTGCGCACGAACAGATCGCCCGCTTCTACAGAATATGGGTAGGTCAAACCCACACATTTGACTTGTTTTTATATTGATTTCAACAGTTTTAGTAGCAAAATCCCTCTTCTCAAATTTCCATTTCCTAAAATTACATGGAGAAATAGGTCCTGCGTCATGCTTGTACACTTCTTTAATCTGTTAGGTCTATTTATAGAACCATGATGTCTCCATTAAAATATAGAGTAATGAATGCTTTTAGATGCAAAATCAGCAACCACAGATCCCATCTTTAAGCCCAATCCAACATGACACGCAGTTTTTGTAATTAAAAATGTGGGAAAAGTTCTTTTTCAAAAAACACTTTCGTCGATAATTTCAGTGCTTGAAGGAGAGTTATGTGAAGGCACTGGGTATCGGGATCGGCTTTGAGTTACAGCGGATCGACTTCATTATAAGTACTCCTGTACTGACCCCCGGGGTGATCGCCCGCGACACGCAGGTCCAGGTGGACGGGCAGCGGGCGGCCGACTGGACCTTCGAGGAGACCAAACTCGACAGTTCACACTATGTAGCCGTGGCCCTGCAGGACAGGAGCCATATATACCCGAACATTGACGTAAGTTTTTGTTTTCGTCTTTTTTTCGACGCGTGTACGTCTTTTTTGGTCATTTGAATTAACGTTTTTTCCCTATATCGATTTATTTTTTGGCGTTTGACTTATTTTTTGGATATATATCTGTCCTGATTATTGATATTTTTTTTTCAAAGTTAACATGTGAGGGCCTCCCACTCATTATATAGCCATCGTACTAACTGTTAGATTTATGGACTAAAAAATATGAATTTATTAAAAATAAATAAATAAATAAATAAATAAAAAGTATGATTGCGCCCAAGTATACCTTAACATTCATGATATTAAATGCTTCACATACAAAGATGGTGCAGCTTGGAAACACGTAAGATAGCAGTAATGACATGTTTATGCACCATTTTGTTTCAAGAATATAGCAAGATGATTTATTGATATCCTCCCCGTAACTGTGTGGTGGTTCCTCTTTCAGACACCAGGGGGAGATACCGACCCGGTGCCATTCCAAACGTTATGCTTCGCGGATCTCACAGAGGGCGCTGTGGTGCAGAACGAGCCCGACGAGGAGTACTGGGAGAACTTTGAGACCAAGAAGGAGAAACCGGGCGAGTGACGCACAACTGGAAATGTTAGGGGATTAAAGATACAGCTACATGTACTATGCATGAATGCATTTCAATGTGAGTGCGCAGTGTTCAAGTTCAAGTTACGTTATTATAACATGAAGTGTTGACATGTACGAAGACGTAATTTTGGGATATCAATATTTTTTCTGTAACTTTTAACAGGGAGCCTTTATCGATATATGTATATATTTTTTGCATAGAGGTGGAGACGTTTTAGCCTAGTTAAAACGATACGTTTAAAGCATGTAAATGTGTTTGAATGAACATGAGGCTAGTCGTTTGCTGGTAGAATACAAATATGTTTCAGTTAGGACAGTGAAATTACAATATAGACCTAATTTGAGCATAAAGATACAATAGATATGTTATGTATGTCTATGATTTGAGATACATACATGTATGTGATCTTTGGTATGAATGTTGTCTTCCATTGTGAGACCCAGCTTTCATCAAATAAGCACAGCACATTGTTTATTGTTGAGGTGCTATGTATATCAGATTAAACCCTACACACTGAAGTCCTTTGCAGTATTATAGACTTCTAGTACTCCGACTCCACGGTTGACAATAGATGACTGAGATATAATGCGTACTTTGACTTCAATAAGGTTCTTATCTATTGAATTACATTTTATGTATGTACATATTATGCACTTATACAGTCAAAGTATCTGCATTTGAGAAGGACAAAATCAGTGCAAGTGGTTCATTTCTAGAAATGTAGAGATTTGAAATGAACTATGTTTTTCTGTGCATTGACCGTGCAAGACATGAAGGAGTAACTTGAAGGGTTCTTGACCGCACTGTAATGTTTTCAGAATTTGCATTGTTGATTTAAGAAATAATCATTATCTGAAAATGAAGATTTTTTTTTAATGATATTGATATGTTTCTTGTGAAATATTTGTCTTTTACCACAAAATCAGTGTGTTGTTAAGGTACTCTAAAATTGACATTTCAAATAAAAATCAATCGTAAATTACTTTTTGTTACTGCGTTTTCTCAGCAGGGGGTGACACTGAGCAGATGTTAGAGTATCCACTCGGAAAGGCGATCTTTCTTGGTTTAAACAATTGCAAGCCTGAATTTCAATCCAGCAATCATTAGAATAGGAACAGTTCCAAAATGATAGAAACATATCATTTTGCTCATTTTATACTGTTTATCAAGAGGTATGAGGTCTAAACTGATTGTTTTAATGTTTTCAAATTTCCAAATTATGATTCGTAAATTTGCAAAGCATTTACGAAGCATTTTAGTGTGTATTTTTACGAATCATTGAATCACACCTCTAACAAAAGCTATATGCACATTACAAGTAAATAGTTTTGTCAAAAAGAAATAAAACTTAACTCATTTTTCTTCAAAATTTGACTGCAGTTTGCCTAAGACAAATCAAAAGGATTTTGGGGCCAGTTCAGAAAGTTATGGGGAAAAAAATGAAAAAGGTCTATGGGAACCCTGCAGTGGACATGGACATAATAACAAGAAAAGACAGGGATGTAAGTTTTCAGATTTTGTCTGATTTCAGGCTTTTTCACATCGTCGTGTCCAATAATAACTTTCAAAAGTAATTGCATAGATCGCTTTTCATAGCACTTTAAGATAATTTCAGATTTTATTTATGCTGCTTCAGATTTTTTCTTTAACCCTAACTTACATCCCTGAAAAGAAGTGGATACTTTTTAGGATTAACAACCATGTCCATTGCATTTGAATGCTAATATAAGAAACATCTTTTGTAGTTCTATTTGTTGGAATGTGGTTCCTTGCATTTCGTATTTCGAGGTTATTAGAACAACTGCCTAATAATAATATATGTATCCCCCTCCCTAATTATAAGTCCCCCAAAACGAGTCATACAGATATTCATTAGGAGTAAATTAAGTGAAGATCACAGGTAATCATACCTGGTAATGATAGCTGTATGCTAACTGATACACCCCCTGCCCAGGGCCGGGTATGTTATCGGCCAGGGTCGGCAGTAATAAGGTGTTCATTACCCGTGACTATTGTCCCAGTAATGAGTCTTTAGCGGTAATTAATATACATTGTTTGGGGATAATTGCGTGTCAATGTTTGCCTCAATTATCCTGTGGTGTATTATCTCAGTTCTGTTGTGATTTGATTCGAAGGTCAGCGTAGTTTTGAACAAGGAAAGGCCTTATTTGCCATGCCTGTGTGGCGTGGCATTCCATGGGCCACTCAGAATGCAGGTTAAAGTTGTCTGGGAAGATGGGATGGTCACCCAAGGGTTTGTAAAACAATAGGATCCTGTAAGAGACTGAGAAACATATCTTACAATTGAAAAGTCTCTAGGCCATTGTTCACTAAACCCATGGGTACATATTACAGAACAATTGATTAAACGTTCCCGAATATATATTGATATAGGCCCTACATGCATTATTAATTATTGTTCTAAAATACCTATTTTTTCAATCACTTGTTTCCTGCTAAAACTGATGATGAATTGATGCGCATACTAGATAGTAACAATAGCATTATCTTAGGTTCAACAACAGTCAAGTTCCTAACACACACACAAAATCAACATAATATCAGAGGTTGTACTTCCTTCCAAACTTACTGATCTATGCTGTGTTTAAGTCTTGGAAGTCTCCTCATAGAATATAAAGAGTTGAACTTGAAGGCAAGGTACACTGAATGGAAAGTATACTTTTTAGTAAATATGATACTATTGAGCGATGGGTACAAAAATTTAAAAGTAACAGTCGGAGCATTCCCTTTGCTCCAGTTCTCCCCCCACCTGGCCTGATTTACACAACACCTTTCACAGGCCGATAACGTCTCTGTAATGACCTCATTAGCGCCAACACAGTCCTGCCCTCTGGCGTCATTAGCACGTAACTAAAGTGTCTCTGATTCTTCTGCCGCCACAGCCAATCATCATCGGCCTTTCAAATGCAGCGTTCTTTGGAGTCACTCTCATGACCTTGGGTAACCTTGGAGACGCCAAAGTCAGACGCAGGGTAGTTTTGGCGCAGTCTGAGGTGGCTAAAGAATGGATGACACTGTCATGTTTTCCTCTTAAAAAGCAGGAGTTATTGTTGTCTATGTTTGAACAAAAAATGTTTGAAAGAAGGAAAGGGAAAGGTACCTGTTGCTAACAATGGGGAAGTCTCTTCTACATGATCTTGCAGCAGATAGTGGCCTCAAGAGTGTTACAAAAATTTGACTCAAACAAGTATTAAGTCTACTAATGCCGTTTTATGAGCCATTATGTGTCAATATCTTTACGAGTGGCTACTCTTTATAATTGAAAAAAATGTGCAGCCTGAGATGGCACTTCCTTAAGCTATAAATCCAGTTATTCCTTCATAAATTTGCAATATGCATCACCAAATTTCAATACTGCATAATGAATTAGCAAATGGAGCGTTGCAAAGCGATTGAACCTTGACAAAGAAACAATTAATGATGAAATTCAGATAGCAACTTATACATTATTCAGTGTTTACATTATAGATTTTATCTGGTTGTCAAAAGTAAATAAACGTTCCCCCTGCTGTGATGCTGGGTCTACCCTGAGGCTACTGCTGATAGGGTTTAGGGTGCTCAATTTAATTTCCATAATCATTTTTTACAATCCATTTCACCCGTTTTGCGGCGAGTGTGTGTTTAAGTGGTCGCTGAGCCGTGGTAAGTTATCATAGAACCGTGGCAATGACGCTACTTTTAGATTCTTGAGGCCGTTGGGTGTATATTGGAAGGAAAGCATACTTCATTGTTAAATAGATTCTCAACCAGGTCTAATATCATCAGTATCATAGTTTTAAAAATTATTCACAAACTGGTCATAGCCTAGCAGATAAGTAGTCGAGGAAAATGATTGATCAATAACCAATGTCAAATACCTTGATATCGTTCCAGGTCATAGCCTACAAACAATATCTCCATCTCAAAAGAATACGAATAGTATGTACCATGCAACTGACTATTTCATCTATACATGGCTGGGTTACATTTTCAATTTTCTTTTACACAACATGTATATTTGCATTTCGGGACATTCAAGTCAGGGTACCCTATAAGCAATTTGTCTATTTGTGAGATATTGGGGAGGTGGTGGGTTGCAGGAGCTGAGGCCTCCACCAGGTACAGTGTTAATGTGACCTCTACATCCCGACCTAAAGGTTATCTTCTCCAGCATCTGACCAGTCTCACCCCGACCACGCTCTCCATGGCAACGCCGCACGCCACCTCCTGGTGCACGCACCACGCCATGCAGGCCGCGCTCATATAGACGGTCATAGTCGTGGTCTTACATCGAAATGGATATGGTCCTATGTGATATTTCATGTCACAGACAACATTTGTTTCTAGAAAAGTAATGAAATGACAGATTACATAAAAGAATTTCTCGCACTTTTCCAACATAAGATTCCTACTGGGTTTGTTTTTTTCGATTTTACCTTTTCATTTCGTTGACGCGTTGCACAGGTTTCGGTCCAGAGATATGCAACCAAGGAAAATGATAAGGTGGATATGACTGATAATGCTGATATCCTTCATACGCTATGTTTATTCCGCCTATGTGAAATGGTCCTATGTGAAATATAACAGACGCAACAAGACCCCTATCTGTGATCTTATACTCTTCCATTGTGATAATTATCTGTTTTAGAAACAGTTCCCGTCTTTTCATCCTTATAATCATTCCTAAGTATATCACTGACAAAAAACGTATCAAGGTTCTTTTTGGTAAATAGTAGGATTCTTATC
Organism: Lepidonotus clava; assembly: GCA_936440205.1. Classification (NCBI taxonomy): domain Eukaryota; kingdom Metazoa; phylum Annelida; class Polychaeta; order Phyllodocida; family Polynoidae; genus Lepidonotus; species Lepidonotus clava. The sequence goes on along the minus strand of OW387142.1, from coordinate 40,378,364 downwards.
ACACAATAGACCTTACTTCCATAACCCCTTCGTTGTCGGAACCATGCCTTGATGAGAAGGTTGACGCCAGATAATTGTATTAATTGGGGGGAAATTAACAGAATCGGTATTTTTGGCTACCATATCTAGTTCTGGTGGCAAACATTGGCATGGGAGTAGAGCACATGGATCTTAATTACCATTACCACAATGAGTCTTAACGGAGTTAATTAATGAGTACTGATGGTCAAAGTGCATGACTTCATGGCGGGTCTGCCTGAGGCGGTGCAAAGCTTGGGGTCGTATGAGGGGTAAGGGTGAGAAAAACAATTCCTATTACACTTTCTTGGGCAAAGTTTCAATAATACCCCCCCCCCTTTGTATTGAGTGCATAACTCGCAAGATATGTAGTAAAGCAATGATAGATTCTTGCATTCAACAATATGATTGAAACAATGACCAGAAGTTAATTATTGATGTAAGTATAATTTTAACTTAAGATATTCTGAATTTCTACTGATGTAAGTGTAATTTTAACTTAAGATATCTGGATTTCATTTCATGAGAGAGCATTCCAAACAGGTTGGACGATGCAGCAATTGGAAGGTCATTGTAATTTGACCAGACGTTTTTTTCCCAGATGGATGACCAGATGAGTCTCCTCTAGGGTTAGAAAAACGTGTTTTTAACAATAAAATCTTGATAATTCTTAAAGTCTCATACTATTATGGGCCGATAGCTTTTCTAGGACAGTGGGTACCAGTCACAGGTTATTGGTGTACATTCCTGGCGCCAGCGGTCAAGAAATTCCAACCGTGCTACACTGGAATAAAGTACACGTGTTCATGATATATACATGTATGTATTACCAACTGATCAAATTTTTTTGCATTACATCTATACTTTTATTATGGTTTAGCCTAGGCCTATTCAGCCGACCAATGGCAATGACATCAAATGACCACACCCAATCATTCTGAGATCTAATCAAACACAAGCTAGTTAACATGGCGCATAGTCAACCTTGGCAGTAATGTAATGATAATTTAGCACCATGTGAACAAGATGAATGGGTCATTGAGCAGAGTAAGAGAAAGTAGTCCAAACATAGATATAACATTATGTGAAATTCGCGTACAAGTAATGCTGAACATGTAATGTAAGCTTCTATCACTGTATTCACTCATATGGATAGATATGTTCAATGTCCCATACTTATCCTGTCCCTTCTCATATGATTAGCGCTTTTGATAATTATAGCAAATGAATATAAGCTGAATATGAATGAAAGCACCATATAATAACAAAATCAAGGCTGATCTGTGCAGACTTTTAAGCAACTGTATAAGGACATATGGAGATAGAACATTTTGTTTAGTAAGACATGTACAATTTCAAACGGTTTTCATGAACTCTATGATTAATTCTGTCAGTGTATATCATAAACAACACAGTGTACTAGAAATTTGAAATACAACTAGGAAGACGCTGGAAATCAGCCAACTGGTCCCTTAAGTCCTCACAAAAAAGGGCTCGGAATTAAAAAGCAGAAAATCTTGTCCCAGTTGGCAGCATGTAAGTATACCTGCCGACGCCGCCCATACATCATGTAGACAGGCCTCGCCTGACCTGTCACCATTTAGACCCTGCCTCCCCACCCCCGACACCAAGGGGCAACCCCCTATTCTACCCAGTGGTCATCGTTTAGGGGACTTTTGGACCTGGCACATGTAGGGGTGAGAATGCCCCAGGGTATGGGGAAGGGTACGTGGCCGTGTGGTTAGAATATGGAGAAAATGCGGCTGTAGGAGAACAAAGTATTGGTGATCATAATGTTTCCCTAGGGGAAGATTTAATTCCGGCAGGTTCGACTCTGAAACTTGATGTTTTTATAAAATGAGCCATTGTCATTGAAAAAAAACGTATCTGGAAGTAAACGTCCCACTTCTATGGTTTACAAATATTTCGCAGTATATCACAGAGAACCTGAGATACATACATTTTATACTTGAACATGAACCGCGATAAAAAATAATTGATAATCACTAGGGAAATTATTATAATTCTTCTTCAACCAAAACCAACAGTACTATAATCTTATATTACACCAATAATTTTATCAGAAATCTTTTTAGCCAGAAGCCTTTTTTTAATCAGAAACCAAGTGCAGGTGAGCCTCTTCAGAATCACACTGCATGTCAGAGAATAAATCTAAAGTAGCCAAATTATCCTGCCTCCCATAACGTACCGGGGCCGCACCCCGCCCCAACATGCCACTCAACCCTTTATAATTGGTGGTCAGTGCAAAAGTTAACTCGATGCTAGGTAAATATTGTTGCCTCTGCGGCCCCCAAATGGTCCAATCTGTCCGCCAGGAACCAGCTTGGTCTTTGTACCATGTGACTTGCTGACACGGCCTTGCGTGCGCACCCACCTTTAGGGGCTATTAGAGGTCATATGGGTCAGATGAAAGCTTAGGGGCTAAGCCTTAAGAGGAATGGGGGAGTGAGAAGTAAGTTTTGTATATCAATGTTCTGACGAAGGATACCAAAAGAATACCAAAGCCTGGCAGTCTTTTACATTTTCTGATGTCAGTCTATTTATGATTATAATATAGTCTATAGCCCAGACCAACGTTACCCAGAAAAAGATTCATAGAAATAGAATAAACAAAATTCTGCAATTCCTTTTCTGTAGGTAATATTATTTTCAATTCAAATGTTAAATCACGAGTGATTATGAAAATATACTCAGTGTATATAATTGCTAAATTTTGATATCATCTAAAACCTTCAAAACCGAGCAAATTTTTCTATTACCCTTACTCTCCCTCTCCTTCCCAACCTTCCCAACAGAGACCAAAGAGTCTCATCTCAGCTTGGTTCGTCCTGTAGCCGGCAGGGGGCTGTAGGTGTAGCCGCTCACATTGTCTTTGATTACCTGCCGCCTCCTGCACCCTGCCCATGTTACCTGTTCACTCTTTGTGGTGGTCAGGAGGAGAGAACGGGGGTCAGAGGTGAGGGGGAGGTGGGAAAGGACCCCTGGAGGGCGGGACAGGAGGAGGCTGACAGTTATACAGGTGGTTCCTGCTGAGAGACTGACATCAAAAGATCCATCTTGGGAATCTTTGTCTGAGAAATTCTGAAAATGTCCCCCGTATGTCCGGATAGGTCATCGGTAGGCCATACTGTGAAAAAACGAGAGTGATAGACCATTAAAATGTGTTTTTCTTTTCAAACATGGAGGAGAGAACGGAGGTTAAAGTTAAAGTCTGTAGGTATGTTATATTGTATACATGCATCTGCAGGTTGACAAGTTTTGTCGCCAGAATTGTGAGGAAAATCAAAAGAAATTATGCAAATGTTTCCTATGTTATGTACATGTATATATACTGAGAATGCACTGACAGACCATTCGAATCAACTCTAATAATATAAGATGTAATACCAAATAAATACTGAATGTTGGGTTTTATCATGCCTAACAAAACCTAATGGCAAAAATCATTAAAATTCCTAAGCTTTGTTTAATACCCTTTACAGACTAGGAAGAGACAAGAACAGACAACTACTGTTAAGAACAAGCAATAAAACTTCACCCCTCACACACTTGTGTACAGAATGTGCATTCTGCAGGTTTTGTCTGTTGTTGTCTGTTCACAAAATTCGCATGCTACACACTAGAAAGACAATTCTACTGACAGAATGCAGTCATCTATAGTCTGAAGCATTGAATTTTGTTCTTTTAACAACAATTCCTCTTACTTTGTATACATTTGTAGACTAAATTTTCATTTCTAGAAGTGAGGGGTTCTATTATCAATACATATTATATATATAATATGGGTAAACTGTGTCAGGAAGTATTACACTTCACACTGTTATTGATGATTACCCTTTGTTATAATTCATGATAAATAAATACCTATTCAATGTTATTTTTCAAGTCTTAATTATAAGTGGAATATAATCAGAAAAGTATCAATATAATATTAAATGACTTCAATGTTGTGGGTTGAGGTAATGTATTATTGAACAACGTAAAAGTTCTGTTCAGGCTGTTCCTAGCCCCAAAATTGAGTGTACTCACTAGGGTATGACAGTGGTTGATTGCAATGTCTCTCTGCAAAATGGGATAATTTTCTATAACCATTTCCCTTTCCCTTTTCTTTGCATACCCCCTACACACTAGATATCATAATACCAGTTGTTGATGGTTCTGGGTGCTTCACTCCACTTGTTGCTTGTTATAGAATGCGCTGCTACACAGACTTGTCACAGAATGCACATTTTGATTGCTGAAATAACCAGCACATACCACCATGAACAGACAAAACCCAGACTACCCCCAGAGGTAGTATTTTGAGAACCAGCATGAACAGACAAAACCCAGGCTACCCCCAGAGGTAGTATTTTCTGAATCATGTTTGTAAAACAGCGATTGTTTGAAACATTGAAGTTAGTATACAACATGCATATGTTTCACATAATTTCAAAATTGTGTTTGTGAACTAACCCAAATCAATTCTCCAAGACATTTATTTTGCAAACAGCAATATGTAGCATGCATAATTGCATGAATAGTATACAAATATGAAACATATTTGTATAATAACATACTACAAAATCAGCTTTCAGATTGTATTTGTACACTAATTTGAAGTAACAATTAACAAAATTTAGTACCCAAATTATGGTGTATGATTTGTATCCTAACGTTATATATAATCAGCTTTATGAATATTTTTACACCAATCCAAATCAATGATTATCAAGATTTGGTTTAGAAAATATCATTATGTGGTATTAGTATAGAAATGTTATAATATATTGTACACTAACAAATACATCATCAGCTTTCAGAGTGCATTTGTACACTAATCCCAATCAACAGTTATCAAAACTTAGTACACAAATTATTGTGTTGTATATGTATACTAATGTAGTATACAATCAGCTTTGTGACTATAACAACACTAAACCAAATCAATGTTTGTCCAAATTTGTTATGAAAAATATCATTGTGTGGTATAAGGGTACTAGCGTAATATATATTTGCATACTAACATATACATAATCAGCTTTCAGACTGCATTTGTATACTAATCCCAATCAACAGCTATCAAAATTTAGTACACAAATTATTGTGTTGTATTTGTATACTAACGTAGTGTACAATCCGATTTGTGACTATATCAACACTAAACCAAATCAATGTTTGTCCAAATTTGTTATGAAAAATTTCATTGTGTGGTATAAGGGTACTAGCTTAATATATATTTGCATACTAACACATACATAATCAGCTTTCAGACTGTATTTGTATACTAATCCCAATCAACAGCTATCAAAATTTAGTACACAAATTATTGTGTTGTATTTGTATACTAATGTAGTGTACAATCCGATTTGTGACTATATCAACACTAAACCAAATCAATGTTTGTCCAAATTTGTTATGAAAAATATCATTATGTGGTATTAGTGTACTAGCATAATATATATTTGTATACTAACATATACAAAATCAGCTTTCAGACCGTATTTGTGTACTAATCCCAATCAACAGTTATCAAAATTTAGTACACAAATTATGGTGTATGACTTATATTGTAGCACTCCCTTGGCTACGTTACTGGGGAAAAGGACCCAGGCGACCACTGGGATTGGTGGTTGTTGACAACTGACCAGACAATGCAACTTTTAGGTTAAATAAACTTTATTTAGATAACTCCTTTTTTACAATAATACGCCAAGTAAATAGACAAATCAATTACAAAATGGTCTAGGAACATAATCCTCCACAAAAGCTATTATTTATCTCTTCAGGTCATCTATATTTCCTTAGAGATCTAAGTTCCTATACTTTACCTATAAAATACTCACTATACAGTCAGACCAAATATAATGAAAGTCTGAAAACTTTAGGGGAAAGCACTACAAAACTTGCTGGGCAAACCATCAAACTCACCTAGTCCTAAAAAGAACTAAGTATAACTTACTTAGTCCTAATAGAGACATAGGTATAACAAAACCCACCACAAATAAAGTAACAGCAGCCTAAATGTAGGCTAGGCCTAAAGCTTCACTCACCATAATCAAATGATCAAACCTTCCAAAGTCTCGAAAACAAACTAGGGTTACCTTCTCAGGTCAAAACCCTATACCAGCCAATCAGGCTATAACACCACAGTGAGACAAAACCAGTCTTAACTCTGGCCCTCAGTATCCCCTAGATATGACCAGAGCACAGACCCGGTAGAGAGCACCCTGCTCTGATTGGTCCGTTTGGGAGGGGAAAGCTGGCTTCCTATTGGCCAGAAAAGGAGGCCTCTGATTGGCCTGTTCAGACCATCCTACTGGCCCGGGGCCGTAGTAAGCCCTCGCTGCTCGCTGCTCTGCTACGCCCGGCCCGTTCTCGAGGAGCGCAATAATATCCTAAAGTAATATATCATTAGCTTTGTGAATATTTTTACACCAATCCAAATCAATGATTATCAAGATTTGGTTTAGAAAATATCACTATGTGGTATAAGTATAGTAATGTAATATATATATTTGTACACTTACACAGTACATCATCTGCTTTCAGACTATATTTGTACACTAATCCCAATCAACAGTCATCAAAATTTATTACACAAATTATTGTGTTGTATTTTTATACTAACAAAGTATATAATCAGCTTTGTGACTATATTAACACTAAAGCAAATCAATGTTTATCAAAATTTGATATGAAAAATATCTTTCTGTGGTATTAGTGTACTAATGTAATATATATTTGTATACTAACATATACATAATCAGCTTTCTTACTGTATTTGTATACTAACATAATATATATTTGTATACTAACATATACATAATCAGCTTTCAGACTGTATTTGTAGACTAATCCTAACCAACAGTTGACAAAATTTAGTACACAAATTATGGTGTATAATTTGTATACCAACAATATATATTAACAGCTTTGTAAATATTTTTACACCAATCCAAATCAATGATTATTTGGTTTAAAAAATATCATTATGTGTTATCAGTATACAGATGTCTTATATATTTGTATACTAACACAGTACATCATCAGCTTTCAGACTGTATTTTTTACACTAATTCCAATCAACAGTTATCAAAATTTAAGTTACACAAATTAATGTGTTGTATTGGTATACTAATGTAGTATACAATCAGCTTTGTGACTATATTAACACTTAAATAAATCAAATTATGGTGTATGATTTGTATACTAACATTATATCATCAGCTTTGTGAATGTTTTTACACCAATCAAAATCAGTGATTATTGATATTCGCTTGAAAAAATATCATTATGTGTTATCAGTATACATATGTCACATATATTTGTATATTAACGCAGTACATCATTAGCTTTTAGACTGTTTTTGTACACTAATCCCAATCAGCAGTGATCAAAATTTAGTACACAAATTATTGTGTTGTATTTGTATACTAACGTAGTATACAATCAGCTTGTGACTATATTAACACTAATCCATCTTATTTCCTTATTTTCTTATCTAATTACTTCTCAAAAAAACATATATAGATATGTAAATATATATATACATATATATATATATATATATGTCAGTGTATCCCCAAAACCGGAAAAAATCATTTAAACAGACAAGAAGAATTCAATGAAATAATAATGACAAAATTGTCCTTATATATGGAAAAGGTATGATAACTATATGTGTGTCTCAACACACAGAAAGGATGCTCTATGCGGGAATTAAGCATTGTAGAGGATGTTTTAAGCTTTCAAATGATACCAGGCACATCATATTTGGATGTTTTTCAAGGGAGTTACAGGCTGTTGAACACAGGACTGTGAGTCTTTCTGAAAATTGCAAAAAGCTTAGATATTGAGTATTTGTCTAAATATTTAATAATAAAATACAATTTTCTCCATAAATTTAAAAAAAAGCCATAAAAAGCTATTATGCATATAACTTTTGATCTAAAAAAGAACATCTCTTTTAGTTTGGATTGATTATATAATCAGGTCATGCTTTTCCAAATGACTTACAATTTTTGAAAAAATCTGCAGAATGTTGTCGTTTCCATGGTAACCAAACATCTAATGTTAGGTAAATTATTGTGAAAAACATTCCATTAGCATTCCAAATAAAATGTTTTTCAAAGTGAATGGAATGTTTTGAGTGGGTTAACTGAATTCTACACAAATAGTTGGTTTAGGACATTTTCACCCCTATTTTACACAATTCTACCAATATCTCCTTTAATATAAGCCTTAGAGCTTATGATATATCCCCCCCCCCCCCGGAGCATCCTTTCTGTGTGTTGGGTCACATGTAGTATTTGTATACTAACATTATATATTATCAGCTTTGTTACTATTTTTACAATAATCCAAATTAATGATCATCAAAATCAGATCAAAATATACTGCCAAGAACACACAAATTTGAATTCATGAAAAGTTTAACCATTATGTGCACAGCCAAGGATTGAACCATAGACTTTTGGATTCATAGTGCCACAGCCTAACCACTACCCTACCAGGGCAGCTGTTAAAAGTCTGGTCAGTCTTACCTTTTATCCATTGTTGGTTCATTTAGTGTGTTCTGACCCAGATTTACCCTTTCATTGAGTTTGGGTGACTAGTGGAGTTGGATGTAACTACAGTCTATGACTGTACACTCACTGGGCAATCAACTACCCTTTCACCCCTCCCCTCTCCCCGTCCACCCCTCCCCTCCCCCTCTGCTGGTAAGGACCTTCACTCTGCCACATTGACACCTCAGGCACTAGAGTGATCACAGGCTTTTACTTCTAGTGGGGAGGGTGATTCGCTGCAGAGTGGTGGAGCGCCAGTCAGAGCACAGGTGGGGGCGCTTGATAGGGGGATCCCAATGTTGCATGTCAAATTTAAGAAATGCTAATGTCACATGTCATTGTCACTTATCTTTTTCTTATGTTGCATTGGAATTTAAAAAATACTTATGCCCCTTTTCACTTTATTTATAAAGCCTATGTCATTATCACTATGGCATGTGTAACTCTGTTGAATTTAAGAAAATGCCCATTTCGTATTTAGGAGTCTAGGGCCATACACTAGGGTCATACAGAGGCAAAGTGAACTTTTATATCAATGATCATGAATTAAGTATTGAATTAAGAAGTTCATAAGGTACTAAGGGGCATGAGATACTTTCTCTTGTGGTTTATGTCAGATAATGGACTCGTAGTAGTAGTAGTTCACCCCATGCACTACTACTCGTCCATTATCCTACACTTAACTAGTTTTAACTAGTTTACAAGTAATTGTTCTTAGAAATCTAATTGTTAGATTAACCAAAAGATATGACCTAAAGAGAAAGTCTGAGACATGCTTCCCTACAAATCATCAAGCAAATAACTTAAAGTTGTTCTTTGTCAGAATAAAATAGTTGTCAAACATCTTTGGTTATATTGGTTATATTACCTGACACTGAATAATGTACCAAAACAGAATATTGTTACAAGTAGACATTATGAAATAGCCCAAAGGCTTTATCATTTAATGGAATAATCTTAGTTTACAAATATGAGTTTACAAGGCTCAAATAAATATGAGTACTTGAAGAAAAGTATTACCATCAAGTTTCAGAAATAAGAGCCATTCAAGATTTTTTTGTTAAAAACTCTTTCTGATACATTTCAATTAACATAGGCCTAAATGCAAATAGACGGCTCAGAGAGGGATTGAACCTGGGACCTCTTGCATTGAAATCAAGAACCTAGACCACTAGCCTATAGGGGCTACTGGTAGAAAACCATCTGTGGCCCTGTGTTTTATCCCTAAACTTATAATCAATATATAGATACCCATATATATATATATATTATATCTATCTATATGGTTTCAAAAATAACATTATGTAGTATCAGTATACTAATGTGATATAAAGCACTCTCAGTCTCACACGGATTTCCTTTGTTCTAACAGTGCCTTCTCAGGTGATAATGCTATATGTGATATGTTTACCTTAAAAAAACTTTCACGCACTGATTTTGCAAATACGTTTTGTATGTGGGTTGAAAGCATTTTTCCCTTGTACACTGAAGTATGTGAAGAGAAAGGTTTAATTCAATTTATAATATGCATTGGTTTTGGATATACTTCACACAACTCATAGAAATCTGTGTTAGTTCACAAATAAATGTTTAAAGTTTGACTTCAGTGACACTGTCTATAGATCCTGAATACGATGTGCATTGTGAACAAAATCCACGCCAAATGCTCATTCCAGTTCATGTTGGTTCTTGTCTGTTCTTTCCTCTTCAGAATGCACATTCTATTTCTAGTGTGTCAAGAACAGAATTCTATAACCAGCAACAATGAGCTTTAACCAACAAGAAGTGATAAGAACTGGTATTTTGGGGCCTAGTCTGTAAAGGGTATAAGCTGGTGGCTTGTCGATAAGGTACGAAGAGTTGTTATGCGTTCATTACCTACTGCTCGATCTAACCGGCGTGACGAAGGTAAGGATTCTCATGAGAGTCTGGATATTGGCAAAATGATATGATTATGTACTTGTAAATGGCAACTGGTTATTTCTAAACTATATATATTTCATAATCGAATGTAATGTCAATAAACATACATAATAATCGAATTATAATTATAATGAACAACCATGTACTCAAGAAAAAAAAACTTTCCTATAATCATTGAGAAAGGCGTCCTTCTACACTCTCGTTTACAGAATGGCTTTTTCCTATTTTAACTGTTATACAATTGACCTTCAAGTTTGTGGAGGAATGTCTCCTAGAGAGAAAGTTTAAGTTACATATTAGATGAAATAATGCCCTTTCACATGACAAGTTGTCATGCAACCACATATTCATAAATATTCTGTTTTTTATCCAATTTATTTACAGCGATTCATTATGTTTTTTCACTGTCATGCAGGAAATACACAGATTACCAAAACTAGCAAAAATATATAATGCAGATGCAATCTACGCATATCACGCAGCACTAGATAACTAATATGACGTCAGGGGAAATTGATCTTTTTCTATGAAGTCGTTCATAAATCAATACTTCCCACTGATTGTTTCCATAACAAGCAAGCACAGGCAGAAACTATGTTTAATTGTTTCCCCAAATACCAAGTCGTTGTGCCGTTGATTGGGCAATTAGACAACAAATCTGACAGGACCAGATGATCCTTAGTTTATTGGGTTAGTCCTAATTAGTGGGAGATTAATGAAACGAAAGGTAAAAGGGTTTACCCCAGGCTTAAGTCTAACGGATTATTGCAGTCCGAGCCTTAACCCCACATGGTAGTAGATTAATGTCACACTTTCTAGTCTGTATAACAGATTATGATTAGGATAATCAAGAACACATTTCGGTATTTTATAACTAATTGAAATTTGATTAATCAGAACATAGATGATTAACATGATTGACGGAGCCTTTCCTGTCCAGTTGAAAGAATACAGATAAGCTTGACATGTTAATAAACGATTAAATCAAGGTAATGATTTTGATATAAATTCACGTAAAGGGGACAACAATAGTCGTCATTTCCTATTGTCGTGTTTTAATTGTATGTACATCAGATTCTTGCGATAAAGTTCACCTTCGATCAAACAGATTGCTGAGATTATTTCTATTTAGGTCTATGTTGAAAACTGTATTACAGTTGTGCGGTTGACTTGTGCACCTCACATGATAGCATTTGGCAGTTCTATGTATCTGACTCCAGGCCAACGCAACTTTTCAACAAGTTGTTGTAAACTATGAGACTAAATGTGCACCCCCTGTAACCTTGTTTTTTTTCATAAACATAATTATATCTACAGTTCGGAAAATTGTTCTTATTATATGGACGTGCAAAGCTGAGCACTTACGAATTATTCAGGTCGATTGATATTCTCACTCATTCCATTAAGATAATTTCCAGTACAATCTAGTATCAAACGATATCTAGACATAGAGTACTGGCATATGTGTTCTCCTTTGTTAAAAAAAGAATGGGTCGTTTACATTATGCCATTTACAAAATTACTGTAAGTGGGGGAACCTAGAGCCTAAAAACAGACTGGGCCCTTGGACCAGCAGTTACCTGGAAACTTGCCAGAATTCAACTTCTTTAAATATTTCCGAGTAATAAGATTTATTATATAATTATTACGTTACGTATGGATGCTCAGATGGGCTCTTCAAGTGGATTTTGTCTAATCGGAGTTTTTAGCCAAAAGAAAAAGAGAAAGAAATCAAGAGCTGTAAAAGAGACCAGAAGAAAAATAAAGTAAAGATTATCAAAAATAAGGATGCCAAAAATAGGCATGATTGCCATTGGCATTACGGTGCAGACAATCATAACCATAAAGGCATGCAATGAGATATTCCTATTTTGATTGTATACCGATATGAACAATAGAACAATAGTACCAGGAGTCTTACTATAACCTGGGGAAACGTTCCTTTCTGACTATAGGTACATTATGTCACAGAAGACTATATTCACCCAATATCTCCCTTTTCTATTGTGAGTAATGGATGGTGAATGCACACGGCTAATTAATTCTCACCTCACCTGTAACTCCCACACCTGAGGAAATAAGAATAGGTGTGAATCAGGCAATACAGGGGGGGGGGATCTGATATGAAGTGTTAAAAGGCGCTAATCTGTGAAGATAGTCCTTCTTATAGGAACGTAAATCTGTCATGGGAGACAGAGTGTTAACCATTTAGCAGTTTGAGTCAGTAGTGACTTGGTAGGTTCAGTCAGTAGTGTCTACTACTAATGAGCTGAGGTTTGTTACTCCAGGGTGGTCAGGGCCCGTATTTTCATAACTAAGTAGGCTAATCTGGGACATTTTGATTAGGGTCTCAATGTCAATCATTTTGTCTTTTACCAAAACTCCTGCTGTTATTTCAAAATAGTCTCAAAGGTTTCTAATCATGAGATGCTAATCAAAATTTCCCTGATTAGCCAAATTAGGTACGAAGATATGGGCCCAGGTACATCAGTACCTGGCCACACCATGGAGGTGGTGACAGGTGAGTGTGGTCACACATAGTGTATGTCGTCTCTGGTGACGTGTGTTTGTGGAAAATAATGTTAATATGCTTCTGGGTATCTGAGTCAAGTGTAATATTTGGTGTCAAAACGTTAAACCCCCCTCTCAATCTTCGTGGCTGTATGACTGAAATATGTAGGATAATGTGCAATGGTAGGGGGTAGGAATCATATCATACTATGAATAGTGTTTTCCAGATAACTCTGATTTGAAAGGAACAGATCCATTTACTAAAATGGCAACCGAAACCAAACGCTAATCATAATAATTAAGGTAAGAATATAGCATATCTGATGTTTGAGCTGGCGTAGGCGTGAAGAAGCATCCTAAAACTAATGATCAACGAGATACCATATGTACTCTGAGATGCATTGACATAGTCAATGGCTATCCTTCTCCACCGTATCTACTGAACTGTATTTTGCACTTACTCCATACTGGCAATGATCGACACACGTTGGTCAAGAGACAGAGAAAAGACACCAGACTGGCTCTTTGCCCAAACGTTCACACTATCTCACTTGTCACACCCTCCCCACCTGTCTGTGTCCAGTTTGTGGTTGTTATGATTCATCAGGTTGTGGTCCTTTTTAATTGTCAATTGATGTGATAATCGATCAAGCATGAATCGAACAGAGTGGTTCCAGACGCAAAGACGCATTTTATATTATTCTCACATTCTTGCAAGAGGCATTGTCAAGTATGTTTATTAAAATGATAACAATGTGCAAACCGCTGGAACATGGTTGTAATGGGTGACCTTTACATCATAGACCCTAATCATTACCCAGCACCACTACATTTCCATGGTTATCATGGTTTATTTCAGGTAGTAATGAAAAATTATCGAGTGCTATTATGCTTGATGGTCCTTACATATTTCAAGAAAATATTTTTGGAGTGATAGAATATTAAGTATGCGCTTCTTGATAATATTGGTGGCAATTTAATATAATAATTATCAGTTTAAATTAAGAGACAGTATATCGTCTCACATTATCATAATGTTATGTAAACCACAGTTCACTACATGTTCTGTCTGGACGTCATCGACCTGTTTCCTGGGTCCCATGTGTCCAAGTCCCGTCTATTGAAGTTGTTCTTTTGATGGAATGGCATTCTGGATGCCAATTTTATACCCCAACATTTGTTTGATTTCCATGTGCATTCATGTCTGTGCTCTCAAGGGTCATGCATCAACCATATGACTCATTTATGCAAGGATATCTAAAAAATACTAAGCCTCCTTTCCATCAATAGTATGAATCAGCTGCGGAGGATAGCTATTTTCTTGATTTTTGCCTGCAGGTTAACCTTCATCAGGATGCATACTGGGTATATGTTGACAAATTACAAGGCCTTAGCAGAGGAATTTTCATTAATCTTATCATGGTTCCTAATTTGAAATGAAGAAAAACTAGAAACCATTATTTTTCAATTTGTATCCATAAAAATTGAATATTTTCTGAGTCATTTGAAATTTCATTCATTAAAATATGTGAATATATCACAATTATTCATTAATTGTCTATGATATTTCCAACGGTTTTGTCGACAAAGCTGGTACAAATTAGCCTACAGGAGCTTAAATTATAAATCAGCTATCCGTGGTAGGTTGAATTGGAAGGTGTAAAATCAGACTATGAATTATAGGTACTCGGACAGTGGCACACTCTATCGAACCTCCTATCCCATACTAGTTAATAAGATGCGGCAGATCAACAAAACCTACACGTGTAGCATATAAAAGGATGGGCTCCTTTCACACCCCTTCCCATCTGGATGTTACACCCAGGCAAGCACACTGAAACCAGTTTTTGTGATGTGGCGAACACACCATGAATTATTGATTAAGGAATGGGGGCATCCTGTCAATGCTAAATGCGGCAGCACAATACCATTGGTCTGAAACATGTTTGGTCCCTATACCCCCCAAAGGACGGATCAGTGGTGTGGCGAATTAAGTAGCTTTCATAATTTCAAATATTGACAAGGCGTATTTGAATAAGCACTTCACGGATTTATACACCGAGTTAAAAGCTATACCGCGTATTTATACTCATTGACATTCAGAGATTAATTCTTAAGTACCGCGAGATTTGTTGAAGTTTGGGTGTCTAGGAGAGTCTAGACAGTTTGCTGAATGCTGTTCAGACATTATAACAACTGGCGACGAATAGTCTCCAGACGGCTTTGAGAATATAATATTGAGGTAGTCAAGGTCTCAAAATACCACCAGCTTACCGGTGTTAAATGTAAACATGTTAATCACATGATTAGCATGAGAAGCAAGTCTGCATGAATTTGGCAGGTGCAATTATTTAGAATGCAATTCAGTTCCCTTTATGGTGACGATATTAGGCTTACAGCTCAATTTTGACCCCCAAAAGATGATGAAACACGTTGGGACGCTATCTCGGTCCACATCAAAAGCTGGCAGCCTGAATATATGATTTTTTTTATTTGATAGTCATTATGCAATCTAGAATTAACACTCATTACAAGTTAATGTGATGCCTCCAAGTATATGTCACTAACATTTTTATTTTTTATTTTTTACAAATTACCAAAAGTAGATGTCCGTATAAACTGACCATAGATACGTTAACTATTTATCTTTGTATCCCAAATAACGTTTGTCATCTACTATTGTAAATCACAGTATTGGATCTTCACAAAGTAAATCTGAAAGTCCTCTTCTGAATAGATGAAAACCAGCAATTATTAATCATTGATCAGTTCAGAGAATTCCCATTGATAGGAGGTAGATCAAGTTACGTGAACAGCACGAACATTTTCAGTCTACATATCATTGTTATCGTAACGGACATGAAGAATGTGAAATATGTACCATTGCATGCTCACCAAAATAAGTGAGCACACTCATACACCATCCACGGAAATGCAAATGTCGAAAATTGAGGGTCACGTCATCTCTCTTCCGCTAATCAGTATTCAAAATAAATATTCTACCCTATTTAACCTACAACCGTACACATACTCAGAGCTCGATATCAAAGCAGCAGGAACAGAGTAGAGCAATTATCGTTGGAGGTCAGTATTTCATTAGTATGCATGCAAATAAAGCCATTTCCCCCATGATTGCTTGATTTGCAATTATCTTGTCTTCTGCATTATGGAAACAGTCGCCATTGCTGTCATCCTGATATGGTAATCAGTGTTGTATTCTTCTATAGCCAAGGGGGAACTGTCTAACTTACCAGTTGGTCTGATTTTGGAAATATTCGCCAATAAAACCAGTATACATGATTTTTATAGTTTTGTGGTAGCAAACGCAACTATTATCATATATAATGACGAGAAACACACTAATTCTAAGACATTTGAAAGATCTTTTCCCAATTTACAAAGAACTGAAGCCCTAACGTACAGACCTCAAGAAAAGGCTGCAAGTTAGGATGTTTTTGAAACTTTGAGATATGTCGTGTTGTGATCCTAAAAGTCATTGAAAAAGACCATTTTCTGCTTGGCAATGCGTTTCAGATGCGTTTCAGATAAGAGATGAACAATTGACGATCATCTATAATCGTTACATGTAAAAATTGTTCTTAAACCAACATGTGACCTTGCCAATTCGATACAACAAAAGCATTTCTGAAATTGTCAGATCTGGCTTTTATACCCATTAGAATTACATTATCGATCCAAGTTCAAAATTCAATGTTTTGAATAGGTCATTAATGGCATTGCCTACAGATATTTTATCAACGTATTATCACAAAGGATTGGCATCAACCTTTTAACATAGGGCAAAATTCAATTCGACATTCACGGCATTCTTAAAACCCTTGCATTTAGCCTACCATTCAATTTTCTAATGACATAATTGATTTCCTGGTGGCAACATGTTTAAATTGCATGTTACCTGAAGTTCGGTTTGTTATGGTCTGGGAAAAAGAAGTAGGACATAAGGGTATTCTGTGAATGCATTCAACCGTCAACAAAGGTAGCTCCTTCCAGCCATGCAGTTTGAACTATCAAACCGTGACCGGAATAATGGTGTCCAATTCAATGCATGTCATCATTTAAAGTAATCCAAATGTAGATGTAACTCTATCCATTGGCCATTACCGTATGATTTATTACCATTTCCGCGACAAAAGTTCTTTGAACTGCCCTGACCATGCCTATTTTTATACATAGTAGGTCTGGTTCTGAACAGGTAGCGCATTGACCTCAATGAATATGGCAGCTCACTCTAATAGCAATTAGAGATTTGTAGGCCACATCCTATCCCGAGGGACCACCAAAGTTATAACAGTGGTGACATATCATTATCCCTCTACAAAAATTGCTGAGCTATACATGATTATCCAGGACGTGTCAATGGTAATCTTACCACTCGATAGAAAATAATGGTTTAAAATGTGTAAATAAAATTGAAGAAATGAAACTATTCTAAAGAAAACTTCATATCGATATTTGAAATATATGGTGATTGATTACACATTTGAATAGCGGGGAAACTTTTATAACGTAGCATTTTTCATGTTGAATTCCCTCGTGACCACATGACGAAAAGGAGGACCACCTGTATAGAAGGTACAGAATGCATATGATATAAGACTGGTTCTAATAATTTCTATCAAGAATAGAAGATAGGCGCCAGGGTTTGACAAAAGCTAGATATACTTAGTCACCAATCCTCCCCCTTAGCTACTGGAATAATATTTGATAATATACTTCTGAATAACAACTTGCAATTGATTTTCTGTTACATACCCATTACTACACGACTCTTGCATTATCATACTAAGCTCCCAGACTGGATTATCTGCAACCATTCGTGCATTTATTAATATAATAAAGGTAAATATGCCATGAGGCTAAACCAGAAAAGACCACACCTGATGTTTAACCCAATTAGCCCCTGTCTTCCCTGACACTTCTCCTGGCATGGTATAGTCCTATTAAATTACCCCGATCCCGTGTTGATAGGCCACAATTGACCACCAGCAGTCTGCCCATGCAGGGCCTGGCGTGGCACGATACCCTATACTGGAGGCTCAAATTGATGCTCATTAGCAGTTTGTTAATTAGTGAAGGCTTGTAGCGTGACCAGGAGACAATTGATGACCAAGGTGTATCAGATGACTTGTTGGTAGGTGGTAAGGCCTATCTTGGCCGTGGGCAGTTGTTGGGGAGGGGTGTGAGGTGTATGTATACGTGTAACTTAGAAAGGAGATCAATACTGACACTGAGGTATGACCACTATACATGTAACATTAGAAATAGGTGTGTTATTATATTTATGGAAAGTTATTATGATGTATTGTCGTAGGTTAATTGGTTTATGCCGTCAGTGACTTTACCAGAACCTTGCAGAATTCTAGATTAAGAGAATGAGTTATCTACGTATCGGAGATAAAGACAATTCCAATTGTTCAGATAGCATTGAACTATTTTCAGGGTCATGTGCTATAACTTTCAAAGGAGGGTTAGTATGATTGGGATAAACAATGAACCTTGAATTCTACCACTTCTGTGCATACATTCTATCGATAGTGTCTAACATAGGAAACTAAAGTCGAACTTCTTATGACAATAATCACAAACGGCAAAAGTTACAATGCTTTGATTCAAAGAGTTTTATATCACTGTCATCAATTCCTCTGTTTTTCCACCAACAGATATACAGGTTGATATACATTCAAAATTACTATAAGAGAGCATTAGATAGATGAGAAATGACAATGACCATTACTTGGTAGGACAGAATGCTGTCATTTCTCACGTTTCCTTCGTCATGTTTCGGCCGTCGTCGTGGGATTCTTGGACCAGGCATGTCAGATTACAGCAAAACAACGCGGTAATAGAATGCTTATAGCAATTTGTAGGTGCTATTGAGGGTCAGAATGGCTATTATAATATTACAAAAGCAATTTCGAGATATTGCATTTTGCATACACAGTTTCATAAATATAGCAATGAACAGAGGAAAAATATACCTACATTTTACTAACACTACATAACCTCCAGCTATGCAGTTCGAACTAGCGATGAAGACATGCTAAAGTCAAATAAGTATATAACCTTTCTCTGATAATGACCAACAACATTTCTAAGATTATAAACTCGCAATGAAATTAACAGATTGAGAGTGTACTCATTAGGAAGGTAATTATTGAAACAAGATATTTTTCAACTGCAGAATAAGCAGTAGTGGATCAGAAGGTTAAAAGGGAGATTTGTAGGACACCATCTCTTGGCCACCAGCCAAGAATCGTGCCTGGCAGCACGAACGATCCCAGATTAAACCTCGTAAGAAAGCATCACCCCATGAAATATTAAATGACCCGCCCACCCCTCTTGGACCCAGAAGTGTGTGACCTGGGTAGGAACCAAATGAGGAACCTAAGCTACCAAGGTCCAGGGATGTTAATTTTGACAAGCAGTTTTATGCATTTTGTTATTTAGTATCCAATCTTACAATGCAAATTCTACCTTGGCGTCAAACAAAACAACAGGCAGAACAATACATGTATTTAGCTATGATATATTAGGAGATCTGGGATTCTGTGAGGACGTCCATGGCAAAATGGTTGTGCCTATTTATCATCATTAACTTCTGGGAGCATAATCAAATACAAAAAGTAAATAATTGATAAAATGCAATCATTTCATCTTGTTCAAAACCAAAGCATAAAGAAAGAAAATAAACGTAAATTGCCTACTTAAAAATGAACGCTTGACAAAAGACAAAGAAAAAGAAAGACTCCACAGTTTTTTTTCAGGTTGTCTAGTTTTATTGAATAGAATTCTCAATGATCAACAGCAAAGAACAGTATATGAAAGACGAACATACACACCGCCGATGGATTTATTTGAACTATGAGAATGCCCATGTAGTCAAGAATGTGGCGTTGCAGATATTACAGCTTCGCACAACGTCACTGAAAGTTACGTCTTTCCCTGGCTGGGTGACCATGGATATCAATAGCTCTAGAATGTGCAGAGTTCATTCTATCATTTGTTTTTATGTAAACATGGGTACTACAGCTTAAACTAAAAGCGTTTTTAGAGGCAATTACCCCAGTTCTTATCCAATCTATGTCAATTATTGATCTTCCTTACCTCAGGGACTGATCCCCTCCACGGGCCTAATCCCAGTTAGGACCCGTACTCAGGAGGTGTGGGGCAGATTAACAAAGGATAATAAGGGTTACAACCAACCCTGTTTAAACCCCTCCCAATTAAAGCCCTGATCCCACGGCGTTGGTCATGCCTCATCATGTGGTTATGGCACTTCAAGTGTAAACCTTTTTTTAATTCAATATTTTACACAGTTGCATGTACATTGTTTATGGTGTATTTTCTCTGGTAGTGTTTTGTTTACAAATCATGACTTAATGACTGAATATATATGCATGCACTTTTTTAGGCATCTAGGATTTGGATTCTTGAATTTGACCAAATCAAAAGATGATGAGCACCTGATACCTTTTTGCATACAGCTTAGTAAGTTTTAAAAAGTCCTCAGTTAGACCTTACCCACAGTTGGACCATTTCTCAGAAGCTATTATATTGTGCAACTGACATGGTAATTCAAAAGCGCCATGTATAGAACCCCACTGGGCAAAGTTTACACATTGCTCTCCATAGGGTTGAGAATTTGATCCCAAGTTATACTAACCCTTGAAGGGGTGATTGGGGCACAACAATACACCCACCAACAGAAGAGGGTGTGAAACGGGGCGGTTAGGCCTATTGTAGGATGATTAGCCTCAATATTCCCCACCCCACGGGGTGCCTTTGAGGCGTTGGGGTTCTGTTGGTAGTGGGTGGGCTGAGGTGTTGAACAACACAGCGCAATACGAGGGGCTGAGAGGGTTTGAACACGGTTAGGGATCACAGGGGGTAGTCCTGGGATGAGGTGGGGTGTGGGGTTCAAAGGGTTTTTTGTAGTCGACGTATGGGTGGGTGGGTGCGTTGTTTTTTTGTTATGTGTTATGTGTATATTTAGATTTAGAGTAAGGGGAGGCAAGAGGGGTTGGTAGATAAGAGTTTAGGAATGTATGGATGTTTGGTGTATTAGGGAAGGGGAGTATAGGGCTCGTGCACGAAGTGTTGGGGATATGGAATGAGGGTATAACAGTGAAGGGAAGTATGAAGGTGGCTATATATGTAAAAGACTGAAAGGAATGAAGGGGTTGTATATGAGTGACGGGAAGGTTTGTACATAAGGGCGAACGGAGTAAACTGAGGTATGGAGGGTATAAGTGTGTACAAGTCAAAGGAGGTATGAATGTGTTGTCCAACAATGGAGGCAAGTGTGGAGGGTGGGTATACAATGGCGGAAGGTGGTATGGAGAATAGGGACGAGAGATGAGTCTATAAGAGTGACGGCATTTTAGAGGGGAAGCATAACAATGTATGCAGGTATGGAAAATTGGTGCATAAGAGTAAACAGAGTGATGGAGGGCGAGTGCATAAGAGTGAAAGTAGTTGTGAGAGGAGCATTTATTACGATAGTGGCAGGCAGATATGGATTTCAGTGCATAACAGTGAAGATACTATGGAGGATAGGTGCATAAAAGTGCATGATATGGAAGGTTGGTGCATAAGAGAGAAGGGAGGTGTGGCAGTGGTTTGGAGTAGGGTGCAATGGGTTTGCACAGGAGGGATAATACGTGGGGAGGGAAGGTAAATAAAAAGCTGGGAGTTGTCTCTTTGTGTGTGCGCTATAAAAGCCGTGAGTCAAGCGGTGATAATCAGCCTGCAGGTGACAGGTGATGTCTTGTCCCTGTGATGGTCGGGCCGACACTCCCTGATTACAGCCCTACCCCTCTGTCTGAGACCACGGCCACTTGATCCCAAAACCTGGGACATGGACAGGGGGCACAGGGGGAACTCACCTCCGAGCAAGGGCTGTATTGCTACTAGTATATATTCTACGTTCTATTTACTATTTTCACAATGTGTTCCACCAGTGATATTTCTTTTATTTTCCGTTATTGTATGTTTTACCTGTGTGGCCAAGCAAGTCGTCTGAAGTCTTTGGCCAGTGTACTACAGTATATTGTTGAAAAGAGACATCAATTGTCGCAGGGTTTAACCTTGCTCTTATCAATAATTATGTGTCAGATGTCTCTTTAAAATCCCAATGGGAATTAAATGCAAATAGCCTCCATCCTGACACATGTTGTACTTACACTTTGCTGTTCCTTTGTAATTGCTCATAAGTGATCTTGCTTCTGGTAACAATGATTGTCACCTTTTAAAACCAGAGTACCCCCCGTTTACCCCCTCTACCCCAAGTACCGTGAGGTTGGCTTCCCATGGGGCGCCAACAGGTAGGTTTACACCTGTACAGGGCCCAGGTAACCTGCCCCCCCTCCCCAGGTGGGCCTTTTTTACCAACACCCCGCTGGGAAGGCAGGTAGTACGATGGGGGCTCTCTGTCTCCCCAAGGCCCCTCAGGGAAGACACAAGACACATTTGTACCAGGGGAAAAAAGAGAGATGTAGTGGGGCGTGCCAGATGTATAGATAAGATAAGTGGGCATATCCATGTGAGCTAGGGTTATGATTGATTGGTTATCACAGGTTGCGGTATGCTTAGATCTCAGATCAAAGTATTATGGATATTATACCATATAGAATAGACTACTGCTTTGGCTTAGTCTCAATGTGAACTGCATTCAGGATAGGGTATAACTTATAATTGAATTTATGATGTGCTCTGTTTCATGGGATCGTTAAAGTAAAGAAACGTCGAAACGTCGTTGCACAATACCATCAATCATCTCTTAAAAACCAACTGGTGATTACCTTATTATTCAAATGAAGGCAGATAACATCCATCTCACAGTCCAATATCATTTTTACCACACAGATAAACAGTTGATATTTATTTTTACATTTTTTCCTTCTGGCTGCATAAACATAGTTTCATTTGCAAATATGAGTTACCATACATTTATCACTCACCTGACCTGCACTTATTTCTTTACACTAACAGCCCCGATCCCTCAAAGTAATGAAATCTTCTATTCATTCTCTGTACATGTCTATGACTTGGCAGGTTATATTATAACCTACATAATGTGTCTGTGTATCAAAGTGTATCAAACGGTCGTTATGTCGTCCAGGGACTGAGACGACCATACCCTTAGGCCATGGGAACATACACTGCACGCTTGTTAAGCATGCAACAATCACATGGAACTATCCCAATAAGTATGCAGATATAAAGACTGGGGCCTATTTCATTGTCAACAAACCAAAAGAAGTTTGTCTGGAGATAAACACGTTTTAGTTATCCAGGCATCTGGATGTGGTTGGATCGTACACGTGAACAAATATATAACAGAGGAAAGGCTCCAGAATTATAGTAAGCAAGAAGCATATCAAAACATCTTATTCAGTTCACTTCATTTCCTTATTTTGCCTATCCATCCATCTGTAATAAAAAAAACTTTATACACTCTTATCTTCACATTTGGTCATGACACCTGTTCCATTGCACCCAGCCGTTACTATGACTATGGATGAATATCCAGACACAAAAACAGCGAGTAACTATCTCAACCGAAATTAAACAAGACGTTGTCATACCATAACAAAAGTGCTTCAACTTTATTAAAGACGCATATCTGTCTTGAGTAAAGAAGTCATGTACATTATAGATATAACAGCCATAAGATTTGACACTCATCTGTGGCCTGTTTATTATAAATGTTACTCTTCCTTTAAAAGCTGGAATTTTCAAAAGTTTTCTTCTTAGTGAAGGAAAATGGTGGATATTTGAGTCCATCTGTGACCGGAGGGCATACCTGTTAGACTGTTATCTGCCCTGTCCATCAGGGCTGACCACTGGTCAGTGTGTGACCACCACAGAGACCTGCCCACCTCTAACCCCTCCCACCTGTTGTAGTGGACAAATCACACCCCTTCATCTCTGACTTCTCCACACCCTTCTCCAACCTGTGCCCACCTTCCAGCACTGATTAAAGGTGCACCGGGCCCTGGGGACATTCCACAGGGTTAGCATTAGGTGTTCAGAAATCACACTCTTTACTGGGGCTAATTAATTATTACAGACTTTGAAGTTTTACTAAACTCCCGCCTCTAGAGACTGCAACATATGGGCTGACACCTCGCCTGTCAAGACCTGACGCCCAGTGATCACTTTCTTAAAGATACTCACGAACCAGAACTAAAGACTAGAAAAGTAAAAGAAGAAAAAAGCTGGAGGTTTCAGTTAGGTAGAGTCCAAGCCACCTTTCCCACGTTATTGCCCTGACTTTAGTTATATTAAGGATAATAAAAGTTTGACGGGTAAGTGAGTAAGTAAATGTAGGGGTGGCATCCTTTGTGCTGATGACAGAAAGTGTAAGTATTTACAGGTTAAAGTTATAACGGCTTCACAGAGGGGGAAGGATGTCCTCTGAGTGTGGTTGAAAGGGAAATTGTACGGTTGGACCCCTACATCACAGGTTGTAGGCCTCCCACTACCGGAGATGCGGATGCCACAGTTGTTAAAAGTTATCTTATTGTCACAGTTGAACTGACTATTCTTCACATCGGAATTTACTGCGCATATATACATGCTATTTGCAGAGCGTTCAGGTATCGGAAGGACGTCTTGGATGTTTAGGTTTTACTCGGAGAAGGTGTGTGAACTAGGTAATACAGAAATGTCAACCTATGCAATATTAATATTATAGTGATCACAAGCCTACTGGGGCAACTTACGGCATTATTTGTTACCCCAGGGCTGAACTGGGTTCACAACTGATACATAAAACATTTGTAGACTCAACATTATATCTCAGCACTGGTGGAATACACAGCTGGGGCCAATGAGGGAAAAGGATCTACTCGTATAGTATAATGGATAGACCTACAACTGACACTACTTGGGGAGGCCAACTATCTTAAATCTCTCTTGCACGGTAGGACTGTCCCCTGCGTCGTGAGAGAAAACCATTGTAAACAAGGGCGTGCATGAAGAACGATGTCCACTGGGCCGACTGAGTATATTCTCACAGGGACTGTTCCCACTCACTTTGCCTGGTTTTGGTCAAAACAACGCAATATTGCCCTTCGGCCTGACGCAGGTGAGAGTTTTATATTATCTCTTTAAGGTCTTGATAAAGGTGCATTGGCATGACGGTTCAACTGATCGCTGTATACATGTATATATAATATATGCTTCTTCGAGAATATGCGCCATGGTAAAAGAATAACATGGATCAGAGTCCAAGGTCCTGGGGTGGATGGGGGTGGGAGGTTACTCGGTTATAGTTTGGGTATTGACTGTGGGGACAGCCTTAAAAGGTGGTGGCGGTGTACTGACGCTTAAGCAGAAGGCAATCAAACATCAGTTGAAGATATGCTTATGCATGCACCAATATGTAATTGAGCGACATTAGTGAGTTGGCATCGGTTGTCTTTACTCTAGGCTCAAAAGCAATGAAAGCAACGGGTGATAGGTAATACATTAGATTGCCCTCAGCTGTTAGGGCAGCAATCATCTTTAATGAGATCCAAAAGATGAGGGAAGATAGTCAGACAGTCGTTACCTGTGCCCAAAGAGTGGGTGCCCCCCCCCCCCCCCCCCCCGGGTTCCAATTGCTCTACCACGCGGATAGAGTGCACGGTATCTTTGTGAAATAGCTGTTATTATAAGCATTGTTTCGTGGAATGGGTGCACCGTTTAAGATCCAGGGATAGTGGGATTTTCTTTCCCCTTTGTTAGTGTGTTAAAAAACAAGCTGTGTGTAATTTGAATCGCAATTTCTATTTTGAACTGCCGGTTTCAGTAAGTTATGCTTATTGCTTTATTGAATTAAGTGAAGTAGCTGGAGGCAACGTTTCCATGTTTACGAGTTTTTAACGATGCAGTTTTATACATGTTTTATACATATGGAAAGCAGAGATTGTACATTATAATCATGATATTACATAAAGAAGAAAATGAATAACAACCAGATAAATACAATTGCATTCTTTGGCCCACATGACCAAGTTTGAAATCACGACGCTATACTCCCCAAGTTGAATCTGATTGAAAAATCACGAATCCTTGTATGCAGCCAGACAAAACCATTGTGTGAATGTTATTAACTTTATCTGATATCGTGAGGTTTATCTGGGAGCTAGAGCAAATCGTATTAGGTCTGTAGGTGAGGCGGAAGTCAGGTCGGCGTCTGTTAAAGCTGCGATAATCCTGTTAGTATTGTGGTGTTCATTAGTCAGGTGGATGAACATAACCACTACAATGGAGTAAAGCTGGAGTGGGGGTAGAAGCTGTGGGCAGGGAGATGCCCTGGTATTATTCAGGGTTTAAAACCGAACCAAAATAAAACAGAACTGAAGGCGGAACTTGCAAACTTCCACAGGAGATTAGCAATAGGCTGCTCATGCATAGTCGTGGCATTTACTATTTAAATATGTTTGCAAAATGACTTACAGAGAATATATCCACGTCTTGTACATCTACTGATAAAATACAAGTTGGACGAGTGATAGACTGTTTGTTTTTCGTCATGAAGCTGTTGTAGATAACATAGAGGTTTGTCATGGTATGTGCTTGCGACCAATGGCTTACTGTGTCAATCATTCATGTCTGGGCTTATTTGGCGAAAAAGGTGCTATATTTACTGTATTTTAGACACGATATACATTACCATTTAGTACTATAATCTGCTCATGGGATAGGACATTAAGGATGGGGAATCGTATAAGACTGTTAATGTTAAGTGAAAGGTAGAAAGTATCACCCAATATCCCGAAATGTTGGAGCTACCTCAATCACTGACTCCTACCCAATGCATTGTGTACCTGTCATCCCCTGGATTAAGACATAACAATACCTCTGGCCCAGACTGCAAGCGTTCGGCCCCTCCCCATGTCCCGGAAACACAGTTCAATACTAGTACACACAGACCCCAGGGGTGATCAGTTCAGTTCTTCCCCAGCCCACTGCCCCACCCACACTCTACCTCCACTAAATGCCACGTCCGCCCCCACTGTATAGAGTAGACAAACGGGGCATTAGGGGAATACTGTAACTCAATTCATGGCTCTAATGTGCAGCCATGCTGTGACACAATGCATGGGGTCCTTATTTTCAGTGTAGATTTGCAGGAGACAAAGCAACCAGCCCTCAGCTGAACAGGCCTTGACAAGCGCCTTACGCCACAGCCATGCCTAACCAAACAAAAAAGGGGAAAATAGGCTCAGGGCCCAGGCCTAATCCCCCGCCTAACCCGACTACTCAGGCTAGACTTTAATTTACTTAAGGCCTGTGCCCGTTTGCCCGTTTTGTTTTTGCAATTACGAAAGAGAAAGAGCCAAGGGCTTATCCTGCGCTCTGGAGTGGTCCGAAAGAGGCTTTTCACGGGCCCAGGACCTTAGCTAATGACGTAGGAATGAGAGAGGTAAAGTGAGGTATTATCGCTCATTGCACTTGACCCATACTCAACCACTGGCTCCTCAACACCTCTCTAGATTGACCCGTTACAATTAATTTCTCTTTAAACCAGGAGAATAGCACGTTTTCGGATTTCTAGGACTGGGCCACATAACTTCTATTCAGATGTCCAGGCTTAGACGGTCGCATACCAGTGAAAGTTAATCTCTTGGCCATCCGATTAACCATAATGGTTATTGGGATTTTCGACTAACAATTTGCTATTTGAAAGTGTGAATTTCCGCCGTCAATAAAGGTGAGTCAGTTTTTTTTCTAAAAATTCAAATTTTAGTCAAATTAGGTTAATTTCACGCAATGACGAGAGCCATGAAATGGTTGCTGTGCATAATTCCAAAGAGAGTTTCAACCAACATCATTTCCCCCTGCGGCTGATTCATTACTATTATAGTCGTATCATGGGAAAGTTTTCTTTGAATAACATCAACTTTAATTGGACCTTTATGATCTATTTTCTCTGGAATGTAGACGTCCATGCATACGTCTAATTGAGCAAATTCCTTGCAACCCATTCAAACTTAAAATACCGCACAGATTGCATTGTAATAAAAAACAAAGCACCATCCAGAAAACGTACTCAAAGTGAACCACCAAACCTTTTAAATCCAAATTGCATCATATTTTTAGTGAAAAAAGACATGATTGATTATAGTGAAAGATGAAAAAAGTCAACATCTATTTTCAGCTTGGTGCCTGCATTTAGATTTCTGCATGAAGTGTGGCAATTATCAAATAAGCCAGACGCACTTTTCTAGACTTGTCCCCGCACATGCAGCCCTTAGTCATTCATGTATGCATATTGGATGCATTGTCTTGACAGCACACATCAGCGTGTTATGCCAGGCGAGGGCTGGGAGACGGGACTTTCTCATGATTGTAGCATAATCATGAAAATAATGGCGCATGCATACCTTGAGGCATGCTGTGGTAGAAAACCACCTGCAGGTTCAACAAAGCTGGGTCACTCTCTCCCAGAGGCTGCTGGCCTCTTTTATTATAACAGAAGTTGGCAAAAGTAGTTCCAAGCTGTAGGACGTATATTTAAAGGTGGATTTACTTGAGAATTTCCTCCCTGAAGGTAGGATTTTAATGCTTTTTCCAAATGTCCACATATGTTTTTAGGAGACTGGATTCAACATACGTTAATGTATGTGTTGTTTTAACCTGGATTACTCGGATACGGCAGGTTGAATAGTAAACCACTCTCAACGTGGTTCTGCGCCAGGGGCATAGTTCCACCAAAATCTTTTTCTTCTAAGATAATGGCTACAGCGCATGCCAATTTTACAAGACATTCTCTTATTTCATATTGCAGTCATAACAAATTATCTATCATTATTCTATTATGGTAAAGCCTTCTCAAATAAGATGTGCACAAATTTTGAAAACTATAATTCATGTTGTCTGTCCTTAATATCACAAAATTGACTTGATTTGATGATTTGCTTTACGTCATCTTTGAAATCACTCTAACAGTGAATTTATTTTCAAAGTATTGTATATTGTAACATTCGTGTATCCACAATTTGAGGAACGTTTTCACTCCAATTATTCATGCAGAAACTTAATAATTATACAAGTATTTCGTTACAATAACTGCCATGAAACATGTACGTTACTTTCAAGTAGTTTTAGATTCTAGGCACTACAAAACCTGTCTTCAGCATAAAGCATAATATAAACTTTCAATACCCGAACCACCTCAATCCATCCCCGCCCCTTGACCACAACCAGGGCTGTAAGCAAATTAAGATCTATTTTCTCAATAGATCAGGTGCCAGGGGGGTACCATTCAATAGTGTCCACCTCTTGATCCGCTGCCAAGAGACTAGCACTCCGGTGTCCAATTTGGATTTGAAGCCATTTGGCAATCTTTTCAATAGAGGGGTTACGCCAGCGGTGCAGGTAACGACTAAATCGGCGTGTACACCTGGGAGGGCCGAGTACCTGAGGTTAAACACCTAGAGTCAACAGCCCTGACGCCCGCTCAGCCAGGCTACATGCTGCATTAAGCACTCCTTTGGCTTGCGCCGATGTTGTTTCTTTTAAAGATTATCTAGGTATTTTTTTCTGCGCCCAAAATGTAAAAGCAACATGATCTCCACTCCAAACAACCTTGGGTGGGGCTAAAGCTCACCATTACTGTAATGGGTGGCATGATTATTTGTTTTGCTTCTTGGGTTTCTTTGGAAACAATAACTTGATTTAGTCAATTATGAAATCTTATGCTTTAAAATAAATAACCATATCTTCTCTATCCCATAGATACATATTATTTCCTAAAACGTCTTATCATAATAATTTACCGCTGAGGCCACTGATTGAGCTTTCATAGCAGTTTTGTGTTGTGATGTTTTCATATGAATAGCAGGAAATCCCAAAGAAGTGACCATTATAAATTCAAAGTGTTTGATGAAATGTGTATTTTATTCTCCATCAAAGATAGGAGGACAGGTTCATTTATAGTTGTAAGAAAGAAATGGTCCGAAAACGACTTGGAAACTCCGTCAACGCCACATAAATTCTGCACCAAAACCCCAGTTGGTTACACTACTTAGGGGTCAGCCAAATGTTGCTAAATTGCAATCAAACATTTTTGATAGAGGCTGACCGCCGCGGACCCCGGGGGTAATCAATCAAACCGTTAATACGACACGGCGTGACGATTAAAGGTAAAAACAGCACTTAATTGGAGGTGTAGTCCTGCCCCGGGTGTCGTGCCAACCCGTCCATTTACTCATTACCTTTGCGTGTGGGTCTCCACCCCTCCCATTGTCTCTGGCCGGACCGTTAGTGACCACTGTCCAGTTTGTGTGGTCACTCCGGACCTAATTAGGGGTGTCCATCCCGATCAGGTGTACGGGTAGGGTACACACCGTGCCCCACAGGTCAACACAGAAGTGCCAGCCTGGCACTTTTTGATGAACATGGGTGATAGAAATTCTGTGATGTGTTGGAGGTGTGCACAAAGGGTTCGACAATGAAACCAATGTAAAGAAGTAGTACCTGGATAGCTTTCTCTTATTTGCATCTAGGGTGTGTAACCCCAATAGTCAAGGAATACAAGTCTCTAACAATTTTTTTACACGATTGATATAAAAGATTTAAGGGTTTATCAATTATAATGAACACATTGGTTCGATAAAGATGCATAGTTAAATTAATGTCCATTGGTAACATTCAATGGTGGTCAATATTTTAGCAATAGATACTTCTTTATGCCGAATTACTTTATCTTGGTCTCACCTTTCTCTCTGAAAATTAAACCCAATAAAAAATGACCCACTCATTAGTTGAGAGTCATATACATAGGTGTTGCCAACCCTTTACATTCCCCCCAGTCTTTATGAAGGTTTATCACACCAAATGAAATTAAAGTGTCAGATGGCTGCTGCTGTTTGTTGACTTTCCCTCTAGTGGAGACCGAACCAGTGGCCGGAGAAACAATGAGAGCTCACAGGGGTGAGATGAAAGGATGGTGTGACTGGGAGTCATAAGAACACCAGGAACAAGCAGTAAAGGTGTGGGCTGAATTCAATGAAGGGGTGATATAAAATGACTCCTATATGGCACCAATGGATTATTCATATGTCAGTCTGCGCCACACATCCCAATTTCTGTTGTTGTTGAACCCTTTCTTTTTTTGTTGATTAATTTTTTTGACAATGGTTATTTCAACTGTGGATTACGATGTAATGATAAGTATCTTTCCAAAAGATATGTTAGGATATACCACAACATGACCTATTTTTTAAAGGAGAAAGGGTCCATTCCATTTGATCCACTCAACTTGAATAATTTAACACTATTCATCTCTCATTATTTTTTTTTTATAATCAGCCTGATCTATCATACTAACCTCTCTATAAGTATATTCCAGAGCTTCGAAAATGTGTATTGTTGGTCAATTATAAATACTATACTCACAGAGTAATATACTACAGTGGTATTTCTTAGGGACTGAATTTGGTGCAAACCATGCCAAATCTAATCAACATTTTAGCTTCTCTTCATGGTACAATAGCATGGCGCCTGCAGCACCTTTAGAAACCAAGCTCAATATTCTAAAACCCTCGACGGACCCTGTGAAAACGATACCCATCTTCTCCATTGTGAAAGGCTTAGAATCTCATGACTGAGGGAGCAGGTTTTTCCCATGGAGCTGGTGGTTATACGGCAGGTGGTAGAGATCATGTTTTTCAGGTGTTCTACAGGTATATCTAAGCCTTCTACAGGTATACCAGAGGCCTTACCTGTGGGAGAAACCCTCCCAGGTGAATAGCTGACCACCTCTACACCACCTAGACAGTGGTAGGTCAGATTCCTATCAGTAGCACCCCACTGCCTGGTGCATTGTGCCCGGTGGATTGGGCCTAGCCATGACATCCCTCCTCATCAACCAACTGTCGGCCTGTACCCTGCCCGCTGCCTGCCGACAGCTCATTGTCACAAGTGGATTTTGTTGAGGCGACAAAGGGCAGGGTCTGGGGTGGTGGAATGAGACTTTTTTTTCTATGGTGGAAGAAGAGCATCATTGCTCTTTGTTTCCTGAAGCATCGCCGCGACAAAAGGGGACATTAAGATTGATAATGAAAGTAGGCCCGGGATTCATGGAAATAGAATTGAAATAATTAAAATGGCATTGTTACTTATGAATAGCAAAATGTGGAAGAGGAAAAATGCTTTGACTGGGAACGAATATGTTACTCTGCTTAGTCATTTTACTTTTGTGTCAGCTTGTGATTATGGAGATTCAAGTTTGCGAAAATATCAGTTGTATTTCAATTATTTAGTTTTCTATCATCAAGAAACAACATCCCAAAGCACATGGTCTGAACAAAGATACGCCCACGGTAGGGACAAATGCCATCATGACCACCCTCACACCAAGGTGGTAACTACATAAATGCTGACAAACTGCAGTGCATGTTCAACCCCAGGCTGAGGTGAATGAATATGCTTTTCGTACCCCCTGGGGGCTAGTTGTCATAAAGTCTGACCGGCAGCTGGTTTGTACTGATAGAGTCCCCAGACTCCAAGTAGGGGCATCCTGCTTCCTTTATTTGCCAAGGTCAGATGCAGGAGGAATGATATTGTTACATTAAATATTAATGTGAATCATTGTTACTAGTTACTCAACCTTACCAATTGGGGTATAGCCAACAATAAGTGGGCAGGTGAGAATTAATGGGTGTTTTTTTCTAGGGAAATAAGTCTATCAAAGTCAGATAATTGATACTAATTTCAACCAGGTCCATGTGATCTTTTACAAAAAACAGAAATGATTTATGATAGATATAGCGCCGATTTTGAAAGGGCCATTAAGAATATGTGCCTTATGGCACATTATATATTCTCATTCTTCACTGATGGAATTAATAGCATCCTAGGCCTGATAATAGCAGAGCATGTGAAACCCTGTAATTAGCGTGTCGTTATAGTGGATTAATTGCCTCAGTTGGTAGTTTTTTGACCTTTTTGCGCTTCTTTTTTTCCATTTATATATCGAGGTGGTTTGTTTTCCATGACGTATTTGTCATCATTTACCAGGACCTCAAACGATAAGGTCAGATATAACATAATTATGAAACCAATCACTGGATTATACCACAACAAGGAGTCCTTTTTATGAAGCAATACTTGCCTTAGGCCGTTGGGATATGTGACATTTCACCAAACTGATTAATAGAAATTTGTAACAATATCCTAACCCCTAAAGAAAGGCCTCTGGCCGCTAGAGATTAAGATCTATGATTGGTGATCACATACCGTACTTCTTGTTGTGTGTTTGATTGCTTTCTGGGTCCATATAGAAACTATGTCGATGAACCCCGTTATCTAAATTGTATAAAATTTTCATTCATTGCATAACGTTCATCTTTAATGTAACAGACGTTTCCCACATTTCACTACAGTTTCAACATTATACTAAAATAGAAATATCGGATTAAAAAAAAGGATCGAGTTTACACTATGGCAGCTCCCTCACTTTCTCTCAGAGTGCATTTAGTAATCTGACAGACAAGTCTTTCACTTAGAGGCTAATAACACCACAATTGCAGGGGAAAAAGTGACAGCATAACGCGGGAAAGTTAAGTTTTCTGATAGCAGGTGGATTAGGTAATGATAGGCTTGGAAGAAACAAATCGGTTCTTGTCATCGATAAGAAATCTTTCAGTACATGGGAACCATTTGTCTGGTTTACAACAAGCCCGTTTTGTCTATTGTCAATCCTTGAGATCTGTAAGGGGTATATACCGATCCATCAACATATAACTATCCGTACACTATAGAAGGGTAAATGCTGCAGTCACTGACCTCTGTTATGTGTTTTCCAGATGTAATTTCCTTCATTCTGTTCAATAACCAATATTAAATAGTCCATTCGTAATATGCTATAGCGCTGTGATTTTTTTTTATTAGATCTGATGAAAATATTGCAGCATCCCCTGTCAATATTGTCAAGTGACATCTCACTCATCATCCGCTACATACATATTTGCATCACTCGATGTATTATTTTCACTTCTTTTTAATATGATTATGATTAATTTCATGCAGTTCTTTTCAATCATTTAAGGTGTGATTTTATGAGTCATGCATCATTTGAACTAATTTTGAGCATCTCCTGTAATGTAGTTGAACATATTTCATAACAATAGTCTAGTTCTGTGGCCTCATTTGACTGGATTCTGAACATCTTTTGAGATGTTCTTCTCAGGCTCCTTAAAGGAGAATATGCTGACATAAATGTAAAAGAATATCTATATATAAGCAGGGCCTCTGTAAAATGGGTTACACATGCATCACCTCCCAACCCCTTCAACTCCCTACACCCCACAAGTCCATCCCCCCTACCACCTCTCACCATAAAGACCCCTCACAAGTCAGCAGGGTCGACCGCAGCGCCCTCTTTAGTCACGCCTCGCCGGAGTTTTGCGCATTTATCTGATTATTAGAGGAAAAATGGGGCCCATGAATTTGGCTAATTTGTCCCGCAGGTCGAGACCGTAATTGCCGGGAGGTGCCCCTGTCTGGGGCCGGGTGGGGAGGGGGGGGGGGAAAGGACAGGAGAGGGGACGTGCAGGGCCAGGAGGGGGGAGTGGGGACGTGCAGGGACGTGAGGGGGAAGGGGTGCGGGCGTGCAGGGCCGGTGTGAGGAGGGGTCAGGACCCCGGAGAAGATGGGGAGAGTGCTGAGGAGAGGGGAGGTGCTGGATACCCTGAAAATGGTTTAGGGTGGTACAGTATGGTTGGCATACCCATAGCGTATGTTATGTATACATGTATACATGGATGTCCTGAAGGGGGTCAGCTTGGAGTGTGACTTTTTAGACAACTATCAGTGACTCTGTAACTTTCGGGCAAGGTATTATATATACAACCCTTTTGCCTACCTATGTTCACCAGTATTGCCATTGCGGAGTAGGAAAGAATCAGGACCTTTTCAACTGGAATTTGAATTGTATACGTTGCAGGAATGGACCCCACACCCCCAGACCCCCCAGCACCATTCTTGTTTATATATCATTCGAAACAGTATTGTCTAACGTCATAAATCTCAAGGCTTTTATTCTAGTAATCTAAAGATACATCACAGGGATTCAACTGATGTCATCTCAAGATGTACAGAATCCGAAAAACCTAAACCATGTACAGTCTTTCCACAAGAGGAAATAAATGATGTTAGGAACAGTCTTTCTACTGAAGGTCACGGATGGTTGGCCAATCTGAATCATAACAAGCTAGCAATCATGTATTTGATAGCTATATTACCATTCCCATGCACGGGGGGGGGGCATGGTTAGATCACGCAGATACGCCTCAATATATATGTTTGTATCCTTCTACTGTTACCTTATCTGCCTCAGGACCATTTTAAAGCTGGCAAAATGTCATAGACGTAGATCTTCTAGAGCAGAAATATTCCTTATTTCGTGAATTACTCACAACATGCAAGTTTTTTCCAGTCTTATGCTTACAAACCACATAATACACATAAAGTGTGTGTACCTGAACATGAAACCAATTGATAAAGAGGTCTCCGAAAATTATTGTCATTTCAGAGTCAAATGTTTAGTTAGGGCAGATGTTAAAGCAGAATATGTTACACACGAAATGAAAATAATAATGTTTAAATGGAAGCAAAATTATTAAAATTGAATAAAATTCAATTTTGTTTGTAAACCACGTATCGGATTCCATAATGTACGGCCACTTGAGAACCAAATATCTCATGGCTTGTCAGACATTACATTACCCACCTGCCCATGCTAGACGCCCCCTCTCCCAGCCTCCAGCCCCTGCCTCCAGCCCCCCTGCCTGTACCATGTCTTGTCCCCGCTTTTTATGATGCTCCGAGGTCAACACAGACCAGAAGTCAACCGAACCTGTCACTGCCAGGCTCTAATATATAACAGTTGTATTCTTGCCCGATTGTGTAATGGTTGGCTAGATTGTTGGCCTTGTTACCTGATAGCAGTGGTACTGTCCCCCATAAGTGGATTTCCACCATGGGCCCTTTGTGGCAAAATTGCCCTGGGGGCATTTTTTATTTATCATTGCGTCAAGCGGCGAGGTAGGAGGAAGGAAATGGTATACAAAGTTTCAAGGGCTTGGGGTATGAGTGCTAGAAATGCATGCAAGATTAGGATTTTAAGTTTGCAAAAAGTTATGGAAGTAGCCTCCAAGGGGGGTACTAATAAAAACACCTACTTGGATGCTTGGAGATAAGAAGAAATTCACATGGAACTTTTATGAAGAAATAGTTGTGCATCTTTACCTCTTCTTATCTTTGGTCTGGGGCTGGACCGACACACGCTTATTTGTCATCTGAAACCAAGCAAAAAGGTGACGTTTGATGGATACAAATGGGTTCAATTATCCTATAACTGGGGAGGGATGATTTATAGACCTCATGTTATTGCGACAGGTAGCCTGGCAAATGCCCTACACAAACTATATTGTCCACAGTTGTTGTAGATTAGACTGAAACCTATTTAGTGTAGTCAAAGGAAAGCTACAGGACATATATCTTTACAAACGATGTTGATGAAGATTTCTATCTGTCTCCTCAAGGCTTCTGCAGTACAACAACTTTTTGCTTTCACAGACAGATACACATTTCACAAAGTTAAAAAAAAACTCACACAAACTCCCATTGAAAAACACACATCCGTAGTTGCCGCGTTTGTACCACGGGCTTACTTCAACGCAATATTAACTTGAGAATCGTGATGAAAATTATCAAAAAGTATTGACGTTTCTGAAATATGATCACTCCCAGCGAAGAATGTTTTAATTTGTAGAATGTTGTAAAATATGGACAATCAGGTTCATTGTTATCTGTAATAGACCATAGACCTCTCTGAGGTCATGCTATTCTGTTTCTGAAATTACGAATCGCTAGGTACAGATACCTCTGGGCAATGAGGATAATAGCCACTATATATCCTGCAATCTTTATGGGATCGCGGATGGTATAATGTATAACTACACAGTCTAGGAAGGCTTGGTAATATATCATAATGTAAAATAATATACCTCATAAATATCAACCATGATTACTATAATAATATTGTAATATGATTACAGCTATATTATCGTTAGAGCATTATGTAACATTTCGTATGACATTACTAAGTACAGCAATTATACTCTTTACATCGTAAAATTACAAAATTCTTTTCAGAAAAGTAATTCAATGCACTAAACGATTGCATCTATCCATGTTGTGGATTTTACAAGTTTTGTTTGGAGAAAGCTAGAGATTTAATTCAATGATGGTAAATATTCTAATACTATTACTCATCCACCTAAAAACCAGGCGAATGAAAACAGATTTTGTAAGTATATTTAAAGCCGATGCACACCTTGACAAGATAAATAATTAGATGATTCCCAATTTGAATATGCCTAGAACAAACATACCCTTTTCATAATTGACGGCAGAGTAGTTACCTTCTTTAGTGCTAAAAGGCTCTTGAGCAACTGTGAGAAATACATGAATACAGAATATACACAAACAAACATGGAACACACAAGAAGGATTGTATTCCCCTGACGTGTCGCACAACCATATTGAATATCATTCCACAACTCCATTTGGTCTCCATTAAACATAACTAGCACTTCACGAACTGAGATCGGGTGTCAGACGCGCCTGAATGCTCAGATAGCCATCTGCAGTTTTGACGCTAAAATGAAACGTCTTAGCCAGGCTGGTGGCGGGAAGGCCGTCAAATTATAAAGTCACCGGGCGCTATTATGGGCAATCAGCGGGAGGACGAGAAGTTCACTTTAATCCACATGGGGGTGTCAGGCACCCCTTGTGGGCCGCCCTATACCTGTCTCCTGGGTTTATGACGGCCGTGACTTTTTGCCCTCTGAATACCTTGAAGATGGGAGCAAGGGGTGCACTTTCTTTTCTTTTGATAACACTATGTGGAAAGGAAAGAAAACTGTACATCGTTCATACGTTACGTATGGTTGTATTCGATCCCCCATGAGAGAAGGATGCAACGCATTTGTCATTGACTTTTTCACAATCATAAAGTATATTCACCTGTAAAACTGTAACATTGTGTAAACTAGGTCTATTTTTGTTTTACTTATTGGTATTAATTATCCACCTGGAAATCCTGCATTTGAATAATCAGGCATGAAACAAATAGGTAAAACCCAATCTTAGGATGATACACAAAGAGGACAACAAAGGTCGTGCATGTATTCACAATTATGCTATAAAATGAATAGCAACCTTAAAGGTACCTCCACCCCATCCCATTCACTTCTCTACTCCCTCCTGCACCCCGTTACCTGCTCCCACAGGTGGTTCTATTGTATGCACCCAAACCAATAACCCACTTGATGCGCATGCGCAAAAAGCATTGACCGAGTCCGTCAGAAAGTCAATGGTCTCTACCAACGCATGTTGGAGAGAATTAAGAAATGGTCATCATCTTGGCCCCATCTTAAAGGTACGTCTTCGGAACCTTTCACTTTGAAGTATTTGGTTCCATCCCCGGGGGGCAGCGGGCGTGGGGGTGTACTTATTATGATCCCACCCCTCCCATTCAAAAAAGAATCTCTCAGATGTGACGCCGCACTCGTCACGTGATCGTGTTTGGGAGCTCTGCCTGGCGTCGTTCTGAGGCGTCAGACACAATATGGCGGCCGGAAGCAGATGGTCATCTTTTTTAAGGGCAGGACGGACGCTTGACCACCTGACATGCCATGCACCCTACACCAACCACCAGCCCACCTAACTAAGAATACTTCCTCTGTGCTCCTGTACACTTATGTCTAATTCAAGGAAACCAACATAATGTTATCAATATCATCTACCAATGAAGTTATCCTAGGGTGTCAGAAATTTGAAACCGATTACAACGCAAGTAGCCTTTCATTTGAAAAATAAAATCGAAAGTCATCTTAACTTTGTGTATGACGGGGTCAGCAAGGCACTTCCTGAGATCGTTCACAGAACAATGTGCAAGAACGAAAAGGTATTAACACTAGTGCTAGAAATAACCTTTAATTTACACCTATGGCATTTGGTCGGCATTGCTTTTTTTGTGTAGAGAGGCGTGTATTAGTTTGTAACGAGCTGTTGTGGGCAAGTTAAATACGGCAGTCACTGGCATTATGTTCAGTGCTAACCGCTAGCATGTCGGTGCATGCCAGGCGAGGTGCAAATTGGACCAATTTTATCAGCGCTAATTAAAAGTCTTTATTTAAATGCACATCGTAGTCAGGGCTATGCGTGCATAGCATAGGCTCTGCAGTTTTTTTCGCGGCAGATGTACACTGTCATACTCATAAGCATAATAAGTTCCACCTTGACACCAAGTTTATTGCAAATATGATATAATTAATTATCACAGCGAATAAAGAATGTCCGCCACATAGAATATTCTATTATGATTCGGAAAACTACCTCTATCCAAATTTACCGAAACATCTATGAATATAATTATGTGTTGGTAGAGTAAATAATCATCACTGTAAGCCACTTTTCGATGCCGATGCTTTACATTTCTACCTCATGTATTGTGAAATTACAAGACAGGAAAAATATAAGTACATAGGTGTTTTATCTAGCAGAATTATAGTGAATCTTAAATCTTCGGTTGGTGACATTTACTATAAAGCTTTGACTGTAGTCTTTCACGAGAGACGAACCAAATGTTTCTACTTCGCGTGCCTAGTAGGCAGAGGGCAGCAGGCACCGCTTGCAGTAGCAGTAGACCTTCACTAATTATGAATGTTAGTTTTGTGATACGATCTTTATAGCTGTAGTGGTCACCAATCCTGCGCCCAATGACAAACCTCGGAGGAGGGAATACCCCACCGTGTCACGATAAAAAGCCCTTAGAGTCACCGTAAAAACCACGGGATTTTATCACCCTGGTTTTCTTTAGAGCAGTCTGTATTGTCTCTGGTCAGTGGGGAGGGAGAGGGAGAGGGGAGGGGGTGGGAGGGTGAAATGAAGGGTTGGGAGGTGAGTTTACTTGAGGGAGTCAAACGGGGTGCTCTGAACTCAGAATGAAACGATAACCTCAAAGAGGTTGGGCATAAGAAGGTGCATTATATATTTTTGATGGTCACCTATAAAATGTTTATCACTGAAAGTATGAATGATTGTTGACAGTTTCCGAGTATATATATTTGTTAGTGCCAATACCAAGCTAAAAATTTAATGAACCTACCTATGCGTAGAAATAACAGAACGATTGTATCAATGATGCAATGGCATGCACAGGCAGAATATGAGTCAATAGCTTGTGTGAAAAAAGAAGGAATTAATAGGCATCAAGCTTTGCAGAAATTGTAAGAGTTGGCCTGTGATTGATCAAGAGTTTGGCCAATGATTGTGTCCCTTGTCTTCCGACATAAAAGGTCGCTACTTTCCCTCGTCGAGATATCATTGTTGAAAGACATATTTCTTTTGTTAGAATAGTGTGTACTCAAACAAGATGGAATCTAATTGTTTTTGTTTTTTTATAGATATCATTCTTTACCTCTGGATATTTTATCAAATATCATGTACTTTGAAATAAAAAGTATCTTTTTTAGCAGAGATAAACCAACGCCTTCTCCCTCACCATGGAGTTAGGAGTTAATAGGGAT